>CM076580.1:250065526-250212084 GCA_034641835.2 Pinus albicaulis | reverse complement strand
ACCATTTCAAATTTGCAACAGGTTCAGGGAAATTTTATTTTATGATTCATTAGAATTTCAGCATTCTTTAACTTTGCTTTCATTCATTTAAAAAATCCAATTGAAATTAAAAAGAGTATCGCAAGATTCATATCAGAAATTCTCCAACTTGATTTTCATATTTCCGATGCAAGATCTCTGACGTGTTAAATCATTCAATTTTTCATAAAATATCAAATCACATATCGCATTGGAATAAATTGAAAGGTTTGTTTTTTTATTACAAAAGTTCTGATGCAATGAAATGGATAACAAACACACATATCGCATTAGGCATAAGGTTAATTCTTCCATTCAAAAAACTCCAATGCGATAAAAACTTAATCGCAATCACGAATTGGTAAAGTCATACCACAATTGGTTCATATCACAATGGATTAAAGGTCAACTTTTTAAAAAGTCTGGCGCGATGAAGTTCAATCTAACGATTTCTACAGTTCTACATGTTGATTTGCTCATTTCAAAAATTCGATGTGATCAACCAATCTCCAAGTAATCGCACCTGAGAAACCTCTATTTTGATATATATATCCATTTGCAAAACTCCGATGTTTGCGAAGTTCAAATCGCTAATCACAATATTAATGAACAAGGACTAATTTTAAAAGACCTCCGATGCAACAAGTCTAATCGCAAATCGCAAATCGGGAGGAAAATTGAATACATCCTTGTGTGCTCATTTTAAAAATTGTGATGCAATAATTCATCACCAATTGCTTATCGCTATCGATTTTTATTAATCATTGAATGCTCATTGCTCATCGCTTTTCATTAATTGCCGATTTTTCATCGCTTATCATTCTCATCACCGATTATTATAAAAATCGCATCGCTGCTATCGCAATTGTTTTAATTTCAATTCCCTTGAACACAAAGCATTTCGTTTTTACATTTTACTGCTTGCTTTAAATTAAATAAAATAAATAATGATTTTGGGTTATAGGATTTTGGTTAGTTTGCCTTCTTCATATTTTTAATGTCAAACTAAAAGAAGAAGTCAGCTAGTATTGGAGAAATTGATACCTTCAGGTAAGATCAAATGCAATCATCCAATGGTAAGATTCATGCACCCACTTTCATTAATTTTCAGTTCATTACTTTAGTTTCAGTTTTGTTTTTCAAAATTATGTTGATATTTGAATCTGTTTTGCAGCTCTTCATAAAAGCTTTCAATCATCTGCCAAATCATATTTTGGAAAGCCATATACTCTTTTCCTGGTTTTATTTTCAAGAAGCAACGATAGTCTTCATTGAAACAGCTACACTAGGAAGTTTCTGAACCTTTAATATATTTCTTTAAAGCATTTCTTTTATTAGAAAATGATTAAGATAATTCTTTGAAACAAGAAGATTGACTTCAGACATAAATTTTTCATTTGTCGCTGAATTTTATCATCTCTGCTATCTAAAGCCTAAAACTTTTACAATCCTGCAAGGTATAAGTTTTCTGGATCTCGACATAAGAAGGAATGATTACATGATTATTTTCTTTTACTTCAAGTGTTGAGACATTGGTATAAGCATTTTTGTTAGAGATTGTATTTCAACGCTTGGATTTTCCTTTCCACTTTTTGCTTCATTTTAATTTTGTTTGCTGATTTCTTTTTTCACTTTAGTTTAAAAATTCTTTTCCTTTGGTTTTCAGTTTTTGGTGACTTTGTCATGATTTATACGGAAGGCCTTCTTGTTACTTAACAACGGTTGGCATACATAGGAAAAATTGTTAATAGTCTCCTATTAGCTTTTTCTTAAAATCTCTTAGCAAAATTTTTTTTTCTTATTATAAAGATAGACATACTTAAGGAAGAGATTACAAAACAAGAAAAGTTGACGAAGTATCGTGAAATCTGAGAAATTTATTTTTCATCAAAATTGTAATTATTTTGAGATTTCAATACTTTATTAAGATCTTTCAAAATTCTATTATCAGTCAAGAAAAGTTATTTTTAACCAAGTAAAGACACTTTACAACAAAGCACTTTTAACTCTGAAATTGTCATTCTGAACTCTTAAGGAGTTAATGATTCTCCCTATTTAAAAGAGTTTTATTTTTCTAGAGTGTAATCCACAAATATATTTAAAACTTAAAAGATAAGAGGTCTCATCACGAGCCTGCTTACCATGATCATAGGGGAAAAATAGGCTGACATTACCAACACTGCTAAACAAACCAGGGTAATGGCTTATAATTGCAAACAATTGTAAGACAAGGGGTCTCATCACAAGCCAGCTTGTTCAGTCCAATTATAACCAGTGAATGGCATTGTCAACTATCTGGCTACCAAACCAGGACAATGGCTTTTAAGAATAAAAAATAAAAAAAATAAGCATATATAAATGGATTTATCTCTAGGTCAATAATTCTTAAATAGATAGGATTCTGAATCATTGATGATTAAAAGGTAACCCTGTCGAGACTATAGATGTTTGCTGGCAGCAGTGGCTCTACCTGTGACAAATGAGCACACTTTAAAAGCTCGGCTGTAAAGTGACCCCTGCTTTATCTCTAGAACTAATTAAGGACTGATATAGAGTTATGAGATATTTTAATTTATGAGGAATTTCTAGAAAATTACAGTAAGATGATTGTTGCTTTTATTCAGATTAATGAACCTAGTCAAACATTCCAAAAATAATTTTCTCTTCTTTAATTATTTTTACTTTAATTTTAGGAAAATTTCATTTTTATCAAATAGAGATAACTGTTTCTTCCAGTGAATCGTCAATTGTTGTACGGTACAACAACCCCCCATTTTTAACTTGTTCACATCAAATAATTTTTAGGAAAATTTCATTTTTATCAAATAGAGATAATTGTTTCTTCCAGTGAATTGCCAATTGTTGTACGGTACAACAACCCCCCATTTTTTAACTTGTTCACATCAAATAATGGGGACCCTTTCTATAAAATTTTTGGCTAAACACCTTTTAGGATTTTATTAAGTCAATTATCTTACGATTTTGTTATTTTTTCATTTTCTTTAGATTCTTGTTTTGATTGCTTGGTTGAAATCGACTTTTTATAAGCTTCCTGTTTACGCTTGTTTCGTCTCATTTGGTCAACCGGTTTGTAAATAGCACTCCTTTGAAGTCTAATCAATTATGTCGCCTCGGTTAAAAAATGCGGATTTTAATAATGCATTTAGTTTAAATATTAACCCCTAGATTAGTTATTACTAACAATTTTTATTTTTACTTATACAACCAAATCATAAAGCATCGGGATTTCAGTCATTTATTCCAATTTTCCAATTTTCAAATAAATTTCTAATCTCGAAAAAATCCAAAATGTCAAAATGGTTGTTTTAAGTAAATCATCATTTTAGATAAATTCGTAGTCTAATTTAACATCTCTAAAATAAGATCAAAAAACAAAAAATTAATTTTTAACATAAAATTTTGAATTAATTAAATTAATTATTATATTAAATATAATTAATTTAATTTAATTTAAATTTTATATTAAAAACAAATATATAAAAAACAAAAAATTAAATTAAATTTTTGCATAAAACACATCGCATCGGAAATATTCATGCGAACATCTTTTTAAAAACCCCGATGCAATGATTTTTCCCGATGCGATTGAGGCTCATTAATTTCATGCGATGCGATTGAGCTCATTACCTCCGATCCGATTGAGTCACATTAGTTTCTTGCGATGCGATTGAGCTCATTACCTCCGATCCGATTAAGCTTGTCAGCCCCGATGCGATTGAGCTCATTACTCGATCCGATTGAGCTCATGCATTGAACTTCATACATGCGATTAGGTCAATGTTCAAATCTTCCAATGCGATTAATTCAATGTTCAAATCTTCCGATCCGATTGAGTCAAGAGGAGCAACTGAATTTCCAGATTTATATCAGATTTGACTTATCAACTTTGGAAGCTCATAAATTGAGTTTTACTTGGCCAAATGAGGCCCAGAACGGCTCATTGGAAAGAGAAAATCAAGGAGAACATTTCTGAGGAGGTTTCAATAACAGATTTGATCATTTATTGGGTCAAAAATCAGGCAGAAAATCAAGCTCCGAATTTCTAAAAATAAAATCAATTTTCTGAGTTTTGTTTTCTTCATTTTCATTTGTCCATCCTCTTCTAATTGCAGATTCATGCATCAATAATATCCTTGATTAATTAAAATCATTATGAGTATCAATAAGAAGCTCAAATTTCATTTTTATTTATTTAAATAGAATTTGATTGGATTTGTTTTAATGATAGAAATAATATTTGGATTTTATTTTTGCTTCTTAAATGATTTTTAATTTCTTTTTGCAGGAAAAACAGTAGAAGAGATATTGAGGAAAAAGATTTCAATCAATGAGAAGACTCCAACAATTAAATATTGGAATTTCTTAACAATTAAAGTTGGATTGGGCAGATTTTTCTTCAAACAAACTCTCTTCTAAAAATAGTTTTGGGAAGATTATAAATTGCAGATTGCAAAATGTAAAAGGGGCTGCGCTCCTCTGCAATTCCAGACTTCTAAAAGCATTTCTGTTATAGGAATTTAGAGTTGTAGATGGGGAGGAGAGAAAGTTTCAGATCTGAGCATTATTGAGGGTTTATGCTTTATGTCTTGTATTATGCATGATGGGCAGAGTTTGCATTTCTGCAGCTCTAGTCTTGAAAGCAGAAATTCAAGTAATGTAAAGTACTGTTAGAGACCAGGATCAGAGAAGCAGATTCAATTAACTGGTATTTTTGGCATTTCCGTATCAAATACCAGTTTCATTTTTATTTTAATAAAATTGTTGTTTCAATTTATTCATGTTTTGGCATTTATGTTGATATGGATAATTTGTCTCAAATTGTTGAGTATCTCTACTCTTATGAATTAAACTCTGATTTCTGAGTAACCATTACTCAGAAATTTGTCTTATAACACTGATTTATTAAATAGTAATGTGTTGTGAATTTCTTCCACATGTTATTGTTTAATTATTAGTTTGACTGATATGATAATCGATATCAATTTTTGTGAATTTCTTCCGGAGTGTTGTTGATTTATTATTTTAGTCAAATGGTCTCAATAGAATGTGTTTTGGTACTCACAAATGTGAGCTAATTGAATTTCTTTGTTAGTTTGACATTAATTAAAAGTCAATATTTTAATTTCTACTACTTAATTATCTTGTTCTTAATCAAGTTAGATTTTCATCTACCATTGAGATAGGATTTAGATTGTTTTTGCTTGCATTTCCATTATAGAATACCTGTACTTGCCAAATTTATATTCTTTTTAAGTCCTCTTCTCAAAGATAAGTGTACCCAGAAGTGGCTCATTTTCGAACCTAAATCGCTATATCATTCTCTACTCTCATCAAGAAGAAGAATTGATCTCTGATATCCCTGTCATTGTAGGAAGGTTGATATAGCCATTAAACCAATAGCTGTAGGGGAAGAAAGGTAACTGACCTAGTTAAACCAATGGAGCGCCGGCTATAAACGGAAAAGGAGCCGCACAAGGTCCCGACCATATCCCCAATGTTTAGGCAACCCAAACGGGCCCCGTATTTTTGGCGCTTTAGAAGGAGGGCCTAAAACTTGTTGTCTGTTGGAGTCTTTTCAATTTTAACATTTTATTTAATCACGATGGCTCCTCTTAAACTTCCAATTTGGAGTTGTATTCATGGACGTGCATCTTCCAATACTCCACCCGAAGTGGTAAGACTCTTGTCTCAGGTAAAATTCAATGGTAAGAGAAATTCTTCTGCTTTTAATCATGTCCTTCAATTTATTCAAAATGTTTCAAATTATGATTTTCAAGGGATTGATGAAGGCATTTTATGCAGAATTTTTACTCTCACATTTGCGGCAAAAGCCAGACGCTGGTGTAGAACTCTTCCAGTTGCTTCAATCCACAGCTGGGATCAATTTGTTACAATTTTCATTTGTAAATTTGACGGCTATGATTATGAACAGGTATGTGAAGAAATTGAATATTTACGAAGGTTTGAAAATGAGTCTGTTAATGATTTTAATATTCGCTTTCATTTAAATTGCTTAAGATTTAAAGACGAAGATAAACCTACGGAAGAAGAATCATTAGATTGGTTTGAATATATTTGTTCTCTTCCACCCATTCCAAATCCATATGAAATTAATTCAAGCTTTGGTCCATCCCATTACAATATAAATGAGAATCCCAATTTGGATGTGCAAATAAATTGTGATGAAGTGGTTTCACAAAGCTTGGAAAATATTTCTAATCAAATGCAAGAAGACAACAACAGCAATTTTGGAGAAATAACTGCTTTGGAATCTGAAAATTACTCTGCGGTCAATTCAGAAAATCAGATCGCAAATCAACAAGTACAAGCAGCAATCAAAGTAAATAATAAAATACAAACTGCTGCACAAATTTCTGAATTCCTCCATGATGAGCAAATGCCGAAATCACAGCAGCAAAGCAGCCTTCTTCAAGAAAGCATGAGCATACAAAGGAATGATTTAGAATCTGAAATTTACAATGAGCATAATGCACAAAAGTTCTCAAACAGAGACAGTTTTAAATGCATTGTTTCAGGTTCACATTTTTCCCTTTATCCTGATATTTTTAATGATGGTAATTTTTCCCCTCTTGATATTAATGATATTTCAGAAAATACAGAGGCTGATCTAAATGAATTACTATTAAGTTTTTATCAAGATAGAGAAGCAATTAATGATCATTCTTTTGCCATTAATGAACATGAAATTCTTGTTCCTCCGTGTTTGGATTTATTGAATAAGATTGAAGGAAATTCTAAAGAATCTTGCGAAGTCATTTATGATAATTACTCTGATATAGAGGATGTTGATTTCTATTTTTCTCAAGAGAATCCTCATGATAAAATTCAAATAACATCTGAAAATGAGGAACATTTCAATTTAGAAATTATTCCAACTAATCATCATTTTAAAGCAGCAAATTAACTTCATGATTTCACTATTCGAGAAAATATTCCAATTTATGATTCATATCATGATCAAGCTTTCATTCCTGTTCATAATCATAAATCTCTTTCTAATTCACAAGTTGGAATTCGAAATTACTCAAATTCCATAATTCTGGCCAATCCTTGTGAAAAAGAAATTATTTCAAAACGATCCCAATTGTGCTGTAACATTAGTTGTACTAATAGTGATTTCATTTTATTTTTGTTTCCTCACTTATTTTGTATTAAATTAGATTTATTTTCAGATTTTATTTTTCAGATTTTTGATACATTGCGCTGGCATATTGAGCACTTTACTATCAAACATTCAATTGATGCATTGCCCTGTTGGAAAATTGAAATTTTATATTATAATCAAGAGCATCAAAAGCTATTTCAATTTCAATTTCAATCAATGCTAATGTTTTATCAAAAGCTTCTATCTTCTCAAAGGCAATATCAACAAGAGAATGTATTTTTAGAAGTCTGCCAACAATCTAATCCAATTGATAATTTTCCATCTTATTTAACATATTTCCATCCATTTTTCATTAACTCATTTGAAAATTGTTTGGAAAGTTTTCCTTCATGGAAGATTGTTAATAGTTTAACACTTACACATAACACTAACAATTTTTTTCAGGCCTTTGAATTTAAAAGCTCATATCTACAATTTGGCCTATCATCTCCTCTTTTAAACATTTTCCAATCCTTAATGGAAACACATCCATATTTTAATGATCCAATTGGAATTCAGTTGGAAAAGACTTTTCAAAAGAAGGAGATTATAAATAAGTTGTTAATAATAAATGTACATTATGATTTCAGATTTATTTTCCTCAGTTTAGTTAGATTTGTATTTTTATTACTAACATTTGAACTGTACATACATGCAGCAATTAAAATAAGAAAATGGCTACACTGGAAATATGACTATACCTAGTCATTTTCATGTATATGATTAGAATAGGAGTAGAATTAATTTTGTTTGTTTGTTTTGTATAGTTAATTTGTTTTAACAGTTTTGTAGATTAAAAAAATAAAACAAAGCAATCAGCCTTCTCGTGCATGTTCACTGAAACATTTTCTCCTTATCAGAAAGTTTTAATTCTTGCTTTCCTTTTTAAATTTCTTGCATCAATACCTCTACTCTGCTTATTTTGAATAATGTCTTGATTAAATTCAATTAAGGTTGCACTTGGCATTGATCGCCTCAAAGCCACTTTTCTTCATTTCGAGATTTCCTTCTAAGATTTTCTTTTGGAATTTATATAATAAAGGTTGAAGATATAAGAGCTTCATGATCTCATTATCCCATGAAATGTATGATTGTCTATGATAAGCTTAATTCCGACTCAATCATTAGTAGTCAGTCTAACCTTTCACGATAATCATATGAAGTTTATATTATCTTCCTCGGAATTTGCTAAAGCTGACCTTAAGGATGTCAATTTTGCTGAGTGCACACATTCAAATCTGTTTTGATATTTTTCTACAATTAGTGGCTTTATCCCATTCTAATCTTTAGTTTATTATTTGATGCTGCAATATATTCATTCACTAAATACATTATTGAACAGTTACAATAACAATACGGATTCTTCTCAAGTTATTCAGAATAAGCAGAGATAATAAATTGTTGTTTCAATTCAAAAGGAGAGTCTATTTTTATATTTATTTATGGTAAATTTTATGTTTTATGAACATGAATGATTGATTTCATTCAGGCTGATTGCACACTTAGATTTAAAAAATAAATAATGAGATGATTTTAATCAAAGGAAGAATTTGAAGATTTATGAGGTAAAATTTACAGACAAATTCCTTTCAGGTACGCATTTACAACTTTATTCTCATCCATTATTAGTTCATTTTTTCCTTAGTTTATTTTTGATTTGTGTTCTGTTTTATTTGCAGGTTTTTATTTCTTTTCAAAACATAAAGTAAGCAGTAAACTCATTTCAAATTTGCAACAGGTTCAGGGAAATTTTATTTGTTATTCATTAGAATTTGATCATTCTTTAACTTTGCTTTCATTCATTTAAAAAATCCAATTGAAATTAAAAAACAGTATCGCAAGATTCATATCAGAAATGTTCCAACTTGATTTTCATATTTCCAATGAAAGATCTCTGATGTGTTACATCATTCAATTTTTCATAAAATATCAAATCACATATCGCATTGGAATAAATTGAAAGGTTTGTTTTTCATTACAAAAGTTCTGATGCGATGAAATGGATAGCAAACACGCATATCACATTTAACATAAGGATAATTCATTTCAAACGTTCCGATGCGATGAACCCAATCGGCAATCGCAAATCAGAGAGACCTCATTTTTGATATATCCATTTGCAAAAAACTCCGATGCGATGAAGTTCAAATTGCAATCGCAAATTATTAAATTAGTCAAGGACTAATTTTGAAAGACCTCCGATGCAACAAGTCTAATCGCAAATCGCAAATCGGGAGGAAAATTGAATACATCCTTGTGTGCTCATTTTAAAAATTGTGATGCAATAATTCATCACCAATTGCTTATCGCTATCGCTTTTTATTAATCGCCAAATGCTTATAGGTCATCACTTTTCACTAATTTCCGATTGTTCATCGCTTATCGTTCTTCGTTCATCACCGATTATTATAAAAATCGCATCACTGCTATCGCAATTGTTTTAATTTCAATTCCCTTGAACACAAAGCATTTCGTTTTTACATTTGCATCATTGCTGGAGTTGAATAAAATAAAGAATATTTGGGTTATGATTTTGTTAGTTTTCTTCTTCATATTTTTAATAAACAAACCAAAAGAAGAAGCTACTAAGATTGAGAAATTATACCTTCGTAAATACAAATGCAATCATCTAAATAGATTCATGTACCCACCCCTGAGATAGCTTCCCGATTACTTTAAGCCATGAGCTTCCATTATGTTGATATTGAATTGCTTACATTCTAAAAGTTTTCAAACATCCGCTAAATCATTTTGAAGCCCTATGCTCTTCTGCTCTTTTATTTTCAAGAAGCAACGAGGAAGAAAACCGTGAAAGTCATTAACCTTTAATCTATTTCTTTAAAGAATTTATTTTATTAGAAAATGATTAAGATAATGCTTTGAAAATGACAAGATTGACATCAAACAGAAATTTTTCATTGTGGCTGAATTTTATCATCACTGCTATCTGAAACCTAAAGCATTTACAACCTTGCAAGGTATAAATTTTATGGATCTCGACATAAGAAGAAATGATTACATGATTATTTTATTTTACTTCATGTTGTTGAGACATTGGTATAAACATTTTTTTTGTTAGAGTTTGTATTTGTAAAAGTTTGATTTTTTCTTCACTTTAAGTTTCATTAATTTTTGTTTGTCATTTTCTCACTTTAGCTTAAGAATTCTTTTCTTTTGTTTTTTAGTTTTGATTTTGGTGACTTTGCCATGATTTATATTGAAGGCCTTTTTGTTACCTAACAATGGTTGGCATACATAGGAAAAATTGTTAATAGTCTCCTATTAACTTTTTCTTAAATCTCTTAGAAAAATTTATTTTTCTTATTATAAAGGTAGACATACTTAAGGAAGATATTACAAAACAAGAAAAGTTGACGAAGTATCGTGAAATCTGAGAAATTTCTTTTTTCATCAAAATTGTAATCATTTTGAGATTTCAATATTTTATTAAGATCTTTCAAAATTCTATTATCAGTCAAGAAAAGTTATTTTTAACCAAGTAAAGACACTTTACAGCAAAGCACTTTTAACTCTGAAATTGTCATTCTAAACTCTTAAGGAGTCAATGATTCTCCCTATTTAAAAGAGATTTATTTTTCTAGAGTGTAATCCAAAAATATATTTAAAACTTAAAAGATAAGAGGTCTCATCATGAGCCTGCTTACCATGATCATAGGGGAAAAATAGGCTGACATTACCAACACTGCTAAACAAACCAGGGTAATGGCTTATAATTTCAAACAATTGTAAGACAAGGGGTCTCATCACGAGCCAGCTTGTTCAGTCCAATTATAACCAGTGAATGGCATTGTCAACTATCTGGCTACCAAACCAGAACAATGGCTTTTAAGAATAAAAATAAAAAAATAAGCATATATAAATGGATTTATCTCTAGGTCAATAATTCTTAAATAGATAGGATTCTGAATCATTGATGATTAAAAGGTAACCCTGTCGAGACTATAGATGTTTGCTGGCAGCAGTGGCCCTACCTGTGACAAATGAGTACATTTTAAAAGCTAAGCTGTAAAGTGACCCCCGCTTTATCTCTACAACTAATTAAGGACTGATATAGAGTTATGAAATATTTTGATTTATGAGGAATTTTAAGAAAATTATAGTAAGATGGTTCTTGCTTTTATTCATACTAATGAACCTAGCCAAACATTCCAAAAATAATTTTCTCCTCTTTAATTATTTTTACTTTAATTTTGAGAAAATCTTATCAAACAGAGATAACTGTTTCTTCCAGTGAATCGCCAATTGTTGTATGGTACAACAACTCTCATTTTTAACTTGTCTACATCAAATAATGGGGACCCTTTCTATAAAAATTTTAGCTAAAACACTCTTTTATATTTTTATTAAGTCAATTATCTTACGATTCTTCTTTGTTAATTTTTCATTTTCTTTAGATTTGTTTTGATTGCTTGGTTGGAATGCTTTTTTGCAGCTTCTGCTGATTTTTGTTTGCCTCCTCATTGGTCAACCTATTGTAACAATACCTTTTAAAGTCTAATTAATTATGTCATTAAGAAAATTTGATTTTAATAATGAATAAATAAATACTAACTCTAGATTAATTATTACTAACAATTTTTATTTTTACTTATACAGCCAAATCATAAAGCATCGGGATTTCAGTCATTTATTCCAATTTTCCACTTTTCAAATAAATTTCTAATCTCGAAAAAATCCAAAATGTCAAAATGGTTGTTTTAGGTAAATCATCATTTTTTCGTAGCTCAATTTAACATCTCTTAAAATAAGACTAAAAATAAAAATACTTAACATAAAATTTTGAATTAAAAATGTAAATTAATTAAATTAATTATTATATGATTAATTTAATTAAATAAAATTTGATAAAAAAAAATATATAAAAAAAAAAAACAAAAAATTGAATTAAATTTTTGTATAAAACACATCGCATCGGAAATATTCATGCGAACATCTTTTTAAAAACTCGATGCAATGATTTTCCCGATGCGATCGAGGCTCATTAATTCATGCATGTACATTGAGCTCATTACCTGATCCGATTGAGTCACATGTCTTCTGTATGCATTGAGCCGACACTCGATCCATTGAAGACAAATTTCGATGCATTGTTTGCCATTTCCGATCCGATTGAGTCACATTGAACTTATGCGATGCGATGAGGTCAATGTTCAAATCTTCCGATGCGATTAAGTCAATGTTCAAATCTTCCGATCCGATTGAGTCAAGAGGAGCAACTGAATTTCCAGATTTATATCAGATTTGACTTATCAACTTTGGAAGCTCATAGATTGAGTTTTACTTGGCCAAATGAGGCCCAGGACGGCTCATTGGAAAGAGAAAATCAAGAAGAATATTTCTGAGGAGGTTTCACTAATAGATTTGGTCATTTATTGAGTCAAAAATCAGGCAGAAGATCAAGCTCCGAATTTCTAAAAAATAAATCAATTTTCTGAGCTTTGTTTTCTTCATTTTTATTTGTCCAGCCTCTTCTAATTGCAGATTCATGCATCAATAATATCCTTGGTTAATTAAAATCATTATGAGTATCAATAAGAAGCTCAAATTTCATTTTTATTTATTTAAATAGAATTTGATTGGATTTGTTTTAATGATAGAAATAATATTTGGATTTTATTATTGCTTCTTAAATGATTTTTAATTTCTTTTTGCAGGAAAAACAATAGAAGGGATATTGAGGAAAAAGATTTCAATCAATGAGAAGACTCCAGCAATTAAAGATTGGAATTTTTGAGCAATTAAAGTTGGATTGGGCAGATTTTTCTTCAAACAAATTCTCTTCTAAAGATACTTTTGGGAGGATTATAAATTGCAGATGGAAAAATGTAAAAAAGGGGCTGCTCTCCTCTGCAATTCCAGACTTCTAAAAGCATTTCTGTTATAGGAATTTAGAGTTGTAGATTGGGAGGAGAGAAAGTTTCAGATCTGAACATTATTGAGGGTTTATGCTTTATGTCTTTTATTATGCATGATGGGCAGAGTTTGCATTTCTGCAGCTCTAGTCTTGAAAACATAAATTCAAGTAATGTAAAGTACTGTTAGAGACCAAGATCAAAGAAGCAGATTCAATTAACTGGTATTTTTGGCATTTCTGTATCAAATACCAGTTTCATTTTTATTTTAATAAAATTGTTGTTTCATTTTATTCATGTTTTGGCATTTCTGTTGATATGGATAATTTGTCTCAAAGTGTTAAGTATCTCTGCTCTTATGAATTAAAATCTGATTTCTGAGTAACCATTACTCAGAAATTTGTCTTATAACACTGATTTATTAAATAGTAATGTGTTGTGAATTTCTTCCACATGTTATTGTTTAATTATTAGTTTGACTGATATGATAATCGATATCATTTTTGAGAATTTCTTCCGGAGTGTTGTTGATTTATTATTTTAGTCAAATGGTCTCAATAGAATATGTTTTGGTACTCACAAATGTGAGCTAAATTGAATTTCTTCGTTGGTTTGACATTAATTAAAAGCCATACATATTTTAATCCTTATTACTTAATTATCTTGCTCTTAGTTGGGTTAGATTTTCATCTACCTAATTGAGATAGGATTTAGATTAGTTTCTTTTTGCTTGCATTATAGAATAAGTTTGCAATTAGATTAAATTTACATTCTTTTAAGTCCTCTTCTCAAAGAGGCAAAATCTTAGTTATGGTTTGGCTGAACCCAAATCAGCTTAAGGTTCATTCTCTTGCCTGATCAGCAAGAAGAATTGATCTGATATCCCTGTCTATTGGTAGTTAATGATATATCGTAAACCAATAGCGATAGGGAGAAGGTAACTGGACCTAGTTAAACCAGTCAGAGCCACTATCATAAACGGAAAAGGAGCTGCATTAAGGTCCGGACCGGGTGGTTATCCCCCAATGTTGTAGCAGCGATTTTCGAGGCTTCAACATTTTTGGCGCTAGAAGGAGGGCCTGAGACTTTTTTGTCTATTGGAGTCTTTTCAATTTTAACATTTTGTTTAAATCACGATGGCTCCTCTTAAGCTTCCAATTTGGAGTTGCATCCATGGACGTGCATCTTCCAATACTCCACCCGAAGTGGTAAGACTCTTGTCTCAGGTAAAGTTTGATGGTAAGAAAAATTCTTCTGCTTTTAATCATGTCTTTCAATTTATTCAAAATGTTTCAAATTATGATTTTCAAGGGATTGATGAAGGTATTTTATGCAGAATTTTTACTCTCACATTTGCGGCAAAAGCCAGAAGCTGGTGTAGAACTCTTCCAGTTGCTTCAACCATAAATGGACTTCAATTTGTTACAATTTTTCATTTAAATTGATCATATGATTATGAATGTATGTGAAGAATTAAATATTAATAAAGGTTTGAAATGAGTCTCATTAATGATTTTAATATTCGATTTCATTTAAATTGCTTAAGATTTAAAGACGAAGATAAACCTACGGAAGAAGAATCATTAGATTGGTCTGAATATATTTGTTCTCTTCCACCCATTCCCAATCCATATGAAATTAATTCAAGCTTTGTTCCATCCCATTACAATATAAATGAGAATCCCAATTTGGATGTGCAAATAAATTGTGATGAAGTGGTTTCACAAAGCTTGGAAAATATTTCTAATCAAATGCAAGAAGACAACAACAGCAATTTTGGAGAAAGAACTGCATTAGAATCTGAAATTTTCTTTGCATTAAATTCAGAAAATCAGATTGCAAGTCAGCAAGTGCAAGCAACAATCAAAGTAATTAATAAAATCATTATATACTGATCTTCAGAAGTTTGATGAGTAAAATGCTTTGAAATCATAACAGCGCCTTCAATAGAGTATACAAGAATGATTTATCTAAATTACATTGTTATAGGTGACAAGTCAGTTGGAATCAGACGGCTTAAATGTATTGTCGCAGTTCATATTTTCCCTTTATCCTGATATTTTTAATGATGGTAATTCTTCCCCTCTTGATATTAATGATATTTCAGAAAATACAGAGGCCGATCTAAATGAATTACTATCAAGTTTTTATCAAGATAGAGAAGCAATTAACGATCATTCTTTTGCCATTAATGAACAGGAAATTCTTGTTCCTCCTTGTTTGGATATATTGGATGAGATTGAAGGGAATTCTAGAGAATCTTGTGAGGTCATTTATGATGATTACTCTGATATTGAGGATGTTGATTTCAATTTTTCTCAAAAGAATCCTCATGATAAAATTCAAATAACATCCGAGAATGAAGAACGCTTCAATTTAGAAATTATCCCAACCAATCCTCATTTTAGAGCAGCAAATTATCTTCATGATTTCATTATTCGAGAAAACTTTCCAATTGATGATTCGTATCGTGATCAAGCTCTCATTCCTACTCATAATCATAATTCATTTTCTAATTCAAAAGTTAAATCAAATTACCTAAATTCCATAGAATACTCCGCCCTCCTCACAGAAATGAAATTATTCAAAACGATCCCAATTGTGTTGTAACATTAGTTGTAAAAATAGTGATTTCATTTTAGTTTTTCTTTCACAGTTATTTTGTTTAAATTTAGATTTATTTTTTGATTTTATTTTGCAAAATTTTCACACTTTTCGCTGGCATATTGATCACCTTACTATCAAACACTCAATTGATGCATTGCCCGATTGGGAAATTGAAGTTTCATATTATAATCATGAGCATCAAAAGATATTAATATTTCAATTTCAATCAATGCTAATGTTTTATCAAAAGCTTCTATTTTTTCAAAGGCAGTGTCAACAAAAGAATGTATTTTTACAATCTGGCTAGCAATCTAATCCAATTAATAATTTTCCATTTTATTTGATAGATTTCCATCCATTTTTCATTAGTCTATTCGAAAATTGTTTGGAAAATTCTGGAAGATTGATAATAGTTTAACACTTACACATAACACTAATAATTTTTTTCAGGCCTTTGAATTCAAAAGCTCATCTTCACTGTTCATATTCTCCCTTGAACATTTACTCTTAATAAAATCCATCCATTTCTATGATCCAATTAATATCCAATTAGAAAGTGAAATTTCAAGAGAAAGAGGATTTAATTAAGTTACAATAATAATCCATACTCATTTCGCATTTATTTTCCTCGCCTTAAAGCACAAACAAAGTAATCAAATTTTCTATACAAATGATTTTTCCGAAACATTTTCTCCTTATCAGAAAGTTTTAATTCTTGCTTTCCTTTTTTAAATTTCTTGCATCAATACCTCTACTCTGCTTATTTTGAATAATGTCTTGATTAAATTCAATTGAGGTTGCACTTGGCATTGATCGCCTCAAAGCCACTTTTCTTCATTTCGAGATTTCTTTCTAAGATTTTCTTTTGGAATTTATATAATAAAGGTTGAAGATGTAAGAGCTTCATGATCTCATTATCCCATGAAATGTATGATTGTCTATGATAAGCTTAATTCCGACTCAATCATTAGTAGTCAGTCTAACCTTTCATGATAATCATATGAAGTTCATATTATCTTCCTCGGAATTTGCTAAAGCTGACCTTAAGGATGTCAATTTTGCTGAGTGCACACATTCAAATCTGTTTTGATATTTTTCTACAATTAGTGGCTTTATCCCATTCTAATCTTTAGTTTATTATTTGATGCTGCAATATGCATCATATTCATTCACTAAAGACATTATTGAACAGTCACAATAACAATACGGATTCTTCTCAAGTTATTCACAATAAGCAGAGATAATAAATTGTTGTTTCAATTCAAAAGGAGAGTCTATTTTTATATTTATTTCTGGTAAATTTTATGTTTTATGAACATGAATGATTGATTTCATTCAGGCTGATTGCACACTTAGATTTAAAATAAATAATGATGATTTAATCAAAATAATAATTAAAGATTTTATGAGTAAATTTACACAAATTCCTTTCTGTGTACATTTATAAATCTTGATCAATCACATAGTTCATTTTTTCTTAGTTTATTTTTTATTTGTAGTTCGTTTTTATTTATGTTTTTATTTTTCAAAACAGGTGCTAAGCAAGAAACCATTTCGAATTCTGTAAATGAAGTTCGAAGAAATTTATTTCGTCTTATTGAATTTCAGCATTCTTTAACTTTGCTTTCATTCATTTAAAAAATCCAATTGAAATTAAAAAGAGTATCGCAAGATTCATATCAGAAATTCTCCAACTTGATTTTCATATTTCCGATGCAAGATCTCTGACGTGTTACATCATTCGATTTTTCATAAAATATCAAATCACATATCGCATTGGAATAAATTGAAAGGTTTGTTTTCTGCACATAAAAGTTCTGATGCGATGAATGATAAATGCGATATCGCATTTAACATAAGTAATTTATTTCAACGCCTTACGCGACATGAACTCCAATTCCAAGAATCGCAAATCAGAGAGACCTCATTTTGATATATCCATTTGCAAAAACTCCGATGCGATGAAGTTCAAATCGCAATCGCAAAATTACAAAATTGAAGGCCGCGATTAAGAGAGAGACTCACAAATGTCTAATCAAAGCACAACTTCCAAATCGGGAGGAAAATTGAACACATCCTTGTGTGCTCATTTTAAATAATTGCTTATCGCTATCGCTTTTTATTAATCGTCAAATGCTTATAGGTCATCACTTTTCACTAATTTCCGATTGTTCATCGCTTATCGTTCTTCGTTCATCACCGATTATTATAAAAATCGCATCATCATATCTTCCACACTGAAGGAGGTTATTTCGAATACAAAGCATTTCGTTTTAGATTTACATTTTATCGCTAGTTGCTAAATAATTCAAATAAATAATGATTTTGGGTTATAGGATTTTGGTTAGTTTGTCTTCTTCATATTTTTAATGTCAACTAAAAGAAGAAGTCAGCTAGCATTGGAGAAATTGATACCTTCAGGTAAGATCAAATGCAATTATCCAATGGTAAGATTCATGTACCCACTTTCATTAATTTCCATTTCATTAATTTAGTTTCATTTTTGTTTTTAAATTATGTTGATATAAAAAATATGTTTTGTAGCTCTTCATAAAAGCTTTCAATCATCTGCCAAATCATATTTTGGAAGCCCTATGCTCTTTTCCTAGTTTTATTTTCAAGAAGCAGCGATAGTCTTCGTTGGAACAGCTACACTAAGAAGTTTCTAAACCTTTAATCTGTTTCTCTAAAGCATTCCTTAAGCATTCCTTTTATTAGAAAATGATTAAGATAATGCTTTGAAACAAGAAGATTGACATCAGACAGAAATTTTTCATTGTGGCTGAATTTTATCACCACTGCTATCTAAAGCCTAAAACACTTACAACCCAGCAAGGTATGAGTTTTCTGAATCTCGACATAAGAAGGAATGATTACATTATTATTTTCTTTTACTTCATTTTGTTGAGACATTAGTATAAACATTCTTGTTAGAGTTTGTGTTTCAAAATTTGGATTTTCCTTTCCACTTTAAAAAAAAAAAAAAAATCTTCATTTTATTTTTGATTGCTGATTTCTTTTCCCACTTTAGCTTAAGAATTCTTTTCTTTTGGTTTTTAGTTTTGATTTTGGTGATTCCGCTATGATTTATATGAAAGGCCTTCTTATTACCTAATAATAGTTGGCATACATAGGGAAAAATTGCTAATAGTTTACTATTAGTTTTTTTTCTTAAAATCTCTTAATAAAGTTTGTTTTTCTTATTATAAAGGTAGACATACTTAGGGAAGAGATTACAAAACAAGAGAATTTGACAAAATATCATGAAATCTGAGAAATGTTTTTCATCAAAATTGTAATTATTTTGAGATTTCAATATTTTATTAAGATCTTTCAAAATTCTATTATCAGTCAAGAAAAGTTATTTTTAACCAAGTAAAGACACTTTACAGCAAAGCACTTTTAACTCTGAAATTGTCATTCTGAACTCTTAAGGAGTTAATGATTCTCCCTATTTAAAAAGAGTTTTATTTTTCTAGAGTGTAATCCAAAAATATATTTATAACTTAAAAGATAAGAGGTCTCATCACGAGCCTGCTTACCATAATCATAGGGGAAAAATAGGCTGACATTACCAACACTGCTAAACAAACCAGGGTAATGGCTTATAATTTCAAACAATTGTAAGACAAGGGGTCTCATCACGAGCTAGCTTGTTCAGTCCAATTATAACCAGTGAATGGCATTGTCAACTATCTGGCTACCAAACCAGGACAATGGCTTTTAAGAATTAAAAATAAAAAATAAGCATATATAAATGGATTTATCTCTAGGTCAATAATTCTTAAATAGATAGAATTCTGAATCATTGATGATTAAAAGGTAACCCTGTCGAGACTATAGATGTTTGCTGGCAGCAGTGGCTCTACCTGTGACAAATGAGTACACTTTAAAAGCTCGGCTGTAAAGTGACCCCTGCTTTATCTCTAGAACTAATTAAGGACTGATATAGAGTTATGAAATATTTTAATTTATGAGGAATTTCAAGAAAATTACAGTAATATGATTGTTGCTTTTATTCAAATTAATGAACCTAGTCAAACATTCCAAAAATAATTTTCTCTTCTTTAATTATTTTTACTTTAATTTTAGGAAAATTTCATTTTTATCAAACAGAGATAACTGTTTCTTCCAGTGAATCGCCAATTGTTGTACGGTACAACAACCCCCCATTTTTAACTTGTTCACATCAAATAATGGGGACCCTTTTTATAAAAAATTTAGCTAAACACCTTTTATGATTTTATTAAGTCAATTATCTTACGATTTTGTTAATTTTTCATTTTCTTTAGATTCTTGTTTTGATTGCTTGGTTGAAATCGTTTTTTTATAAGCTTCCTGTTGACGCTTGTTTCGTCTCATTTGGTCAACTGGTTTGTAAATATCACTCCTTTGAAGTCTAATCAATTATGTCGCTTGGGTTAAAAAATGCGGATTTTAATAATGCATTTAGTTTAAATACTAACCCCTAGATTAATTATTACTAACAATTTTTATTTTTACTTATACGGCCAAATCATAAAGCATCGGGATTTCAGTCATTTATTTCAATTTTCCAATTTTCAAATAAATTATTAATCTCGAAAAAATCCAAATTGTCAAAATGGTTGTTTTAGGTAAATCATCATTTTTTCGTAGTCTAATTTAACATCTCTAAAATAAGATCAAAAAACAAAAAAAATAATTTTTAACATAAAATTTTGAATTAAATAAATTAATTATTATATTAAATATAATTAATTTAATTAAATTAAAATTTTATATTAAAAACAAATATATAAAAAAAAACAAAAAATTAAATTAATTTTTTGCATAAAACACATCGCATCGGAAATATTCATGCGAACATCTTTTTAAAAACCCCGATGCAATGATTTTTCCCGATGCGATTGAGGCTCATTAATTTCATGCGATGCGATTGAGCTCATTACCTCCGATCCGATTGAGTCACATTAGTTTCTTGCGATGCGATTGAGCTCATTACCTCCGATCCGATTAAGCTTGTCAGCCCCGATGCGATTGAGCTCATTACTTCCGATCCGATTGAGTCACATTGAACTTATGCGATGCGATGAGGTCAATGTGTTCAACTTTCCATGCTATTTAAGTCACTGTTCAAATCTTCCTGATCCATTGAGTCAAGAGTGAGCAACTCATCTGCATTTTTACCGGATGTCTCATCAATCAAAGCTCATAACTGAGTTATATTTTGGCCAAATGAGGCCCATGACGGCTCATTGGAAAGAGAAAATCAAGGACAACATTTCTGAGGAGGTTTCAATAACAGATTTGATCATTTATTGGGTCAAAAATCAGGCAGAAAATCAAGCTCCGAATTTCTAAAAATAAAATCAATTTTCTGAGTTTTGTTTTCTTCATTTTCATTTGCCCAGCCTCTTCTAATTGCATATTCATGCATCAATATTATCCTTGGTTAATTAATATCGTTATGAGTATCAATAAGAAGCTCAAATTTCCTTTTTATTTATTTAAATAGAATTTGATTGGATTTGTTTTAAATGTTAGAAATAATATAAAAAAAATATAAAAAAAAAAATAATTTTTAACATAAAATTTTGAATTAAATAAATTAATTATTATATTAAATATAATTAATTTAATTAAATTAAAATTTTATACTAAAAACAAATATATAAAAAAACAAAAAATTAAATTAAATTTTTGCATAAAACACATCGCATCGGAAATATTCATGTGAACATCCTTTTAAAAAACCCCGATGCAATGATTTTTCCCGATGCGATTGAGGCTCATTATAGGTCCAGATTGAGTCACATTGAACTTATCGTGCAGTAGAGTCAATGTTCAATCTTCACGATCAGTTTAGTCAATGTTAAATCTTCGATCAAGTTAGTCAAAAGGAGCAAGTACAAAATTTGATCTTTATATCGAGATTTGACTTATCAACACAGACTCTAAGATCAGTTTACTTGGCAGCTAAATGAGGCCGGGGACGGCTCATTGGAAAGAGAAAATCAAGGAGAATATTTCTGAGGAGGTTTCACTAATAGATTTGGTCATTTATTGAGTCAAAAATCAGGCAGAAGATCAAGCTCCGAATTTCTAAAAAATAAATCAATTTTCTGAGCTTTGTTTTCTTCATTTTTATTTGTCCAACCTCTTCTAATTATAGATTCATGCATCAATAATATCCTTGATTAATTAAAATCATTATGAGTATCAATAAGAAGCTCAAATTTCATTTTTATTTATTTAAATAGAATTTGATTGGATTTGTTTTAATGATAGAAATAATATTTGGATTTTATTTTTGCTTCTTAAATGATTTTTAATTTCTTTTGCAGGAAAAACAGTAGAAGAGATATTGAGGAAAAAGATTTCAATCAATGAGAAGACTCCAACAATTAAATATTGGAATTTTTGAACAATTAAAGTTGGATTGGGCAGATTTTTCTTCAAACAAACTCTCTTCTAAAAATAGTTTTGGGAAGATTATAAATTGCAGATTGCAAAATGTAAATGGGGGCTCTCCTCTGCAATTCCAGATTTCTAAAAGCATTTATGTTATAGGAATTTAGAGTTGTAGATGGGGAGGAGAGAATGTTTCAGATCTGAACATTAATGAGGGTTTATTCTTTATGTCTTGAATTATGCATGATGAGCAGAGTTTGCATTCCTGCAGCTTTAGTCTTGAAAGCAGAAATTCAAGTAATGTAAAGTACTGTTAGAGACCAGGATCAGAGAAACAGATTCAATTAATTGGTATTTTTTGCATTTCTGTATCAAATACCAGTTTCATTTTTATGTTAATAAAATTGTTGTTTCATTTTATTCATGTTTTGGCATTTCTGTTGATATGGATAATTTGTCTCAAATTGTTAAGTATCTCTGCTCTTATGAATTAAACTCTGATTTATGAATAACCATTACTCAGAAATCTGTCTTATAACACTGATTTATTAAATAGTAATGTGTTGTGAATTTCTTCCACATGTTATTGTTTAATTATTAGTTTGACTCATATGATAATCGATATCATTTTTGTGAATTTCTTCCGGAGTGTTGTTGATTTATTATTTTAGTCGAATGGTCTCAATAGAATGTGTTTTGGTACTCACAAATGTGAACTAATTGAATTTCTTCGTTAGTTTGACATTAATTAAAAGCCAAACATATTTTAATTCTCATCAATTAATTATCTTGCTCTTAGTTGGGTTAGATTTTCATCTACCTGATTGAGATAGGATTTAGATTAGTTTTTTTTTCTGTACTATGTAATAAGTTTGTAAGTAGATTAAATTTGCTATTCTTTTAAGCCCTCTTCTCAAAGAGGCAAAATCTTAGTTATGGTTTGGCTGAACCCAAATCAGCTTAAGGGTCATTCTCTTGCCTGATCAGCAAGAAGAATTGATCTGATATCCCTGTCTATTGGTAGTTAATGATATATCGTAAACCAATAGCGATAGGGAAGAAGGTAACTGGACCTAGTTAAACCAGTCGGAGCCACTATCATAAACGGAAAAGGAGCTGCATTAAGGTCCGGACCGGGTGGTTATCCCCCAATGTTGTAGCAGCGATTTTCGAGGCTTCAACAGAACCATAGATAAATTAAAAGCTAGATTGGTAGCAAAGGGGTATTCACAAAAATAAGGTATTGACAATGAGGAAATCTTCTCCCCCATAACTAAAATAAACACTATCAGAATGATTATTTCTTATACATTGGATGATTCACCAACTAGATGTAAAATCTGCATTTTTAAATGGGGAGTTGAAAGAGGAGATTTAATTAGAGCAACCTCAGGGGTTTTTCTAGAAAGGGAAATAACATTTAGTCTGCATATCAAAGAAAGCTTTATATGACTAAAACAAGCACCCAGGTCATGGTATGAAAATATAGATTCATTTTTTCTACAACGTAGTTACAATAGAAGTAAAAGAGACCCTAATCTGTATACTATGAAAGACGAAAATGGGCGTATAGTGTTTATTTCTTTGTATGTAGATGATGTAATTATTACAGGTGATGTTGTTGACCCGATCAAAGAAATTAAGCAACAAATGTCACAAATTTTTGAAATGAAAGACCTGGGTGAACTAAGATATTGTTTGGGTCTTGAGATCTGGAGAGATTCAGGAAAAAAATTTCTATCCCAGGGTAAGTATGTCACAGGTCTACTAGAAATATTTAGGATGGATCAATGTAAGGCTGTAGCAGTACCATTATAGCAGAACATTAAACTTCAGAGTGAGGATGGCTCTAAAGAGACAAATGCGACACTTTATCGACAGTTGGTTGAGATTCTAATCTACTTAACCACTATTAGACAAGATTTTGCTTATGCAGTTAGTGTTCTAAGTCAATTCATGTCCAAACCACTTGAGAGTTAGTGGATTGCAGCAAAATTTGTCCTAAGTTATCTACAAGGAACTGTAGATTATGGTATTATTTATACTGATTCTTCTGATGTTAGATTTATAGGGTTTACAGATTTTGTCTGGGATGGAAATGTAGATGACAGAAGATCCATAACAAGCTATGCATTCAGCATTAGATCCAAGGTGATTACATGGAGTTGTAAGAAACATAACACAATTTCCTTGTCTTCAGCGGAAGCAGAGTATCAAGCTATGTGCACAACAACATGTGAGGCAGTTTCGTGGTGGAGAATTCTCCAGGATGTAGGGGAAGAACAAAAAGATGCAACAATTATCAGATGCGACAACCAGAGCTCAATAAAACTTGCTAATAATCTGGTCTTTCACAAGAACACTAAACACATTGATGCGCAATTCCACTTTGTCAGGGAGAAATTTCAATCTAAAGAAATCCATCTTGTATATTGTAAAACGTGTGATAATGTTGCTAACATTTTCACTAATCCCCTTGGAAAAATTAAGTTTGAAATGTTTAGGGAGATGTTAGGCATATTTGTGAACCCCTTCTCCATTAAGGGGAAGTGTTGAAAGATAATGGAGAATCCTTAATTAGTGAGAGTGGGTTCACGAAACCTTAGGATAGGAATTAGTTTCTATTTCTTAGGGTATGGTTCTAACTTACCTACATCTATGTATGCTATATAATGGTTCAATTGAATTGAGAACGTAGAGCATTTTGCAGAGCCAGACTCTCCTGGTTCAGACTCTCTTTCGTAGAGCTGATTAGTGAGTTTTTATTTATTTATTCAAACATCACATTTTATCATTCCCATGGACTTTGGTTTATATATTAACACATGGAATTGATTCCGCTCTCTATGAATTATGTTGGGACTTTGGTTTCTCACCTAACTATTAATTCACTCTTCAACTTTTGAGACCATCCAACTGTGAAATTATTGCACTGGGATTTGTTTTGTATTGGGATTGGCTTACAAGTTCAATCGATAGTCCATTAGGCTAGGGTTATCATCAACGGTAAGGCTAGAGAGGTGTAGTTAAAGGGTAACCACCTCACTTCACTGGTACTTCCCTTAGTTCATTTGCGTGCCCTAACTTGTCAAAGTAGGCTCTGCAATCAGCTCTCAAGTTTGTCCACAATAATTTTTGGTTCCATCCCATCCTATTGTAGGTAGAACTGTTCTTTTTGTTAGGTAAATCTTATGCTCAAAGGATGAAAATATGTAATTTTTGGGTTAGGCTTTATATGGGTTTACTGACTCTATGAATGGTCCTTAGTTTCTTGACTTAGTGGGTGTTAGTCATATGCCAGGTTCCTCGAGATTATACGATCTGGCCTCTTTGTGATTTCCCTTGGGAGGGCTTGTAGTGCCTCATTTTACTCCACTATCAGCTAACGAATGAAGGTGAAGGTAATTTGGTGAGTAGTTGTGGTTTCTCCCCTTAGTTATTCTAAAAGAGTAATTACTTGCAATATTGGATGGTCCTAACTTCTCATTGTTATGTAGATATTACGAAGGGAATGAATATTTAGTCGCAAATTTCCTAAGGTAAAACCCCTCCTCCTCACTTCCTTTTGCTCATGAATATTTTCAATAAGTGCCCTTGTGTTGATAGAGGTTCTGGGATTTTGTCTTGGAGGTCAGACTCTCATTCTAGCGAATGGATATTCAACTTCAAGATATTGTTTCAGTTGCATATCTGCACTTTCCAAGTGCTAATAACACCTATATTTGATATATGATGCTTAATGTGTTTGTGAATCCCTTCTCAACCAACAATGTGTGGTTCTTTTTAATTTTTTTGCATTACAAGACACTTGCTTGAATTTTCTTAGAAATTAATATTGTTGTAGTTTATGGCCATTTGAGCTTGGGTTATCCATGAGGCCAATGGCGGAATTCGACCCTTTGACTATTCAATGTATTTATACTTATTTTAACTACAAAATATTTGCAAAGAATGTTGGAAATATTGTCATTGATGGCAATGGAGGCAGCAAAGACAGAGACAAGAAATGGAGGCAGCAAAGACAGAGACAGGCAAAGGAGGAAGCTAAAGCAGATACAGGCAAAGGACAACAGAATAGAGACAAAAAAAAGACATAGATAGGCAAAGGAGACAGTCGAAGCAGATACAGGCAAAGGACAGTAGAACAGAGACAAACAAAAGAAAAGCAAGCAGGGCAAAGGAGACAGGCGGAAGAACACTGCTGAAGTGCAACAGTCGAATACAGAGGCAGAGATGAAACGGTCAAGCAGTGGAGGCAGTGAAACAGTCGAGCAGTGGAGGCAGTGAAACGGTCGAGCAGTGGAAGCAGAGGCTGCGAATTTAGAGGCAGAGCGATTATCAGAGGCAGAGGCAGAGCTATTAATAGAGGCAGAGGCAGAGCCGTTATCACAAGCAGAAGCAGAGCGATTTTCTAATTCCGAGATTCGCTACCCCAACTGGAGGATACATAAACACAATTCTGGGAATCTTATAACCCAAGCGGAAAGTATATCTATATATATATATATATATATATACAAACAAATTACGAGAATCACCTCCCCCGCTGGAAGATACACTAAATATTGGAGCAGCAAAGTATATATATATACATATAAATCTTATTTCGGGAATCATAACCCAGGCAGGAGGATACATAATATTCCGGGAATCTTAAACCTAAGAGGCAAATTTTATATATATTAATTTATATGGAGCGCTTTATGATCAAATAATCAAAGTACCATAAGGTGGGACCCTTTCCCAATCACATCGGAGATTATAAGGGCAGCGGAACATATAAACAGAAAATTGCGATTGCGATGAAGCTCGGACCCGATGGGTTTATAAAACATAATGGATATGTGTCGGAACATGCAACCAAAGAATTACGATTGCGATGAAGCCCAGATCATATAAAAAAAGGTTCAAAGCATATATATTAATAAGTGGAGTGCTTTATGATCAAAAGAAACGAAGTAATATAAGGTGGGACCCTTATGAATCACATCGGAGAATATAAAGGAATCAGAACATAAAAACAGAAAGTTGCGATTGCAATCAATCGGATCAGAACAATCACAAAGGTACCAATCGCATTGGAGTTAAAGCGGAACATGTTAACAAATATTTGCGATTGCGATGAAAGCCAAACGCGATAGTCATATAAACTTTTCCATATAAAACATGGTCGGGTCTGCATATCAATCGCAATCAGAAATTTGTGGAGCATATCAATCGCATCGGAGCAAGGCAGCTTACGATTGCGATTGGAAAAGCTGGATGCGATAGTCATATAAACTCCGCCATATAAAACATGGTTGGGTCCACATATCAATCGTAATCGGAAATTTGTGAAGGCGATGTTATATATATATATATATATATATATTTGTTGCGATTGTATTGGAAAGTGTTGCGTGGTCTGAGGACATATATATATATATAAATTTGTTGCGATTGTATTGGAAAGTGTTGCGTGGTCTGAGGACCCACGGGCCTCGGCTTAAGGTGGAGGGCGATTATTAATATAATACGATTGCAATGTGTGGAATCGCATCGGGCCATAAAAGAAAGGTCGTGATGTATGTATGTTTCGCTTGCGGAACTCACCACATCAACAAGACACTTGTTGTGTAAAGGTTTGGAATTTGCCCAGATTTAAAGTCAGCAGTTTCTTTTATATATAGAAAAGGCACTGTTATATATTTAAAAGGTGCTGTTACAGAATCACACGATTTAAAAAGTGCAGTTACATAAATATAGGAGTTACGCAGCAACCATAAACAGAAAGGCATACAGAGGAGAGAAAGGGACAAACACAGTCAAAGAAAAGACAAATGCGCAATGATCCAAAAGGATGTATGAGTGACCTGGAGCTCTCATTGTAATTAAATGTAATATTTTAATTGATTTATATTGTTGTGATGCATTGGCAAGTCTCCGGAAGAGAACAAATATCCCACTGTAATGTTAAATTGATACCTACAGTTATATTTATTGAATGAGTAGATAAAAGGAATGAGAAGACAAAAGCCAAAGAGTCATGACTGTTCACTCCAAATTCTTTGTGAAATACAAACAGTCATGTGAGGAACTCTATATATAATATCAACTGGATATGCATAAGAGAAGTTAGAGAGAGTAAATATAGAGAAGGTAGAGTATAGAAGAGTGAGGCAAAGAAGATTAAGAAAAGAAAAGAAAAAAGGAAAGCTACAGAACAGAGCTGATATCTGAGGTAAATCAGCAAACATTCAGTTTGATAAATTGAGGAAGTTGGAGCTTCCCTATCAAGTTGCAGCTTGATAGCTGTCAGTTGTAGCCGACTGAGGTTGGAGCCTCCTGTAGGTTGGTGCCTGCAGAAAATTGAAGGGAGTTGGTGCTTCCTTGCAAGTTGTAGGTTGCAGAATTGAGGTTAGAGCCTCCTATAGGTTGGTGCCTGCAGAAAAACAATGGTGAGAGGGAGTTGGAGCTTGCCTTTGCATCACAACAATAATAAGATGTGCTTTTCTACCTTTATGGGTTTCCACTTATATCTGGTGTCTCTGTGCATGAATTTTATGTGTTGATCTGATTTATATCATCTTCTTAATACTAGCTGCTCTCATATTAAGTCTACTGTTATATTATTAATACTTGTTGCTCACATTCTAAGATTACTCACATATTAAGTTGGACATGAAATGAAGGTGTAAATAAGGTTTAATGAAAAGTTTTAAAAGTCCATGAATGTGTTAAACTGATTCACCCCCCCCCTCTTAGTTTAACTAAGGGTTCAACAATTGGTATCAGAGCCAAGTTCCTTTGTACCAGTTTAAAAACTGAAAGGAGATCCTAGGTTCTCAGGATGGCTAGTAAAGAAGGATTTTCTACCAATAAAGCCCCTTTCTTTACAGGTGCAAACTATGCTTTCTGGAAAATCAGAATGAGGACATACATAATGTCTCTAGGAATAGAAGTCTGGGCTGCTGTGGAATATGGATATTCCCCAAAGGAAACTGACTTAGAGAAAGAAACCAAACAAGATTTTGTAGCTAACGCAAAAGCCATGAATGCCATCTTGAATGGATTGTGTGAAGAAGAGTTTATCAAAGTAATGCAAAAAGACACTGCCAAAGAAATGTGGGATACTTTGGAGAACATCCATGAGGGAGACAGGAAAGTAAAGACTGCCAAAATTTAAGTCTATAGAGCCCAGTTTGAGAACTTAAAAATGGATGATGATGAAGACATTGGTAGATTCTTTCTAAGGGTTGCAGAAATAGTAAATAACATGAAGGCGCTTGGTGAAAACATAAAAGAAGCTGTAATTGTCCAAAAGATTCTAAGATCTCTTCCACCCAGGTTTAATCCCAAGGTGTCTGCAATAGAAGAAACAACTAATTGGGAGACCTTGACCATGAACCAACTACTTGGAAATCTAACATCATATGAGATGAGGCTCCCACAGAAGAAGCCAAGTACGAGGGAGGCCGCCTTTAAAACAAAAAAGAAGAAAGAAGAAGAGGGAGACATATGCTCTTGCTCAGATGAAGAAGAGGCAAAAATTTTCAAGAAATTGGATAGAGGCTCAGGTAAATACAAAGGTAAACTTCCTTTCAAATGCTTTAATTGTGGAAGAGTTGGACACTATGCTGCTAAGTGTCCTCACAAGAAAGTAAGGAATCAGGCTCAAGAGTCAGAGAAAAATAAATCAAAGAACTAGTAGAAAGGAAAGAAGTTCAGCTGGAAAATCCTTCTATGCTCAACAAGACAGCAACACATCTGAAGATTCAGATGAACCCTCTAGTGAAGAAGGAACCTCTGAATTCTTATTGATGGCCATAGAAGAACTTGAAGGACTCTTGCTAGAAGATGAAGAAGAAGAAGGGGAAATCGACCTTGAGGGGGAGCTAAGAAGTGCTCTGGAGGAGATTGACAAAATAAAACTGAAGTGTAGAAAACAAAAGGACATTCTTTTCAAGTATGTAAGAGAAGAACAAAACTCAGAAGTCCTCAGGCAGTTGAAGGTAGAGCTTGAAGAAGCCAAGAAGATAGAAGACATGTTACTTCAAAAAATCAAGGATAAAACCCGAGAACAAGAGAAGCTGGAAGAAGAAGTAGTATGTCTCAGGAAGAAACTAGAAAATGCTCAAAGGAAAGTGGTTAAAAGCTCTTCTCAAACAACAAGATCTAGTAAGTTGAATGAAATGTTGGTTGCTCAAAGATCCCCTATGATAAAAACTTGAATAGGCTATGAAGGAGAATCAAGTAAAAGCAAAGAAAAAGTTAACAGAGAGATTATTTTTGTAAAAGCAAAGAAGAATGATGAAGCAGCTCAAATAATTCCTACAAAATAAGAAACCTGTAATGAGGAAGACAAAGATCAGAAGAAACCACTAGTAGTTAAGAATGTAATAAATACTAAGACAACAGAGAAAGGGGCATATGCCTCTGAATATGTCAAATTTGGAAGCCATCAAAGGATATTCTTCCCTCCTATGAAGAATTCCACCTGTTATGTCTACCACAAGCTAGGACACATTGCTACATATTGCCATGCAAGGAGGAGTAATTCAAACCAGCAAAAGATGCAAACATTGAAGAGACTGCCTCAATCAAACAAATGGAAAAGACAACCTTACACCAGGTATGCAAATAGTTTCTATGGTTACTATTTTTATTGTAAGGAATTTGGTCATAAAATCATTGAGTGTAGAAAGTATGGACAAATATTGATGTTCAACACCTCAAGGAGGTTTATGAATCAAAGAAATTTTTCTCATAGTCACAATTCTACAAAAACTATGATCAAATGCTGTATATGAAATCAAGTTGGACATATGCCTTCCAAATGTCCTCTAAAGGGATGTGAATCATCATCTCACAAAATATATCAAACAAAAGGATGCCTCCAGTGGAAAAAGAAGGAGAATAAGTGTGACCTGGCTCTAACTGCTCAAGATCTGAAAATTCAATGGTATTTGGACAGTGGCTGCTCTAAACACATGACAGGAGACAAAAGAAAATTTATAACTCTTGATGAAAAGAAATATGGAAATGTTACTTTTGGCAATGATAAATCAGGTACAAGATCAAAGGAAAAGGCTCAGTCAGCATAGACAATGGCAGAGGAAAGGCCCAAGATGTACTATTTGTATATGGGCTGAAAGAAAATTTACTAAGTGTCAGTTAGATGTGTGACAAAGGCTGTGAAGTTATTTTTAGAGCACAAGATTGTGAAGTCAGATCAAGCACCATAGGTAAGACTCTGCTCAAAGGAGTTCGAACAGAGAGTAATGTTTATACTGTGAAAGAGGAAGATGAAGCATGTCATCTTAGCAAACTAGAAGAGTCATGGTTATGGCATAAAAGGTTGGGACATCTCAGCTTCGATCACATCATCAGACTAAGCAAGAAGAAAGCTGTCAGAGACATGCCAGAAATAAATATGCCTTATAATACCATATGAAAATCATGTCAATTAGGCAAACAGAATCGCACATCCTTCAAGGCCAAAGATGAGTTATCAACAAGAATACCTCTACAGCTTGTGCACATGGATCTGTGTGGACCCGCAAGAACCAAAAATCCAAGTGGAGAATCCTACTTCATGCTAATAATAGATGATTTCTCCAGAATGACATGGGTTGCATTTCTCAAGAATAAATCAGAAGCTCTAGAAAAATTTAAGATCTTCAGAGCATTAGCAGAAAATCAAACAGGATGCAAGCTGAAATGCATCAGATCAGACAGAGGAGGTGAATTTACAGATTATGACTTTGCTGACCTATGCAATGAACATGGGATAAAGCAACAATTTACTATTACAGGAACACCTCAGCAAAATGGAGTAGCAGAGAGACAAAATAGGTTTATACAGCAAATAGCTAGAGCCATGATGCATGAAAGTAATATTGCTTAAACCTTCTGGGTAGAAGCAGTACACACAGCGGTGCATATCCTTAATAAAGCCCATTTAAGACCAAGCAGTGATAAGACTCCATATGAACTATGGCATGGGAACTAGCTTCAATTAAACATTTTAGAATCTTTGGAAGAAAGTGTTACATAAAGAATAATGATGAAAATCTTGGGAAATTTGATGCAAGAGTAGATGAAGGGATATTTCTAGGATATGCATCCAAAAGTAAAGGGTACAAGTGCTACAACAAGACTCTTCGAAAAATAGTAGAAAGCATTGACATGAGATTTGATGAAGAACTTCCAAAAAATACAAGAGATACACACTGCTGCAGTCCATCAAACAACCATGAAGAAGAAAACCAAGATGATGAGGAAACAAGCAAGACAACAGAAGATATAGAGCTGAGTTCTAAAGCTCCCTCAAGATATACTCAGAAGAACCATCCTGAAGATCAGATCATTGGAGACAAGACAGTAGGGGTCCAAACAAGAAGGTAGCTAACAGAACAAATTGAAGAGGTATACGTAGCCATGTTGTCACAAATAGAGCCAAAGAAATTTGAAGAAGCCAGCAAGGACATGTCTTGGGTAAATGCTATGAATGAAGAATTGGACCAAATTGAGAAAAAAAATACCTGGAAATTAGTTCCTAGACCCACTGAGAAAAATGTCATAGGCTCAAAATGGGTATTCAAAAACAAAATGAATGAGTAAGGACAAGTAATCAGGAATAAAGCCAGAATAGTCTGCAAAGGATATTCACAAATCGAAGGACTTGATTACGATGAAACATTTTCCCCTGTAGCAAGAATGGAAGCCATCAGAATGTTTATGGCCTTTTCTTGCTACCAAAACTTCAAAGTATATCAAATGGATGTGAAATCTACATTTCTGAATGGAGATCTAGAAGAAGAAGTTTACATGGAACAACCAGAAGGTTTCTCTTTAACAGACAAAGAAGACTATGTGTGCAGACTAAAGAAGGCACTATATGGACTGAAACAGGCTCCTCGTGCTTGGTACTCAAGACTGGATAAATATTTACAAAAACAAGGCTTTAAGAGAGGTGGAGTAGACAACAATCTATACATAAAAGCCCATGAAAATGAACTCCTGATTGTTGTAGTATATGTTGATGACATTATGTTTGGAAGCAACAAAGAAGAACTAGCAAAAGGGTTTGCTGATGAGATGAAAAAAGAGTTTGAGATGTCTATGATTGGAGAGCCCAGTTTCTACTTAGGACTTCAAATTCAGCAAAAGAACACAGGTACGTTCATCTCACAGGAAAAATACTTAAAATAAATGTTGAAAAAGTTCAAAATGGAGGACTGCAAACCTGTGTCAACTCCCATGATCACGGGATGCAAGTTGTGTGCTGATGATGGGTCTACAGATACAGATCAAAAACTCTACAGATCCATGATAGGAAGCCTGTTGTATTTGACAGCATCAAGACCAGACATCATGCTAGCAGTAGGACTAGTGGCTAGATATCAAGCAGCACCTAAACAAAATCACCTTCTTGCAGTCAAAAGAATATTTAGATACCTACAAGGAACAACACAGTATGGACTTTGGTATCCTAAAGGCAAAAGCTTCACTTTGACAGCATACACAGATGAATATTGGGCCAACTATGTGGATGACAGGAAAATCACAAGTGGAGGTGCTTTCTATCTAGGAGAAAGTCTGGTGGCATGGTTAAGCAAGAAAAAAACATCTATCTCTCTGTCTATAGCAGAAGAAGAATATATAGCAGCAGTAGCATGTTGTACACAAGTCATGTGGATGAAGCAAACTCTTCAAGACATGAAGGTAAGCATTGATGAACCTATCTCAATCAAATGTGATAATACAAGTGCTATAAGTATATCTAAAAACCCTGTGCTTCACTCTAAAACTAAACATATCCCAATCAAGTATCATTTTCTTCGAGAACAAGTGGCTCAGAAGATAGTAAACCTGGAGTATGTGCCAAAAAAAGAACAGACAACAGATATATTTACCAAACCGCTTGCTAGAGAACCATTTGAATATTTGAGAGACAAACTAGGGGTAGTATCTGTAGATGCTACTCTCTAATATGAAGAGAAAGCACAGTTTCAGGGGGAGAACAGAAACAAGAATATCATTCCCAGGGGGAGATCAACCAGCAAGGGAAGCATGAAAACAGGTCCTCAGGATCAAAAGGATTATGGCAATAATACATTCAGCAAAAAGGAATCAATAAAAAAGGCAAAAGGGTCAGTGGTGCAGTGGAAGAGTGGTGAACCCGACGTGAACCGAACACGGAAGAGTAGTCAACCCGATGTGAATCTAATCCAACGGTTGAAGCAGCAGTGTACAAAATCAGAAAATTCCAAAGAGAGAAAATACACGAAATATCGAAAAAGGATAAAATCATAGGATCAAAGAATAGAAGCTACACTAAGAATTCAAACCCCTTTCCATTGATGTCAAAGGGGGAGGAATAACAAGCAACAGGAGAAAGGATCCTAACAGAAAAACAGAGGAAGTGTATTGCCATCAATGCCAAAGGGGGAGACTGTTGGAAATATTTTCATTGATGGAAATGGAGGCAGCAAAGACAGAGACAGGCAATGGAGGTAGCAAAGACAGAGACAGGAAAAGGAGGCAACTGAAGCAGATACAGGCAAAGGACAGCAGAACAGAGACAAACAAAAGACAGATATAGGCAAAGGAGGCAACTGAAGCAGATACAGGCAAAGGATAGAAGAACAAAGAAAAACAAAAGAAAAGCAAGCAGGGCAAAGGAGACAGGTGGAAGAACACTGCTAAAGTGTAACAGTCGAATACAGAGGTAGAGATGAAACAGTCAACCAGTGGAAGCAGTGAAACGGTCGAGCAGTGGAGGCATAAAAACAGTCGAGTAGTGGAAGCAGAGGCAGCAAATATAGAGGCAGAGCGGTTATCAGAGGCAGAGGTAGAGCTGTTAATAGAGGCAGAGGCAGAGCCATTATCAGAAGTAGAGGCAGAGCCATTTTTTAATTCCGAGATTCGCTACCCCAGATGGAGGATACATAAACACAATTCCGGGAATCGTATAACCCAAGCGGCAAGTATATATATATATACAAACAAATTCCGAGAATCACCTCCCCTGCTGGAAGATAGACTAAAGATTGGAGCAGCAAAGTATATATATATACATATAAATATTATTCCGGGAATCGTAACCCAGGCAGGAGGATACATAATATTCCAGGAATCTTAAACCCAAGCGGAAAATTTTATATATATTAATTTATATGGAGCACTTTATGATCAAAGAATCAAAGTACCATAAGGTGGGACCCTTTCCCAATTGCATCGGAGATTATAAGGGCAGCGGAACATATAATAGAAAATTGTGATTGCGATGAAGCCTAGACCTGATGGGTTTATAAAAAATAATGGATATGTGTCAGAAAATGCAACCAAAAAATTACGATTGTGATGAAGCTGGGATCATATAAACAAAGGTTCAAAGCATATATATTAATAAGTGGAGCGCTTTATGAGCAAAAGAAACGAAGTAATATAAGGTGGGACCCTTATGAATCGTATCGGAGAATATAAAGGCATCGGAACATCAAAACAGAAAGTTTCGATTGTGATCAATCGCATCAGAGTTAAAGCGGAACATGTTAACAAATATTTGCGATTGCGATGAAAGCTAGACGCGATAGTCATATAAACTCCACCATATAAAACATGGTCGGGTCCGCAAATCAATCGCAATCTGAAATTTGTGGAGCATATCAATCGCATCGGAGCAAGGCAGCTTGCGATTGCGATTGGAAAAGCCGGACGCGATAGTCATATAAAATCCACCATATAAAACATGGTCGAGTCTGCATATCAATCGCAATCAGAAATTTGTGAAGGCGCTGTTATATATATATATTTGTTGCGATTGTATTGAAAAGTGCCGTGTGGTCTGAGGACCCACGGGCCTCGGCTTAAGGTGGAGGGCAATTATTAATATAATATGATTGCGATGTGTGGAATCGCCTTGGGCCATAAAAAAAAGGCCGTGGTGTATGTATGTTCCGCTTGCGGAACTCACCACATCAACAAGACACTTGCTGTGTAAAGGGTTGGAATTTTCCCAGATTTAAAGTCAGTAGTTGCTTATATATATACAAAAGGCACTGTTATATATTTAAAAGGCGCTGTTACAGAGTCTCATGATTTAAAAAGTGCAGTTACATAAATATAGGAGTTACGCAGCAGCCATAAAAAGAAAGGCATACAGAGGAGAGAAAGGGACAAACACAGTCAAAGAAAAGACAAATGCGTAGCGATCCAAAAGGTTGTATGAGTGAGCTGGAGCTCTCATTGTAATTAAATGTAATATTTTAATTGATTTATATTGTTGTGATGCATTGGCAAGTCTTCGGAAGAGAACAAATATCCCACTGTAATGTTAAATTGATACCTATAGTTATATTTATTGAATGAGCAGATAAAAGGAATGAGAAGACAAAAGCCAAAGAGTCATGATTGTTCACTCCAAATTCTTTGTGAAATACAAACAGTCATGTGAGGAACTCTATATATAATATCAACTGGATATGCATAAGAGAAGTTAGAGAGATTAAATATAGAGAAGGCAGAGTATAGAAGAGTGAGGCGGAGAAGATTAAGAAAATAAAAGCAGAAAGGAAAGCTACAGAACAGAGCTGATATCTGAGGTAAATCAACAAACATTCAGTATGATAAATTGAGGAAGTTGGAGCTTCCCTATCAAGTTATAGCTTGATATTTGTCAGTTGTAGTTGACTGAGGTTGGAGCCTCCTGTAGGTTGGTGCCTGCAGAAAATTGAAGGGAGTTGGTGCTTCCTTGCAAGTTGTAGGTTGCAGAATTGAGGTTAGAGCCTCCTGTAGGTTGGTGCTTGCAGAAAAGCAATGGTGAGAGGGAGTTAGAGCTTTCCTTTGCATCACAACAATAATAAGATGTGGTTTTCTCCCTTTATGGGTTTCCACTTATATCTGGTGTCTTTGTGCATGAATTTTATGTGTTGATCTGATTTATATCATCTGCTTAATACCTGCTGCTCTCATATTCAGACTACTGTTATATTATATTAATACTTGCTGCTCACATTCTAAGATTACTCAGATATTAAGTTGGACATGAAATGAAGGTGTAAATAAGGTTTAATGAAAAGTTTTAAAAGTCCATGAATGTGTTAAACTGATTCCCCCCCCCCCCCTCAGTTTAACTAAGGGTTCAACAAAGAAAACATTATATACCCATTGTATGTATGAGTTTTTTTTTATAAATAAATAAATTAAATTATTTTACATCTATTAGCAATTGATGCATGGATTTATGTTCTTAGTTCTTTATTTAATTTCAAAAAATTTAGACCACATTTTGCATCTCTTTATATTATCTATTGTTCTTTGTATTATTAAATTTATAACATGACACATCCTCTATTTTTATTGGTTACAAAAATATTTCGTCATAGTTTATTTACAGGGCTTAGTACACTACATGAATATCCTATGCACTTGTTGGTGTTTTCTCTGTTATAAAACAGATATAACTATGACCTTAAGGCCTTAATATACCTTTATATATATTATGACAACGAGTTATATATATGAAACTCCTTTTTATCGCTACTTCTAACAGATATTTTTAGGGTCGTCCTATCGGATACATACCCTAACACAAAGCTTTATTATAATATGGCATATGTTCCAATGCTTTCAATTTTGGTTTCATGACATATATTTTTCATGTCCATGTATTATTGAATGTTTGTTTCACTGCAAAGTTGTTACTTGCAGAAGTTCCCTTATGATTTCATTTAGGTGGCATAAATGTATTCTTAATTTTATCATACATACTATTAATCTTATTTTGAGACACTTTTCTTGATGTCAGTTTATGCTTCATTACAAGAATTGTAATATCCCCAAGGAAATAGTTGTTGGAAGATAAAACCTTTGTTGGTCCCTTGTTCCCTTAGGGTAGCAGTAAGGAGAATTTTGGAAGAAGGGGCCGAGATTTATAATAAAAGGGGGAAAAGAGGGATTTTTTATAAACTATAAAGGAACATGTAGTATTTTCTAGTGGTATTTTCTGATAGTATTCTATTCCATGGTATTTGATGGTAAATTATTGAAACTTGGGAAAAGGGATTAATGGAAAACTATAAAGGAATAATTGAGGAGAAAGGAAGTCATGGATTTGGATTTTATTTATTGGAATTTGTTTTGGAAGCTTAGACGAGTCTTCCACAAGTGAATGTTTTGAGTGAAATATTTAGGCTAGCTTCGGTGGGATTCAGTCTCACCCTAGTCAGAAAATCTAGTTTCGGTGGTGCTCAAAATCATCGTAGTTGGCTCATTATTTTTGTTTTTTTTAGGGGTTTCATGGATATATTGTTTTTGGCTGTGGGTATTGGTTTCTTACATTATTCTGCAGATTTCTTAAAGAGCTTATTTGGATCAAATAACTAGGCAATGGATTAGAGTCGCTCATACACAATCTCATCAACCGTGAGGCAGGTAGCAAGAAGGCAGAGGTGCAGAAACAATGAAAATAAAATTGTGAGGTCGTGAGGCAATCCTTTGCAACAAAGGTGATATAGGGAGATCATTCCTCCCATTTGCAGTGTGATAGAAGGATATAGGGAGTTGTGGAACTTAAGAAAAACACCAACATTGGAGGGCCGCTAGACCATACATGTTTATCGTGGACCATCAATCCAATTACAAAAGGTCGTGGAGTCATAGGACCATTAGATTGTTTTACAAGTATTGGGAGGTCGTGATTCCTGAGACATCATTTTAGAAGAGATTAAATACCCAGAGTGCCATTCTCTAATTGTAAAGAGAAACATAGAATCTCTTCCAGTATCATCTAGGTTGAAAGGGTGAGAATTTTCCATGGAGGCATCGAATAGGTATTAAAACCATTTATTTAACATATTTTCCCTTAGTTCAGAGGTAGATATAATTATTCCTGTGTAATAGATCCACATACTATTCACCATGATGATATCAAAATGGAATTAGGCATTACCTTTGATATTGGGTCATCATATGGCTAATATGGTGTTTATATATTAATTTCCCCTTTGGCTGGATTGAAATATAAAGTCGTGTTATTTTATAATGGTGCATCATGTGGTTATTATTAAATTATAGTATATGTTATGGTCATTTTGTATACATTTTAGTGGATTATCTTAATAAAAATAAATAAATAAATAAAAAGGGTTGGTTTTGGAAGATTTTCCAATATTTTGTTCTCAAAATTTTACAGTGGTATCCGAGCCACATTCTTGGCTAGTTGTGGGATGTGAAACTAAGGCATAGGTATGAGACACAATTCTAAAGGAGATCTAGAGGTTATTCCAGAAGAGCGAGGGGAAATAATGAAAGATAGAGCAAATACCATACTTGAAAATGTTCTTGATAGGATCACCTCAACCCAAGAAGAAATCATACAACTTCCCAGCAAAATGTTCCATATACTCAGTTTGTAAATTCTAACCATCAGAGAAATAATTAAAAAATGGTTCACATATTAGTAGGGGTGGTCATAACCCACACATTTATGGCAATAGGCCAGGCTATGCCAACATTTTTGGTTGATTCCTCCTGTGAGCAGGAATCTCTCTCACCGATAGAAGAAACAACCATAAATTGGATGAGGAAATATTAAAAATCACCTCCTGAAGTAAATGTGACCTTGACCATAAATGATTATTATTTTATGAGGAGAAAAAAACAGGAAAATGTATCACATGAAATAATGCAACAAACACATAGAGTTACCTTGAAGGAGGCAGAACTCGTGGATGCATGGATAATGGTAAGAGAGAAAAATAATTACAAATATGAAGCCGAAGACCCAAGATCACAAGAGAATAATATAGTTAAATAAGTGGAAAAGGGATAAACTCAAATAGAAGAAACGACTGTTATGGTTGGACGTGAAGTCCAAGCTCAAAGTATTAAGAGAAAAATTGAAGAAGTTGCATAAAGGATGGAGAGTGAAAAAAATGGCTTTGAATCTTCAACAACAACAAAGTCACTACCTATAGATGAATTCAATCACATGAATGAAAATGATGATCTATGAAAAGATGAGACAAGTGCAAATGTTGATCTAGGAAAGCATAATAATTTTGTCTGTCGGAAATTATTAGGGATATATAGGTTATAACATCTTAAGTTGAGCTCACATTATGATATAATAGAATTACATGACAAGATAGCTCGATGCATATGTTTTCAATTTCCTGTGTTGAAGGTTACAACACCCTTTAATCATGGAAGATATCCTGGTCCCAATAATTTTTATGACTAATGAAGAGAGGTAAATACTAGACAAGATAATTTGCCTCATTTTCCCAAGTTAAAAACTATGAAATAATTGTGTTGCCTAGTGAATGAAGTTTCTATACTTTTTGAGGGACCTGTAGTAGCAACATCATTTGGAAAGAAGTATTTTTTCTTGCCTGACCTATTCATGGAAGCAAGGGATTTACATAAGGACCTTGTTTATTATAAGGGGGGGATTAGGTTGAAGCCTAATTTTTTGGATGCTCAATTGAACCAAGGAAATGTATTAAAGGTTGTGAGAGAGCTTTAGGATGCATTTTTGTGCTATCAACGAGCAATCCAATTACATATTGACAATTTGATTACCTTTGGGTATTTTTGCATCATTTTTTATGAACAAAATTTTGCATTGGCACACTACAAACAATATATCATCCTGGAGTCCATTTTTTTTAGGCACACAATAACCTAATAAATGAATTGAAAGATGTTAGGAGAGTGGATGAAGCATTACCAGACCTACCTTCAACTTCAAGGAAATCATCCTCATGCTCTTACAAATTTTGGAGGTATTTATATGGAATGGAACATGGTAAATATGGTTGTTGCTCCTTTTTGTATGATTCAACTGATATATAATGTAGGGGATGTCAAAGGTTCTCAAAAAATCGCCTTTACTTTTCAAAATGATGAGAAAATATTAAATGAAATGGGAACTGCCATGGTCATTCTCAAAAACATTGTAGAGGCTAAACTGAGGTCTAATACAGATACATGGATTTCTAAGGATGAAGAGAAATATGTGGATTTTGAATCCATGTTCACACATCTGGTTTTCCATGAACGTTGTCATAGGATTGGGCCGCACACCATTGAGTGTTCCAATAACAAGAAGAAACTTAATAATGGAACATAAAGAAAATTTATTATAGCTCAAGATGAAGATGCATTGAATGATTTGGCAAGATTCATGGCTAAAAATAAATATGAACGATAATACACTGTAGAAATACTACATACATACACTGCAGAACCATATTATATTAACACAACGTTGGTAACTGTCTTTCATAATTTTATAAGGGAGGATTTTGGTGACATTATTTTCTTATGACTAGGAAGGATGGAATTGGGAGACTCCTGCAATACCATGATGCACATTTGTTTAAGAACATACCACATTATTTGTTGTTGCCAGAGCAAAAAATTTCCCAAGGATAAATGGAGGTACCTCCATGGTGATGGTTGAACTGATTTCCACTATGTAGGATGTGTTTATAGATATTACTTGAAGGAAACATAGGCTGGTCATTTTCCATCCAAACTTAACAATCGAGAAAAATGAATATCTAGATATAGCGCGAGACTTACGAAATCTAATTTCTGAAACAATCCTTATAGCCAATGAGATTGATCCAAATAGAAGGCCAAATGGAACATTTGATAATAAATATACTCAAATAACTAATATTTATGTAGAAATTATACCACCCTTGGTGGATAAGAATTTTCTTTCAGGGAAATTTGATCGGCCTCGTCCTATTTCTAGTATTAAAATAAGGTGGTCAAGAACAATGGAACTATGATTTCGTTGCCATCATGACCAAAGAATATGGTAAGAAATCAAAGGATGAAATGCAAGAGGTTAGGGTGGGTGAATTTATTACACTCCCTTTCCAAGAGGATCAACATCAAAGGAACATGACCGACACCATGGAAATGTGTGTTATTGATTGTAATTGTGCATTTAAACAATAAATAATGGGAAACAGACATGAAAATCCATTGATCAATTTCTTATTGGACCATGGATTAAAGGAGCATACATATTATGTTTGGTATCTCTATTCATTTTCTTAAGAAAATCCACTTCAAATTCATTAGACAGGGTCTTTCACCATGGTAGCTAAAAGTGGAAAATGGATACCACCTCTTTTAACCCAACATACATGCTTGATTATCTCAAAAAAAGATAAATATTCTAGTGAAACTAATGTTTCTCAAAGGAGCGGGTGGGTTGATCCAAATTGCTCCTCAATTGACAAATAAGAATATGGATTTGAAGACACGTAGAAATATTTGACCCTAGAAAGGAATTAGATAAAAGAAGCTACGAATTTTTCCTTGGATAATATTGATGCAATAGGGATTAATATGACTTGTGCATTATTGTGGGATATATATACTCCTGTAAAGGTGGGAAATTTTCCATATTCAAATATTTTCAGTGAATATGGACCAAACAACAAAGATGATATAAATGGATTTTTTAAGTGTTGAGTTGAGGATAATTAGAGGAAACCTAATACTGATAATGGGAAGGATTTTATGGCTGAAGAAACTAAACTAAAAGGAAATTCTAGTCCATTGCAAAATGAAAAATATGACTTTTGAGAACACTCCTACTTATCCAAAATTGTAAAATATTTGGCTTACCATATTATTGATGAAATGGAAGGAAGAATTTCATTTGTTCTCATTGATATATACACAGATGGAAGAATACAATGCAAAGATCTTGGCAGTTTACAACTTCATAGAAATACATTGGGATATATTTTGTGTTGTATGTTTGAAGTTCCTGCAAGGATAATTTAGGAAGGTGTACTTTCCTATATGGTATTTCCTCATGCGCTTGGGAAATGCAGACATCAAGAAGCTTGTATTGAAACACAAGATTTAGGATGTAGTGTTAAGCCTTACTATCATGTTAGGAGTATTACAAATTATATAGATTCCAACCAAGGGTACGAGAAATTTCAGTTGTAGTTTAAATATTATTGCATGCTTCACTCTGGAATAAAACCAAGTTCAACTTTAGATGATACTATGTATGAAGGTGTTATAGTCAAAGATATTATTTTGTGTTTTTAAGTAGTAAGTGAAGACCGGTGCAAAAAAATTGAGTGTGCAGTTGATGATGTTGTTGTATTTAACTTTTGATTTTCACATGGATGAACCCCATTTAATTGGACTGCAGATCCTCGGGGAAATTCTACTATTCAAAGGGCATTTAGTAATCATCATAACCAAGAGTTAGCTAAAGCAACTACTTCAATAAGGAAAGGAGATTCATCAACACAAGAGATTATGGATCCTAGCATAGTTTTTTCAGACTCTAGATCATGTGTCTCGGGGGATTTCTATACTCATGTGGGTCCCAGGAATATAATTATATTTCTTGGGAAAAACAATATTAGGTGGGGAGGACTGTGATACCCTCGACCAACTGGTTGCTGGAAGATATCACCTTTGTTAGTTCCTTGTTCCCTTAGGCTAGACATAAGGAGAATGTTGGAAGAAGGGGCCCTAGATTTATAATAAAAGGGGGAAAAGAGGGAATTTTTGTAAACAATCAAGGAATATATGGTATTTTTTTATGGCATTCTCATTGATGGTATTTTATGGTAAATTCCATAAACCCGAGAAAAAGGCTCAATGGGAGGTTAATAATTAAGAAAGGAGGAGAAAGGAATGCATGGATTTGGATTTTATTTCTTGGCATTTGATTTAGAAGCTCAGATGAGTCTTCCATAGGTGAGGGTGTTAAATGAGATATTCAAGCTAGCTTCAGTGGAATTAAATCTCACCCTAGTCAGTAAATCCAGCTTTGGTGGTGCTCAAAATCACCCTAGCAGACTCATTATTTTTATTTTTCGGTCAGGGGTTTCATGTGTCTATTTTTTTATAGTTGTGGGTATTTATTTCTTGGGTTCTTCTGTAGATTTCATAACAACCTTATCTGGATCAAATAACCAGGAAGTATATTAGAGTTTTTCATACACCATCTCATTGACTGGCAGGTAGGTAACAAGAAGACAGGGGCGTCGAAAGAATTAAAATCAAATTGTTAGGCCATGAGGCCATTCTCCGCTGTACAAGTGATATAGGGGGATTGCTCCTCCCATTTTCAATGTGAGACAATGTTACAGGGAGTTGTGGAACTTGAGGAACACACCAACATTGGAGGGTCGCTAGACCATACATGCTAATCGTGGACCATCAATCCAATGTTGATTTAATTGCAGAGGATCATGGAGTCAAAGGACCATTAACTCGTTGTATAAGTATTGGAAGGTGTTGATGCCCGAGACATTATTTAATAATAGATTCAAAGCTCAAAGTGACATTATCTAATTGTAAAGAGAAACAGAGAGCCTCTTCCAACATCATCCAGGTCGCAATGCTGAGACTTCTCTCGAGGGACATCAAATCAGTAATAAAACCCTTTATTTAACAATTTCTTCCTCGGCTCAAAGGTAGATATAATTATTCCTATGTAATAGATACACATACCATTCACGTTGGTGATATAAAAATGGAATAGGCATTAACTTTGATATTGGGTCATCATATGACTAATATGGTGCTTATATATTAATTTCCCCTTTTATTGGAATGACATATAAAGTCATGATATTTTATCATGGTGCATCATATGGTTATTATTACATAATATTATATTGTATGGTCATTTGGTATACATTTGAGCATATTATCTTAATAAAATAAATAAATAAAAATCGTGGCTTTTGGAAGATTTTCCAATATTTTGTTCTTAGAATTTTACATGCATATAAATATAGAATTCAATATTTTTAAGCTAACCCTTCCGGTTCTTTTACTTTGTCAAGAAATTTTGAGTAGGGCCTACTCTAGGGACCTAATCATTCGGTTCTAGCCTTTTTGTACCAAACGCAGGACTATCTCTAGGTTGTTGGCTTTCTTAACTTAGCCTGAGGACTAACCTATTTCACCATGAATTAACTCTTAACATGCACTTGTATCCTTTTATTAGAATCCTATTTTTTAGAAAATAAAAATAAAAATCATAACATAGCACACATAGGAAAAACATTCTCATTTGGGAATAAAAATGACAACATAAAACACATTTATAATACCCATATGTATCTAATGTATGGTCACCACTACTGCAACCTCCCCCTACCCCACCCCTCCCCCCTCCCTGAGAAAATTTCACTTCCATAGAAGCTTTTTGTACCTAGTGACCATATCAGGTCTAACTCAAAACATTTTTTGATGCCCACCAGGTCTAGTCTAGGATTTCAACTAAGCACCTAGGCTTTAGTTTGGAATTCCACTAACCAAAGAGCTCAACAATACCTTACTTGGAAGCATCCTGCATCCCTAAGAAATGTATTGTTTGATAGAAATAATCTTACAAATTTATTCTCCTCCCTTGGGCCTCCTTTAACTAGGCTCCAAGTTCACAAGGTTTCCTAAGGCTTTTTCCCTCTCTCCCTCTTGGCTCCATTTTCCCTAACTGAGATGATTTATCTCTAGGGAGAGGAATAAATGTCTGGTAAGTGAAACTCTCTTTTAGAAACATTTCCCTCCGTAATTTCCATGTCTTACCTTAACCAATATTTATTAATGGAATTTAAAAAAATAAACATTTACGCTTATTACCCATTAATATCAGGCATTCTATATGTCCCACATTCTGCCAAATAACTTTTGAAAAAATTAAATTAAAATATGCACAATTCACAATTAAAATATTCGCAATTTTCAGTGGAGTTTAGTGAATGGATGAAGGTGAGGAGAAAAAAAAGGCACTATTTAATGTCTAAGAATGGAAATCCATTGGAAATGGATTATGATTGTGGCCAATTAATGTCTAACAATGAAAAGCTATCGGAAATGGATTATGATTGTGCCTTGAGAGGGGAAGATGACATGGAAATACAACGAGGTGGATTCAACATTTATCTATAGATATTTTGGTGTTTGATGTTTTCAGAGTAACATGGGAAGGGATATAGATATGCCACATTTTTACAATTTATAAGATTTGGTTTATAATTTGTATGAGTAAAGTATAAATACGTGCAATGTTATTGGTGAGCCCTGGTATTGCACCAAGAGTGCTGCAACTCCAAGGGGCTGCCATACTTTACTTTATCAACCTGGGGTTCGTACAAACTTGGAGGTGATAGTGCTATATACACAACAGATGCAATATGTTCATGTCATCCTCTTCTGCTTTACAAAAGGGTGCTATTTTTCAAACTATGATAAGAAGTGGAAAGTAAATTGTTGGAAGGAAATGAAAAAAAGGAAACTAAACTAAATTGCTGAAAATAAATGACAATAATGAAACTAATTTAATTTGAAGAAAAGAAATGAAATAAAGGAAACTAATTTAACTTGCTAAAAATGAATGGCAGAAAGGAAACTAATTATAACCCACACTTAACTTGACCAAATGGCTAAATGCACTCTATTTATCATATAGCCTATCTACCATGCTTCTATCCATGAAGCTAAACTATCAATGACTTAATCCTGATTGAGAAAAAGTGGATTTGTAGTTTGGAGAAGAAAAGGGGTAAAAGGTGCTAATGGAGGGCTTAACACATGAAATGGGGCTTAGAAGTGGAAAGAGAGGGTTTGAAATTTATTATAGCACAAAAATGGCTTTGGAACGGGATGAATTGAGAAGCACAATGGTGGAAATGCAATGGAGACAAAATCTGCAATAACAATATCACAATTGGCAGGAAAAGAGAGGTAAGTATTAAAAAAAATGGAAAGAATTATAGTTTGTGATTGTGATGCATGATGTGGCAGGAGGATCGACGACAGAGTGTGATAAAAATATCGAAATTGACAGGGAAAAGAGTGGTAAGTTTTAACGAAAAGGGAAAGAATTGCAGTTTGTAATTGCGATGCATGACGTAGCTGGAGGATCGATGGTGAAGTGTGATAACAATATCACAATCAGTAGGAAAATAGTGGTAAGTATTAACGAAACTAGAAAATGATGCAGTCTGCGATGAGGAGCGATGGTAAGTCCAAAGGGAAAAAAATGCGGTTTCTAATGTTTTTGACTATTTTTAATAAAAGAGCAGCGAAGGGAAGTGGAAAGGGATATCGCACTTGGGCTTGGAATGAGAGAGCATTAACAAATATCACAAGTGATTTTTGATTTGCGACAGAGAGAGGTACATCGAGCGAGATTTTCGAGGAGAAAGGTGAGGAGGTCCAATTGTAATGGTTTTCAAGCATTTTGCGTTAGAAAGGGTAAGGAAATTGTGAGTGATAAGTCTCGAAGGAAAGAGGGAAACGGTGCAACGTATGAAAAGTTTGAGATCTGTGATATGCGATATCAAAATATCACAATCGATGAAAGAGCGATAAGTCTTAAAAAGAACTGAATGAAAACTATTATCGGTGATGAGAAAAGTACAGTAGCAGGGATTTCGAGGAGGAAATGTAGAGGAAAAATTTGATGGTTTTTCCAATGTTTTTGCATCAAAACGAGTAAGGCGACCATAACCAATAGAAATGAAGGAATAAGGCAGCTAAGTGTTTTAAGTGCTTTTATGGGAAAAGGGTGGGTGAAGCAGTTAAAATAAGCAGAAAATGGGATGGAATGGAGGTGTAAAAGCAAGGTTTAGATGAGTAATGTAGAGATGGAAATAGTGAACATAAATCAATGTTTTTGGTTTGTGGGAAGGTTTATCCTCCTCAAGCTCTATTGACATAGATGAGAAGGGAAGTTTAGATCCACAACTTTTAGAGTTTTATCCTCTAGTTTGCTACTCACAAGAAAACGAAAAGCTGCAACAACAACTGAAAGCAAAGACTAAGAAGAAATGAAACTATCAGAAGTAGAGCTAATTGAATGACAAAAAGAAAACTAGCTTAATGGCAGAACATAAAAGATAGTAACAACAGAGAAGCTGAGGTACATGGATTGGGACCTAGCCCACGAGCCTAGCTCTCTAAAACTTAAATCAGTCGAATGAAATAAATCTACTAATTTCATAAAATAAAAACCTCATACATCTCTGAAAGTTTTATCATTGAGTAAAATAATAAAAAGCTCAATATATTGCAACAAAATTTCAACTAGAATCGAATAACTCCTCCTAGCTCTAGCTTTACTCTATTTATTCTATAGGGCATCTACCAACAACTCCCTATAAAATAGTGATTGAGTCCACTTGACTCCAAGCAAACAAATATTGAGTGATTGGCTCCCTCTGGAATTCGAATTTCTGGAGAGAATCCTTGGGGATCCTTTGGTTTCCTTTGGAATTCAAATTGCTGGAGAGAACTTTTGGGATCCTTTGGCTACCTTTGAGATTTAAGGAGGGTGGAAAATCCTCCAATAATTTCTCCTTGCTATCTCCTCCAAGTCTTTATGATAAAATCCTTATAAACATGCTTAGTAAATCATGATTTTCTGCACTTAACCTCATATTAGGCACTCAGAGTATGTTAGCCTTAATCACCACCTATACTAGCATCATAAAACCAAATAATAGTAAAAATGCAAGAAAAAAGATCTAAGAAGGAAAAAAGGTAACCATTACCCTCCAAATATGTCTAATGATGGAGCTCATTAGTTATCTCATATCATGCATTGTCTGCTTTACTTTTTTTAGTGGGTTTTTGTGAAATGATGGTGATTGATTAATTTTGAGGCATGAATTGGTTTTAAGAAAAATACATAGGTAGGAAATAATATGGAAACTTACTTTCCAAAAATATTAATCCTTACTGTATTATAAGAAAGCTCTACATAAAATACTCTTCTTTCCTCTGAAATTCCCATTGGCTTCTATTCTTGGTTTCCTTATAGCTTCTGAACATTTCAAATGCTTTCAAAAATGAAATATTTTCTAAGCTAATTTGAATTTGTTTCTAGTACAAAAATGTTTCTTTGATACCATCAACACTATTAAGCTACCTACAAATTAAAAAAAAAAAACAAAAACAAAACATAAAAAAAAGAAAAAAACAAAAAAAAAACACCTAGATTTAAAAGTAGAACCTAATAAACAAGTTAAACATGATCGGACAACACCTATATTTAAAAGTAGAACCTCATATACAATTTAAACATGGTCTATATGGATTTTTTTTTTTCTAATTTATAATGTTCTACATATGTATTCTATAGATACATGACTATTATGTTTATTTAAACAAACAAGATTGTGCACTTTACTTGCAATGGAAGTGTTGAGCTGAGAAAAATGTAGAAGTTTTGAGTTGGAGAAGAACAAGTTCTGAGCGCGTGGTGGATGAGAGTGAGTTTTGGTCATTAGTGCAAAGTGACTTTTGGGCACCGGGACATGTTGGAGTAGAGCATGGCTTGTGATTAATTTAAGTGAATTTCTCATTCATGGTATTGATGTAGGTAGTAGCTATTCATTCATGGTAGGTGAGGAATGAATGGCATGATAGGTTTTGAATTTTTGGTATCTATTCATAAGGTTTTGTTATAAATTTCATTTTTTTGAATATGATGGATGCCAACTGAAAGGGTAATATATTAAGTGTAACCATATAAGTGTAAGTAGAAAACAATAATGGTAGGCTCCAAGTTTCCAACTCTTTCTTGACCTCACTCCATCCATTTTCATAAGTTTCATATCCCTAGTCTTACATTAATTATTTATCATTTCATATTCCTAATCTTACCCTTGCTAGATAGGTACCACAGGTACCATAAATTTTGACTAGTTAAATATAAAATTTTCTACCAACTATCAAATACGTTGCAAAATACAAAATAGGAATGTCATCCAATTCCAGGCCTGCCCACCACTTTGGCTTGGGTTTATTCAAATAATCAAAAGTATTTTAACAATCAAAACAAAATGATTTTGATTGGAACCTATCGCTATTATGGGATGGATATATATATATATATATATATATATATATATATATATATATATATATATATCACATTTAGTTACTTTGTTCGTTAGTACATATTGATCTCTCACCATCACATGATGGTGAATTCAGAATAATTTTCAAAACTGACATGGATTTGGTATAACGGATAAATAAATATGAATTAAATGTTGAAAAGTATATATTACCTCGATCAACTTGGATAGGCTCCTGGACAAAATAGCCTCTTGTATGCTGTTAGACTTTTTCATATTACAAAAACTGAATATGCCCCATTTTTAGCGTTAGCGATTTACATGGAAAGATGACACATGAATGAAATGAGAAAATTTCTATTGGATCACTTAACCGACATTTTCAAGCACTTCATGGTGAAGTAGAGTTTTGCAGGTAACAATGACCTCCTCCACTGTTAAAAACAACCATTTATTCCCCAAAATTTCCCTAAATTTTGAGTTGTTCAAGCTCTCTATCATATGCCTCCCAAGGTTCGCAATTACAAGTTGCAGGAAACCAGATTTAATGCAACTCAAGGATCGATGACTATAAAATTGAATAATACTGGATTTCAAGCTGCCTCTTACCTGAAGTCTTTGCAGGTCCAATTTCTTCTTCAGCTCCTCAATGGCATTGATTCTGTTGGTGTCGATGCTCGTCACAAATCAGAGGAATTATTACTAGCACAATCACATTTACCAATGTGGTTGATATACGTCGATAAGTGTATATGAAATAAATTTACAACCACATTCACCAATGTGGTTGATATATGCTGATATGCCTATATCCACCACCCACCATATGTATTTTACCAAAATAATTATTATATATTTATGAATATAATTACCAATATATTTTATATATTTACTTAAAATAGATTAATAATATTAATTACATTCATACTATATATTAAACTAATACACACACACACACACACACACACACACATATAAAATAATATAATATATTAAAATATATAATATAATATTATTTAATAATAAAATATATAATAATAATATATTATTAAATTTTTTTAATATATTAATAGTTTTAACTCAAACTATACTATAATTCAAATATAACATAATAATAGTATTTTATTATTATCTATAATAAATATATATCTCTTACTAATACCCCAATGGATTATTAATATTATAAAACAAAAGAACTAATAAGGTGAAGAGTTTAATAGTATAAAACCAAGGAATTGGTGAACCTAAGGGAAAAATATTAAAAACCTAATAGATCAAGAAGCCCAAGGGATCCATATTAAAAAGAGAAGAGATTAATAAAGCCAAGGAATTAATATTTTAAATAAAAATGAATGATAAAATCACATGATTATTAATATTATAAATCGAAGAGAACAATCAACATTAGCGATTTTTAATATTATAAACCCAATGAATTAAAAAATTAAAGGATCAATAAACCCAATGGATTGATAATAAAAACCAAAGGAAATAATAAATCTAAGAGATTAATACTAAAAAACCAAGGATTTATAAACCTAAGTGAATAATATTAAACCTAAGAGATTAATATTATAAACCCTTAGAAGCCCCAAGGGTTAGCTCAATCGGTTGAATCCCTGCTGTTAAGTACTTTTCCGGTTGGGAGGTCACAGGATCGAATCTCATTGATTCCCACATGGTTAGGTCTTGCATGTATGGATGACGATAGATCCCCCTGGGAGGGTCTATCAAGATTTTTAGACCGTGGATTTAGCTGAGTTCATGTGTGCGAGCACAGGGATTCATGAACCACCGTGAAAAAAACCCCCTTAAATAAATACTATAAACCGTGAAATAAACATTAATATTTTAAACTAAAGGGATTAATAAACCCAAGGGATTAAATGGTAAACCAAAGGAATTATTAATAATAGAAATTTAAGGAACAAATAAACCGAAGCTCTTAATACTATAAACCAAAGAAATTAGTAAACCTAAGGGGAAAATATTATAAACCCATGGGATAAATATTAATATTATAAACGAGGAAATTAATAAACCCTAATAATTAATATTTTAAACTCAGAACCTAAGAAATTAATAAACCCTAGGAATGAATATTTTAAACTAAACAGATTAATAAACCTAACAGATTATTAATACTATAAACCAAAAGAACTAATAAACCCAAGGGTTTAATATTATAAAGCTAAGGAATTGGTGAACACAAGGGATAAATATTAAAAACCTAAGGAGTAAATAAGGCCAAGAGATCAATATTAAAAACATAAGAAACTAATAAAGCCTACAAATTAATATTTTGAACACAAAGAATTGATAAAATCACATTATTATTAATATTATAAACTCAAGGGAATACTATTAAACCTAAGAGATTAATATTATAAACCTGAAGTATATAAAAACCCTTAGATAAATACTATAAACAGTAAAATAAACATGGTTAACCATGCTTTATTTAAACATTGAGACAATTGTTGTCACAATGCGACGTTGGATGAAGAATGACCATGGTTTGCCAACGTTGATTTTCATATTGGGATAATATTTTTCACAACATGACATTCGACCATGGAAGACCTTGATCGACTATGACTAATGATGATTAACAATGGCCGTCCATGGTTGATTTTCATATTGAGACAATGTTTTTTATAATGTGACAATAGACCATGCATTAGTATTAAACTGTAGGAGTAATATTTAACAATGAATTTTGGGATTTAATAAACCGAAGGGACTAATATTACCAACCAAAAAAATTAGAAAACTCAAGGGATTAAACCCTAAGAATTAATATTTTAAACTTAATAGATTAATAAACCCAAGAAATTATTAATATTATAAACCCTCAAACATATAAACCCTTAGAGAAATACTATAAACTGTGAAATAAACATTAATATTTTAAATTGAATGGATTAATGAGCGCAAGGGATTAAATGATAAACCAAAGGAATTATTAATATTATAAAGTTAAGGAACAAATAAACCGAAGCTTTTAATATTACAAACCCAAGAAATTAGTAAACCTAAGGGAAAAATATTATAAACCCATGGGATAAATATTAATATTATAAACAAAGAAATTAATAAACCCTAAAAATTAATATTTTAAACTCAAGAGATTAATAAACCCAAGAGATTATTAATATTATAAACCAAAAGATAAACCAAGTGGTTTAATATTATAAACCAAAGGAATCAGTGAAGCCAAGGGATATGTATTAAAAACCTAAGGGATAAATAAGGCCAAGGCATCAATATTAAAAATGAAAGAGATTAATAAACCCTAAGAATTAATATTTTAAAGAAAGAAACCTAAGAAATTAATAAACCCTAAGAATTGATATTTTAAACTCAAGAGATTAATAAACCCACGGGATTATTAATATTATAAATTGAAAGAAGTAATAAACCTAAGAGTTCAATATTATAAACCGAAGGAATTGGTGAAACCAAGGGATAAATATTAATATTATAAAACAAGAAATTAATAAACCCTAATAATTAATATTTTAAACTCAAGATATTAAAAAACCCTAAGAATTAATATTTAAAACCCAAAAACCTAAGAAATTAGTAAACCCTAAGAATTAATATTTTAAACTCAAGAGATTAATAAGCCCTAAGAATTAATATTTAAACCAAAAAACCTAAGAAATTAATGAACCCTATGAATTAATATTTTAAATTCAAGAGATTTATAAACCCAAGGGATTATTAATAATACAAACTAAAAAAATTAATAAACCCAAACGTTTATATTATAAACAAAAGGAATTGGTGAACCCAAAGGATACATATAAAAAACTTAAGGGATCAATAAGACCAAGGGATCAATATTAAAAACCCAAAAGATTATAAAAACCTTGAGAATTAATATTTTAAATTCAGAAACTTAAGAAATCAATAAACCATCATAATCAATATTTTAAACTCAAGATATTAATAAACCCAAGGGATTATTAACATTATAAACCAAAAAAACTAATAAACCCAAGGTTTTAATTTCTTAAACCAAAGGCACCAGTGAACCCAAGGGATAAATATTAAAAACTTAAGGGATCAATAAGGCCAAGGGATCAATATTAAAAACAAAAGAGATTAATAGTCCCTAAGAATTAATATTTTAAACTCAAAAACCTAAGAAATTAATAAAACCTAATACTTAATTTGTTAAATTCAAAAAATTAATAAACCCAAGGGGTTATTAATATTATAATCCAAAAGAACTAGTAAACCCAAGGGTTTAATATTATAAACCAAAGAAATTGGTGAACCCAAGGGATAAATATTAAAAAGCTAAGGGATCAATATTAAAAACACAAGATATTAATAAACTCTAAGAATTAATAAACCTAAGAAACTATTAATCCTAATATTAATACTTTAAACTCAAGATATTAATAACCCCAAGGGATTATTAATATTGTAAACTCAAATAACTAATAAACCCAAGAGTTTAATATTATAAACCAAAGGAATTATTAAAATCATAAAGTTAAAGAACAAATAAACAAAAGCATTTAATATTATAAACCCAACAGAAAAATATTATAAATCTAAGGGATAAATATTAATGTTATAAACCCAAGAAATTAGTAAACCCAACAGAAAAATATTATAAATCTAAGGGATAAATATTAATGTTATAAACCAAGAAATTAATAAACCATAAGGATTAATATTTTAAAATCAAGAGATTAATAAACCCTGAGAATTAATAGTTTAAACCCAAAAAACTAAGAAATTAATAAACCATAATAATTTATATACTAAACTCAAGAGATTAATAAACCCTAAGAAATAATAGTTTAAACCCAAGAAATTAAAAGATTAATAAACCATAAAAATTAATATTTTAAACTCAAGAGATTAATAAACCCAAGGGATTATTAATAATACAAACCAAAAGAACTAATAAACCCAAGAGTTTAATATTATAAACCAAAGGAATTAGTGAACCCAAGGGATACATATTAAAAACCTAAGTGATCAATAAGGCCAAGGGATAAATATTAAAAACACAAGAGATTAATAAACCCTAAGAATTAATATTTTAAACTAAACAACATAAGAAATTAATAAACCATAAGAATCAATATTTTAAACTCAAGAGATTGATAAACCCAAGGGATTATTAACATTGTAAACCTAAAGAACTAATAAACCAAAGGGTTTAATATTATAAACGAAAGGAATCGTTGAATCCACGGGATAAATATTAAAAACCTAAGGGATCAATAAGGCCAAGGGATCAATATTAAAAACATAAGAGATTAATAAACCATAAGAATTAAATTTTAAACTCAAGAAATTAATAAACCTAAGGGATTATTAATATTGTAAACTCAAATAACTAATAAACCCAAGGGTTTAATATTATAAACCAAAGGAATTATTAAAATTATAAAGTCAATGAACAAATAAACACAAGCATTTTATTATAAACCCAAGAAATTAATAAACCCAACCAAAAAATATTATAAACCTAAGGGATAAATATTAATATTATAAACAAAGAAATTATTAAAACCTAAGAATTAATATTTTTAACTCAAGAGATTAAGAAACCCTAAGCATTAATAGTTTATACCCAAAAACCTAAGAAATTAATAAAGCATAAAAATTAATATTTTAAATTGAAGAAATTAATAAACCCAAGGGATTATTAATAATATAAACTAAAGGAACTAATAAATCCAAGGGTTCAATATTATAAACCAAAGGAGTTGGTGAACCCAAGGGAAAAATATTAAAAACCTAAGGGATCAATAATGCCAAGGGACCAATAGTAAAAGAATAAGAGATTAACAAACCATAAGAATTAATATTTAAAAATAAAAAACCTAAGAAATTAATAAACCATAATAATCAATATTTTAAAATCAACATATTAATAAACCCAAGTGATTATTAATATTATAAACAAAATAAATAATAAACCCAAGGGTTTAGTATTATAAACCAAAGGAATTGGTGACCCCATGGATATATATTAAAAAGCTAAGGACTCAATAAATTCAAAGGATTAATACTAAAAACACAAGAGATTAATAAACCCTAAGATATATTATTTTAAACTCAAAAACCTAAGAAATTAATAAATCCTAAGAATTAATATTTTAAACTCAAGAGATTAATAAACCCACGGGATTATTAATAATATAAACGAAAAGAACTAATAAACCCAATGGTTTAATATTATAAACCAGAGGAATTGGTGAACCCAAGGGAAAAATATTAAAAACCTAAATGATCAATAAGGCCAAGGGATCAATATTAAAAACACAAGAGTTTAATAAACACTAAGAAATTGGTATTTTAAACTAAAAAACCTAAGAAATTAATAAACCCTAAAAATTAATATTTTAAACTCAAGAGATTAATAAACCCAAGGGATTATTAATATTGTAAATCGAAAGAAATAATAAACCCAAGGGTTTAATATTATAAATGAAAGGAATTGGTGAATCCAAGGGACAAATATTAAAAACATAAGAGATCAACAAGGCCAAGGGATCCATATTAAAAATAGAAGATATTAGTAAAGCCTATAAATAAATATTCTAAATACAAATAAATGAGAAACTGACATGATTAATAAAACCCACAAATTAATTTTTTAAACAAAAAGGATTGATAAAGTCACATGATAATTAATATTATAAAACAAAGGGAATAATATTAAACCTAATAGATTAATATTATAAAACCGAATTATATAAAAACCCTTAGGTAAATACTATAAATAGTGAAATAAACATTGTTGACCATGCTTGATTTAAACATTGAGACAATTGTTGTCACAATGCGACATTGGACCAAGTATGACCATGGTCGGCCATGGTTGATTTTCGTATTGAGACAATCTTTGTCACAATGTGACATTCGACCATGGAAGACATTGATCGACTATGGATTTAAAATAAACCCAAGAGTTTAATATTATAAACCAAAGGAATTGGTGAACCCACGGGACATATATTAAAAACATAAGAGATCAACAAGGCCAAGGGATCCATATTAAAAACAGAAGATATTAGTAAAGCCTAGGAATAAATATTTTAAATACAAATGAATGAGAAACTCACATGATTAATAAAGAGATTAGCAAAGCCTACGAAATAATTTTCTAAAAACAAAGGATCGATAAAGTCACATGATTATTAATATTATAAATTGAAAGGAATAATATTATACCTAAGAGATTAATATTATAAACTAGAAGTATATAAAAACCCTTAGATACACACTATAAAATGTGAAATAAACATGGTTGATTGTGCTTGATTTAAACATTGAGACAAATATTTTCATAATGCGACGTTGGACCAAGAATGACCATGGTTGGCCATGGTTGATTTTCATATTGAGATGATATTTTTCACAATGTGACATTTGACCATGGAAAACATTGATTGACTATGGCTAACGATGATTAACGATGGTTTCCCATGGTTGATTTTCATAGTGAAACAATGTTTTTCATAGTGTGACATTGGACCATGCATTAATATTAAACTGTAGGACCAATATTTAACCGCTAAGATTTGGTTTTAATAAATTGAAGGGACCAATATTACCAACTGAAATAATTATAAAACTGAAGGGATCAATTTTATAAACCCAATGGATCAACAATGCAGGGAAATATTAATATTATAAAAATAAAACATCAATAAAGGCAAGGGAATATTAATATTATAAACAAAAAACATCAATAAACCGAATGGATTATTAATATTATAAACCCAACAGTTTAATATTATAAATAAAAATTATTAATCAACCTAAGTGATTAATAAAGTTGAAGAATCAATAAAGCTAACAAATTAACATAAAAAACTAAAGAAATTAATAAACACTACGAATTAATATTTTAAAGTCAAGAGATTAATAAACCCAAGGGATTATTAATATTATCAACCTAAAGAACTAATAAACCCAAGGGTTTAATATTATAAACCAAAAGAATTGGTGAACCCAAGGGATAAATATTAATAACCTAAGGGATAAATAAGGGCAAGGGATAAATATAAAAAGCACAAGATCTTAATAAAGCCTACGACTTAATATTTTAAATACAAAGGATTGATAAACTCGCATGATTATTAATATTATAAACCCCAAGCAATCAATCAACCTTACTAAGTGTTAATATTACAAACCGAATGAATTAATAAACTAAAGTGATATTCAATTTCATCGTCATTGCAACCAAAGGAAGAACATTGAAAGCAACTTATATTTTTTGTTTTCTTTAAATCAAAAAATACTACAACAAAAATGGACTTGAAACTCTCCATAAAAAGTCATTTGTCAAATAGCCTCTTCCAAAACACAACCAGACGGATGACAAAAGGAAAACCAACTCAAATCAACAGGATAATGATCATGATACTTAACGATTTCCAACCAATCCCTTCATGTTTTCCTCTCAGCCTCCCTCATGTGCACATGCAACAAGTATTTTATGTTCATTTTCATTTCATCTAGCTCACAAATATTCTCACCAATAAAATCAGGATGGAAGCCATGTTTTCTATCGAACTTGTTTTGAAGATACGAAAGAAAAATTATCACTCTAGAAATATTTTCTACCGCTTGATTATAATAGATGCCATCATTATTATCCACATCTGTATTTGAAAGAAAAAACAACAAAATCAAAATTAATACACACACACATAAACACACACACACACACACACACACACATATATAGATAAAACACCTAATTTTTATTATTGTTAAAAAACTTAATCTTTAAAATGCCATGCTATAAAATGACCTAACGCTACATGTCAATGATATAAAATTTCTACAAATATAAACCTCATTAGAAATACATATTGTACACATGAAATGAGTGATATGACCCTTATTACAATAATAAAAAAGAAATAACAATTTTGTAAAATTAATGTTTAAAATCAAATATTAATAATGCTAGTAATTATATATTTGTATTTAAATTACTGTTAATTTATATATTAGTTTTAGTTTAATATAAATATGTTGTCATTGAACCAAACCACAACATATTTAGCAAACCACATTGATAAATACTGTTAGTTGGATGTCATAGGGATATGGACTTCAATCTTGATTTTTAATGATTGGCTCGTATAAATGGTTGTATATGTCTGAATGGTTCATTGTAAACAAAATAATAGTATCGACTTAAAAGAAGGAGGTAAATTGAACAAAATGAAAAACAACGTAAGAAATTTCTCAGATATTACTATGTATATGATGAATGTATTCATTTCATTAATACACAAAAAATCATTATTATACTAAATGAAAATAGGGAGGACAATAAAAAAAATTAAAAAAAATTCTCTAAATATGTCACAATATTATTAGTTGCATGTCATAGTGATATGGAATTCCATCTTTATTTTTAATGATTGGCTCATATAAATGGTTGTTTATGTCTGAATGGTTCATTGTAAGAAAAAAAAAAAAAAACCACTTAAAAAAAACAAGTAAATTGAACAACATGAAAAATGATGTAAACAACTTTCCTAAATATTACTATGAATTTGATGACTGTATTCATCTCATTAATATATCAAAATCATTATTATATTAAAATTAAATAAAGAGGGCAATAAATGAAATTAAAAAAAAACATTCTATAAAGAGCTAAAAGTATTAATAGTTGGATGTCATAACGATACAGACTTCAATCGCTCCTCTTCTTTCTTCCTAATTGTAACATATGAACTATCTTTAATATTGGCATAGCACTGAAAAGAGAAAGGTGGTGCAATGCATAAACCATCTATTGATTTCACTCTTGATATGGCTATGAAGGTCAGGCCTTGCTGCTATTTATTACCGATATCAGTTGACGCTTGTTCTAAAGTCAAACCCTATGACTTGTGGATTGTAACAACCCATTCCATATTTAAAGGAACTTGTTTTCGATTTCCTCTTATCACTGGTGTGATAGGTACAATGTTTGGATTGCTTGCATCAAACATAGCACCAAAATACTTATAAAAAACAAAAGTTGTGAACATTCGAAGCTTAGGTGGCTTAGAGGTAGGCATATAAAATATTTCCTTCACATAACCAAGTGCACCATTGACCAAACCAGCTTCAACTCACAAATTACATGTCAACATAACAAGTTGGCCATGTCACAACAAAAATTCACGGTCCATTTGATCATCATCACCACCACTGATTTCTGAATGCCTTGAATTCACAATAATACATTGTCCAATTTTAGAAATTAATTATTTCAACATATACCTATTATGGAAGGACACCAAATTATATGTTGGAAACATGTGAATTGCTGCATTAAATAAATCCCTTTCTATAGTATGCAACCTCATATCAGCCCGCGACATAAGAAACTCCCAATCATCAATAACAGGTTTTGCATTTCTTATGTTATTGAGGACTCTACGAAAACAAGATTGTTTCTCATTATTCCCTTGCTGGCGAAATATTACATCAAGAGTGGCAACAATGTTGAATTTTTTCCACAATAATTTCCCTGTTGTATTACCTGCATACAAAGGATTATCTCTCACAGGAGGTAGTTGGCCAAGGTCACCCACAAGGATGATGGATCTGGCACCGAAAGGACAATTCTTTTTTCTCTAGAAATGTTTCTCGTAATCGAGCATCTATTTGAATGAATAGCCTTGATCCTAAAAATATCATTTCATCAATAAATATATATCGAATATGCCTCATTTCTTCTTGGAATACTGCTAGTGATTGACCCTGTAGTGGTTTCATATCTTTAATCAGAATTTTTAGAGCAGAGTGTATTGTTTTTTCATGTATATTGAAAGTAGCTATTCCTGTTGAGTCAAGAAGAAGCAAAAAAAAATTTCGACTACTTGACAGATTAGAAAGAGCTTCATAAATACAATGGATAAAGAAAGAATTTCTAGTGCCTCCAGTGCCCTGTACAATCATAAGAAGAGCTTTACGAATCTCATATTCAACAAAATGCCTTAAGGCAATTTCAAAAGCAAGTCATTGTTTTTCTACCAATGAATCTAGAGAGGAAAATGTTCTATTTGAAAGGTCAACAATGTCACCCCTTGATAGTCCATTCCTTATAAAATTAATAGAATCTTCAGCCACATCATCAGATATAGTTGTACTTTTCTAGTCAAAGGATATATCAAAATCCCTTCGACGAAGGGTGTGAAGATCAGAAACATTCACATTATTTGGTGGAACCAAGCGAGAGAAAAGTTGCCATTCTTGAAAATCATCTTCAAGATTAATTTCTTGATTAGAAAAATAACCATCGTCTCAATGATCAATATTTTCAGAAATTTATGGATTTCTATCAACATGCTATGCTCGATATCAGAAATTCATCCAATTTTCAACAATAATTTTAGCTGAAAGTCCAATCTCCGCAGAAATTTCACGAAATGGCTTGTACAAGAGAAATTATGTCTAGAAAAAGGTTTCAACTTCGTCTGAACCATCACAAGGAATAGAATAAAATCTTGGCCAAAACCTAACAATAACATGAACATCTCTGGGCTTCCAAGGATATTTTTTACGCATGCTATCAAATGTCGAAGATCTTGTTTTTTCTATCAAAGATAGGTATTCAAGGAAAATAGGGATCTTCTAATAATGTTGAACAAAAGTATTTTCAGATGAACATTGCATGCCATCCCTTGAAATTTTCCTGAAAACCTTTCTTCCAACATTTAACGAAACAAATTTTCGACTGTAGATAATAAGAGGTAGCTTAAGCAATATATGGCATCTTGCTTGTGCTCCAATGTCACGATCAACAAATTTTTTTGCAAGAAACCTTCTGTAAGAACATAAAGCAAGATCCTCAGAGGTAATAGAATTTTAAATTCTAGTTAGCATATCATGATAACTTTCAGAGCTTTTCTCTTCTTTTGATGCATACTTAGCAATATATTTCAGGACAACATGCCGAGAAAGAACTGGTTGGAAATCAAAATTTGCATGCCACATTGTTAGAAGGTCATTGTTATATACATTGAGCCTATCATCATTTCTTGCTGGGTCATAGTTTTTCCTCCTTGATCATCTATGAACAATCTTGATTCCTTAGAAAGATCCCATGGAGCATTGAACTGACATGTGAGAATAGTGCCCTTTTTACGCAAACAATAATATACACTGCACTTTGTGTGCCTTTGGATACGGTTCAACAATTATTCATTATCATTATGAGGATTGCAAGAGAAAATATGATCAATATTCAATCGGAAAGGGTCATCATTGAAACTTCTTGGAACCATTATATTGCGACGATGTATTTCACGTGGATTCCATGCACACATAATTGTCAAAGAATCTCTTTGCAAGCTGTAAATCACAATAATTTGACCAATCAAGTCTTTCCATGTCATGAGCTCCTTGCAATCATAGGAAACCATGGATATATGTTGAACCTCTATGTTGCTACTCATATCTGAAGAAAATGAATATAGAGTTACAACAAAAAATATAAATAGAACCATAATAAGAATTGACAATGAATAGAAAATAAATTCAACAAAACAAATTTGTACCAAAAGTATTTCATTCTAAGATATTTTTGGATAAATTCCTCTCGAAATATATTGAATCTATGGTGCATAAATGTGGCAAAAATATGAGGTTACTAGATAACATTCTCAATTTTCATATGATGCTCATTTAAGGAATGAGAATATGAGGGTACATGTATGAGGCTATGTAACTTTGGCCACTTCGTGTCAACTAAAATTAAAGTAAAAAACAAACATGGACATCCCAACTGAGTAATCATGCTAGTCAATTCAGCCCGACATTTATTCCAGTATGCCCTTGTACCTCTCAGAGAAGAACCAAACCGCATAAGATGCTCAACCAACTTACTATATGGTAAATACGAAACTTGGTGACGCAAGTTTTCAATTGTTGTCGGTGAGTTATCATGTAAATTTTTCTTCACAAAAACTGCAGCAGTTTTTTGGCTTTGATGCTACTTTATCATGTTCAATAGGTAATATCGAAAGTGAGGATGGCTTCCAAACCTCTGAGCATAGTATGAATGCATACTAATGAATTTCACCACTACAAATGCGTTGCTGCAACCAATCAACATCACCAGTGGGGAACAATGTGGGGAATGCCATATCTAATAACCCCTCAGTATTATATTCATTCACCAGAGATGTTCCAATATTGGCTCAATCCATTTCTTAAACATTTTAAGAATCAAAATTATCAAGAAATGCACTAATTTCTTCCAATTCTCTCCATTCAATGGGTAGGTGAGGAACAAAAGAATAAGGATGAGAGGGAAAATGCTCGAGAGTAAACCCTTCATTATTAGCTGCATTCATCTCAGATTCATCAATATCATGATCAAAAAATTTAATCGTGGAGGAGACATCTATTGATATTTCGGGCAGAGCATTCACTGAATCACAGTCAATTACAACATCTTGATAATATTGATCACGCTCAATTTTGAAAAGAAATGCAGCCATAACTCGAGAAATGAGAAATATACACCAGGAAGAAACCCTAGAAGAAGAATAAATGAGTCTGAACATATCATATAATGCATTGGTAGGAATTACCACTCCTCAAACTCTCAAGATAGAAGGATATATCAAGAAGAAAAAGGTAATAGTGTTGATTGATTCGGGTAGTACCCATAATTTTATTCATTGTAAAGTAGCCAAGAAATCGTATTGTTTCCTATACCCAACACTAAAATGTCAAGTGATGGTTGAAAATGGAGGAACTATAAATTTCTCTAGAAAATGCCATAATATCAAGCTAGCCATGGGGGAATACATATTGAATAGTCCAATTCTTTCCATTCCAATGGGAGGTGCTGATGTTGTACTAGGACTACAATGGTTACAATATTTGGGGATGGTAGATTTTAATTTTCAATAACATTTTTTGAATTTTTTTTTGGAAGGAAAGGAAATCAAATTACAGGGTATCTCAGGGAAGCCAGGAAAGTAAATAAGCTCTAATGTCATGACAAAGCTTCTGAAGAAATCACAATGGGGCGTAATTGCACAATTATGCTCACTAGAAGTTCCAACATCAAAATCATCTATTTTTGCAGATTTTCAAAAAGTCTTGCACAATCATTCCAAGGTGTTTGATACTCCCAAAGGACTCCCACCTATTTGTGATCATGATCATGCTATTCATTTGATTCTAGGAAGTGTTCCTCTAAACATCAGGCCTTATAGATATCCTTATGTCCAAAAGAGAGAAATGGCACATGTGTCTCGATTATACAGAGCTCAATAAGCTCACTATTAAAGATAAATTTCCCATTCCTGTGATTGATGAATTATTGGATGAATTACATGGAGCAATTTATTTTACCAAGTTGGATCTTCGTTTAACAATGAAGACTGAAGATATTCCGAAAACAACATTTCAAACTCATGAGGGTCATTATAAATTTTTGGTCATGCCTTTTGGCCTTACCAATGCACCTTCTACATTTCAAGGGCTGATGAATTCCATTTTCAAAAATTTCCTTAGAAAAATTTTGCTAGTATTGTTTGATGATATAATAATCTACAATAGGTGTTGGAAGGATCATTTTCAACATGTTGACAGGTTGCTCAAACTATTGGAGGAGAAACAATTATATGCAAAAACATCCAAATGTTTCTTTGGAGTACAATAGATGGAATATATAGGTTATATTGTATCTCACAAGGGTGTTAAGGTAGACCCTAAAAAAATTAAATCCATTACAGAATGGAAAGTCCTGACAACCATAAAGTAGTTGCAAGGATTTCTCAGGTTAATAGGGTATTATTGCGGGTTTGTTAAGAATTATGGGAGAATAGCAGCAACTCTAACAACATTATTGAAGAAATATGCATTTTCATGGACTTCTGAAGCAACTAAGGCATTTGAACATCTTAAAGAGGAAATGTGCCTAGCACCAGTCGTAGCTACACCAGACTTCACAAAAACCTTTATTATGGAATGTGATGCCTCAGGAAACAGAATTGGTGTTGTTTTAATGCAATAAGGAAGACCCATTGCTTTTAAAAGTCATTCAATAAAAGGAAAGTATTTACAAAAGGCTATTTATGAGAAGGAAATGTTGGCTATACTACATGCAGTAAAGAAATGGAGAACTTACCTAACGAGAAGACACTTCAAGGTAAAAATTGATCATGATAGTCTTAAACACTTTTTGGAACAAAGAATATCTTCAGAAGAGTAGCAAAAATGGGTTACAAATATGTTGGTTTATGACTTTGAAATCATCTACAAAAAATGGAAGCTAAATTTTGTTGCAGTTGCACTCTCAAGAAAGGATGAAGAGGTGGAATCATTGCTTTGTGCCATTTCAATTATCTAACTAGATTGGATAACCGAAGCAAGGGGATGAATGGAAGAAGGATGAAGAAGTGTGTACTCTCATTCAAAAGTTGCAGCAAGATCCTAGTACATCTGATAAATTTAGTTGGAAAAATGATTCTTTATTGTATAAAGATCGCTTATATATTTTCAATAAATCCCAACTAAAACGAAATATTCTTTTGGAATTGCACACTTTTCCTTTAGGAGGACACTCGAGATTTTTAAAAACTTACCACAGGGTGAAGAAAGAATTTTTTGCGGATGGCCTTAAATCTAGTATTCAAAAATGGCCTTAAATCTAGTATTCAAAAGTTTGTGGCGGAATGTTTGGTTTTCCAGCAAAAGAAAGTTGAGATAATTAAGACCTCAGGTCTTCTACAACCTTTATCCATTCCAAGTCAACATTGGGAGGATATTTCAATGGATTTTATCACAGGTTTACCTAAGTTTTAAGGAAGGTGTGTCATCATGGTGGTAGTTGATAGATTTACCAAGTATGCACACTTTTGTGCATTACCTCATCCATTTAAAGCGAGTTCAGTTGCTGCTGCATTTATGGAAAAAATTCAAAACCTACATGGAAACTTGAAGATTATTGTAAGTGACAGAGATCCCATTTTTACAGGAAGTTTTTAGATGGAATTATTTTCTTGTTTGGGTACTCAACTAGCTCATAGATCATCTTAACATCCTCAATTAGATGGTCAAACATAGATAGTGAATAACTGTTTGGAAGGATATCTCCGTTGTTTTGTATTTGATAAGGCAAGAACAATGGTTCAAGTGGTTACCTCTCGCTGATTGGTGGTATAACACTTCCTTCCATACTGCAGCAAAAATGACCCCATTTATGGCACTTAATGGATAACATCCACCATCCATAAAATCTTCTTTTAGGGAAAATTCTAGGGTTCAAGTAGTGAAGGATCACATCGAGCATCAACAAGAAGTTCTCAAACTGTTAAAGGATAACCTAAATTTGGCACAAAATCGAATGAAACAATAGTCAGTTCAACATCGCAGTGAGAGAAGTTTTGATGTGGGAGAGTGGGTATTTTTATGGCTACAACCATACAAAAAAATGTCCCTCAAGTAAGCTAAGAAGGATAACAAATTATCACCAAAGTACTATGGTTCTTATGAGGTTTTACAAAATATTGGTACTATGGCATACCAAAATTTGAGCTTCCTGCTTCTTCACGAGTGCATCTAGTTTTCCATGTTTCATGCTTAAAAAAAGTTATAGGGAAGAAACTTGCAGTTCAAACAATATTTCCAGAACTTGATGAGGAAGGAAAAAAAATATTGGAACCTGAAGCAGTCACGGAAACAAGAACTCGAAAACTATGAAATCGATCAATTTTAGAGTATCTCATGAAATGATAACCATCCACTAATATTCTACATGGAAGGACATAATTTTATAATAAAAATAAACCGGTGTAGAAATTATATACAATATGGATGTATATATCCAGACTCTCCTGATCTCACAATATTTAACTTCTTGCAAAATACAGAATCCTTCCACTATAATTCTTGCAGAAATTTAATCAACAATTGCAAAACACATGAAGCAATAAAAACACACATAGCACAGTTGTTTACCGAGAAAGCCTGAAGCTAAAAACCCCAACTATCATATTATGTAACATGGAGATCATATGAAAATCTCATACAAACATACAAAGCTTATCACAAGCTCTCAGTACAGTACAATCCTCATACACTAATCAGGACCAATCTTGCAAATCCATGCACTGATCTCTGCCTCCTGCTAAGCTGCCTCCACTGCGCAATCCAAGATGATTACAAAGACCAATTCGATGTAATCCCACTCTCATTGACTGCGTTATTATCATTGGCAACTCCAATGTATATGTAGATGCAATTCATGCATCACTAATAGTCACAACAGATAGTCTATCTTGCCCTTTCACCTCCATCTTCTCCACTGTCTCCATCAAATTCTATGCACCGAGTTAACTTATGTATTCTTCAGTTGATTAATGAGTTGATATTTAGTGAATTAATAATTAATTAATTCACACCACTCTCACTAGTGTATCAATCAGTTAGACTAGATACAACTAGCTCAACTGTGTCTAACTGAGTTAAACTGAACACAACTCCACTAACTACCTCAATAACTCCACCAAACTCTGTCACATGAGTTCTAACTGAAGTCTCCATGCAATAGCTCCACTTAACCCTCAGGAGTATCATAATTGCTTCTGTCAGCTCCTGTGCCACATCTGTGCACTTAACTGAAGTGCTCCAAGAGAATAAGATAATGTTTATAGTCCAAATATTATTAAGAGCTAATAATATTCAAAATATCTATTTTTAGACTGGCAATCTAAAAATAGATTCTACCCAATATGTCTAAAAATAGAAGTCCATCTATTTTTCCTACTTGACCAACCATCCACAAATAGCATCCTGCAACTCATAGAACATGATCCATATGTCTAAAAAATAGATTCTGCACCAAAATCACCCAGGTCTCACCTAGTTTAGGTGATCATTTTCCAACTAGGATCAGGAATGATGTTTCAGGATGCCTCCTTCACTATTTCTTGTTGCAATATTCAACACTCCCTCTCAAAAAGAAAGGACTGTCTTTGCATGTGACATGAAACTCCATGCATTCGCCTTGCAACCTTTGCAAGCGCCATGCAACTCCATGCATCTGCTCTGCAACTCTTCCGAAACTGAATAGGCTCCAAACAACTCAATCAATCTGATGAATCTATCATCAAAGTCTTTGACTTCTGCTTAGCTACTGCACATGTCTTTAGGAACCACTGCGTTGTTGAACTCTGCACCCATGCACTCTGCACTTTCTGTCAACTTTGAACCGCGCTCCAGTATCCGACATTGTCACTTTGATATGCCTGCATCAATCCAACTGATTATGCTACTACTGCTCTATGGGAACCTCGTAGCTAGGTTCAATTCATGAGATCCACACCATCTCAATGAATCCTACCCAGAAATATCCTCTTGGGATTACTCATGCATGTCGCCCCACCTCTCACCTGGTGGTATAGCTGCATGCACTCCCTCTATCCATCTGGCATGAAATTTCTCTGCATGAGTGGTTTCTCCCACTCCATGATCCTCATCTTGTGGCTGCTCCACATCCCGAGGTTCATTCTTACCTGCATGAAAATCCAACTCCCTCTCAAGCTTCAATTTCATGGCTTTATTGCACTTCCCAATAGTAGGAAGCTCCGTAGAAATCCCATCTACTTCAAATCTAGAAAGATTCTTCCACATCTCCAGTTGTGGTTGCTCCACAACCTTCTGAGACTACTTCTCACGCTGCATGTTGAGAGGCTCCTCCTCAACCACCAAGTCACTAACCTCTTATTTTCTCCTCAAAGCTTTTCATGTATCTTGTACCTCAGTGCATGTAGATTCTTGGCTCGCGCACATTGCAATTGTCCCGCCGTCGCAAAATTTTCTGAAAAAAGAGTTGATTTTAAATCGACGATATCTCCCTCATCCGAGCTTCGGTTTGATCAATTTTTTTTTTCAATTTGGGTATTTTTTCGCAAGGAATCCAAATATTCTATTTTTTTCTGAAAATAATTCACCAAAATTTTCAGATATTCTCTGCAAACTTTCGCACCCAAAAATTCCTGCTCTCATTCCATGTAGAAAATCTATAACACAGCTCCGATACCATGTAGAAATTATATACAATATGCATGTATATATCCGGAATCTCCTGATCTAAAAATATTTATCTTCTTGCTAAATACAGAATCCTTCCACTATAATTCTTGTGGAAATTTAATCAACAATTGCAAAACACATGAAGCAATAAAAACACACATAACACAGTTATTTACCGGGAAAGCCTGAAGCTAAAAAACCCAACTATCATATTATGTATATCATGGAGATCATACGAAAATCTCATACAAACATACAAAGCCTATCACAAGCTCTCAGTACAGTACAATCGTCATACACTAATAAGGACCAATCTTGCAAATCCATGCACCGATCTTTGCCTTCTGCTAGCTTGCCTCCACTGCGCAATCCAAGATGATTACAAAGACCAATTCAATGTAATCCCACTCTCATTGACTGAGTTATTATCATTGGAAACTCCAATGTATATGTAGATGCAATTCATGCATCACTAATAGTCACAACAGATAGTCTATCTTGCCCTTTCACCTATCTCTCCACTGGTCTCCACTGAAACTGCCATGCACTGTAGTTAATTGATGTATTCTTTCAACATTAATGAGTTGTTATTTAGTGAATTAATTAACCAATTAATTCATACCACTCGCACTAGTGTATCAATCAGTTAGACTAGATACAACTAGCTCAACTGAGTCTAACTGAGTTAAACTGAATACAACTCCACCAACTACTTCTATAACTCCACCAAACTCTCTCACATGAGTTTTCAACCCAAGTATCCATAACAGTTCTAATTTAACCCTTTAGAATAGTGTAATTCTTCGTCACCACAACATACATCTCTACCACCTACAACTGCTAAGCCTAAGAGAATAAGATAATGTTTAGAGTCCAAATATTATTAAGAGCTAATATTATTCGACATATCTATTTTTAGACTGGCAATCTAAAAATAGATTCCGCCCAATATGTCTAAAAATAGAAGTCCATCTATTTTTCCAACTTGACCAACCATCCACAAATAGCATCCCGTAACTCATAGAATATGACTTAAAATGCTTTAAAAATAATTGCGCCTAAAAAATCACCTATGTGTCCACCAGTTGCATGTGATCATTTTCCAACCAGACTGAATGATACTTCGTGACGTCTCCTTCACTCGTTTTCATGGCACCTCGGAACACTCGGAGCTACTCAAGTATTGAGGACAACACTTTTTTGAAGGAGAGGAGCATGTTAGGTCCCTATATTACTAGTATAGTCCCTTAATTTTGTTAGTGTAACCCCCTTACTGTTATTGTTGTACCCCTGTAACCTCCGTATTGTTATTATTTTTCCCTTAAATTATTATTGTTAGGTTGGCTAGGATTACATTGTGGCCCCATGGACTCCTATATATAGAATGGAAGTTTTTTCATTTGTATCCTCCAAGAATTGTTCATTTATGTAATGTATTGGAGGTTTCCCCGTCAAAGTGGCTGATTTCTAAGGCGTTGATCTCTCTTTTCTTCTATTTTTGGAGCTAGTTTCACAACACCAAAAGTATGTAAAGTAAAAAAATTGGAAATGTTTTCCACAATGAAAGAGAATGAGAATATATATAAGAAATCCTAACATGACTAATAGCCTAAGACTCCATGTCCATATCTAATGGTGGAATCTCATCAATAGATTCCATACGGGGAGAAGTTACAAAAACATTTCCAACCTTGATCAAATCGTTGCACTCCTGTAGCGTTGGAGACTAAAACCCATACATTTGTTGATTATTTTAATTATCAATATCTATTGGAAAAAAAAGGCCAGTCATCATATCATATAATAGGAACGGAACTTCACTACAGTTGGAACCACACCTTGGACTATTCGAAATGGAAGATAACCAGGAAATTTGCTATTTATATATGTAGAAATTTTTTCCAAAAACTTCCATATTAAGCCCAAATCATCCTCAAAGTAGTCAATTCTTCATTCAACACACGGGTGACCAAATTTGAAATTATCTATTTCTTTAATTGACCATACAAAAGTGGAGCCATCATTGATAAGACATATCGATTGATTCTTGCATATTGATAATGACATACACCATATGTTAGTGATTGGAACAAATGAAAAACCCCATTCATTTTTTATTACATCAAACCAGTAGATTGTATACCCATATCGAGGATAATATTCATACTCTGTGTCCAGATAGAGCCAAAACAATTTACTTTCATAAAACAGTCCATTCTGAGGGGGTGTAGTGCCATCAAATGGAAGATTGTCCCTTCGCCAAACCCTATCAAGAATAATGTAAACATAAAATTTAGACTGCATTGTATCATACATATGTTTTAGAACAACCTAGTCATATTTCTTGCTTCTTACATTTTCCAATAATGAAAAGAATCCCTAGTCTCCAACTTGTATTCGCCCAATGTTTTTAAATGCATTTGTAAATGGATTCATTACAAAATAGTCTCGTGAATGGGAGAATTTTGTTGGTAAGGATAAAAATACCATTGGTCCAACAATAGATTCTAATTTGTATCTTGAATCTATGAATTTAAAATGAAAACGAGATATGCACCCATTCTGATTAAGGTATTCAGCATAAAAATAATTGTCTTCATTATTGAGGGAAGGAACCATAAATCTAAGTTAATTTTTACACACATGATTGCAACCCAAAAAGAAAGAATGGTTTTGCAAAACATTCTTCCATTGATTACAAACTGTAGAAATTATATAACTTATGTGTTATATGTCCAAGATTCTCTTGGTCTCACACTATTTTAACTTCATGCAAAACACAGAATCTATTCCACCATTGATCATTTGCGGAAATTAAATCAAGATTGCAATGCACACATGAAACAATAAAAATTCACACACATTAACACAAATTTTTAAGGGGAAAGCCTGAAGCTGAAAACACCAACTATATTTATATAGTATATGTCATAGAGATCATCTAACAATCCTCATACAAATATTATCATATCAACCTCTCAGTACAATACAATCACTACACACTAATCAAGAACAATCAACAAAAATCTGCAGTGATTTTTGCCCTCCTGATAGCCTGCCTCTACTGCGCAATCCCTGCTGAAGAATGGCTCTAGATGAGTTAGAAAATCTCCAGCCTTGCTCATGCAATCCTCATTGGAATCTCCAATGAATGTGTGGTACATGCAATGCAACACTATAGTCACAACTAATAGTCACACTTGCTCTTTCACCAATCTCTCCACTGAATCTCCACTGATCTGTTCTGCACTGTAGTTAATTGTTGTCTCTGTCCAGTTAAATAATGAGTTATTATTTAGTGAATCAATTTAACTAATTAATTCACTCAACTCCACTAAAAGTATCAATCATTTAGAAATAGACACAATCAGTTCAATTGAGTTGAACTCCACAAGTGTAGTTAAACTAGAAAGCAACTCCACCAACTACTTCTCCAACTCCACCAAACTCTACCACTTGAGTTATAACTAAAGTCCTCCATGCATGAACCACCATTAGCTCTAGGAATTGCGTAATTCCTTCAAGTAGCTGATATGAACAATCTTTTAACTGAATGTTAGTGCTCCAAGAGAATAAGATAATGTTTAGAGTCCAAATATTATTAAGAGCTAATAATATCCGACATGTCTATTTTTAGACTAGCAGTCTAAAAATAGACTTCACCCAAAATGTATAAAAATAGAAGTCCATCTATTTTTCCAACTTGAACAACCATGCACAAATAGCATCTTGCAACCCATAGAATATGATCGACATGTCTAAAAATAGACATAGTCTAAAAATATACTTTGCGCCAAAATAGCCTACAGGGCCCACTTAGTGAAGGCGACTCTTTTCACTAAGCTCATCATCTTGTTGAATATATACACTCCCTCTCAACAAGATAGGGATTATCTGCTACCCCAATCCTGTCTTTATGGTATTCGAATTTGGTCCTGGTGAGCACCTTCGTCAAAATATATGCATCCTGATCTTCCGTAGGAATGTAAGAAAGAAACATGATCCTCCGCTGCACACAATATCTGATATGATGATACCAGATGTCAATATGCTTAGATCTATCATGAAATAATGGATTAACAGAGAGTTTAATGCAACTATGATTATCACAATATATCACAGTAGGATCTAAATGAGAACCGAACAAATCGACCAGGATATTCCTCATCCATATAGCCTCGTATGCAGCCAAAATTTCTGCCATGTACTCGGCCTTCGCTGAAATGAGTGCCATGGATCTTTGTTTCCTACTGTACCAAGAAATTTTTGTAGATCCGATACTGAAAATCCCTCTAGATGTGCTCTTTCTGTCCGTTGGGCTTCCTGCCCAATATGCATCTGTGAAGCCATGCAGCTTCACCTCATCTGACTTTCTATACCACAATCCATACTCAGATTTTCCCCTGAGATACCTCAAGACATGCTTGCCTACCTTCCAAAAGAGCTTAGTAGGCTTAACCATCGCTTGTGAAAGTTGGTTCACCGCATAGCATATGGCTAGTCTTGTATTGACTAAATGCATGAGTGAACCAACCAAATGTCGATAAACAGTGGCATCCACTACCTCTACCGATGTAGCATCCTCCTTCCTCCAACCACCAGGAAGAGGAGTGTCGATAGACTTGTAGCCTTGCATGTGAAACTTCTCCAGTATCTCCCGGGCGTACTTTCCTTGAGACAAAAATAGTTCACCTTTCCACTACCAAATTTCCAATCCTAGGAAATAATGAAGGAGGCCCAAGTCCTTCATCTCAAACTCCTTTGCAAGATCTGCCTTGCATGAGTGTATCAACAGTTCATCACCCATTAGTATTAAATCATCTACATAAAGCACAATGATCAAAAGCTTACCCTCCACCACAATCTGTTATAGGTTTGGATCTGCCTCACTCTTGGCGAAACCAAGTCTGGTGAAATAACTGCCTATCCATATGTACCAAGCACGAGGTGCTTGTTTCAGCCCATACAAAACTCTTTTGAGCCTGCACACATGTGACTCACTGCTGAAGATTTTGAATCCTTCAGGCTTCTCAATGTACACCTCCTCCTTAATGATTCTGTTGAGGAATGTAGTCTTCACATCCATCTGATGAATGTGCCAACCCATCTGCACTGAGAGAGCAAGGATGGTCCATATGGAAGAATACCTTGTGACAGGTGTAAAGGTTTCTTCATAGTCGATCCCCTCGATCTGTGAGAAGCCCCGGGAAACAAATCTTGCCTTATACTTCTCAACGCTCCCATTAGAAGCTTGCTTCACTTTGTAGATCCATCTCGAACCTACCACTGATTTCCTTCTGGCCTTGGAACAATCTCCCATGCACTGTTTTTGACAATTGAATCATACTCTTCCACCATGGCATCTACCCATGCGGGATCCTCCACAACTTCCTCGAAAGAGGATGGATCCGTCACGATACACTTGCTCATTAGAGCCATGTATCTAGTAAATCGATCAGGTGACTGTCTCTGTCTACGATGTGATGTAGGAACTCCTACATTCTGCACTGCATCAAGATTCAGTCGCTTAGCTTCTGTAGTGCACTTCCGCCCTCTGATGTTTCGCGCTACATGAGTGGTTTCTTCTACTCCATGAATCACCTCTTGTGGCTGATCCACATCTTGAGGCTCATCTTTAGGAACATGTAGCTCCTTCTCTGCATGCAAGTTTAGCTCCCTCTCAAGCAGCAACTTCATGGCTTTCTCCTCATGAAATTTGATATACCATCGCACGATAGTCATCTGACTGTCTGGAAAATACACATGATAATTGTGGGGTGTTTCTGTGTACCCCAAAAATATCCCAACCTCTGCAGTCAGCTCTAGCTTCTTCCTGGCATCCTGCATCACATGAATGTAAACAGGTGAGCCAAAAAACTTCAAATGAGAAATACCAGGCTTCTTACCAGAAAACGCCTCTTTGGGTGTACTCATGCCAAGTACTCTATGAGGAAAACGGTTTTGCACATAAACCACAGTGTTGCATTCCTCAGCCCACAAGTGTATGGGAAGGCCCTGATCATGAAACATCACCCATGCAACACCCATGATCGTTTTGTTCTTCCTCTCAGCGACCCCATTTTGCTGTGGGTTATGAGGCACTATGAGTTCTCTTCGAATTCCTTCTTTTTTACAGAAGTCTTTGAATTTTCTAGAGATGTATTCACCACCATTATCGCTCCGGAGAGCTTTCACTTGCTTCCTCGACTCTTTCTCAACCGACAACTTGAACTAACAGAACTTTGAGTATGTCTCGCTCTTCTTCTGCATGAAGAAGATCCAACACTTATGAGAAAATTCATCAACAAATATCACATAATACCTATGCTTTTCTGTTGAAGAAACTGAGAAAGGTCCACACACGTCTGTGTGAATTCTATCAAGGATTGTCGAAGCATGACTATCCTTCTCATGAAAAGTGTTCTTCACAAATTTTCCCAATATACATCCCTTGCACTGATCTGACTCCGCAAGTGTACCTTTGGGAAGGCCAGTAGAAATCTGCTGCAAAATTTTCAAAGCACCATGGTGAAGATGGCCCAATCTCCTGTGCCATAATTCGCCCTCATCTTGGCTCACCACTCCTTCTGCTTTGCCAGCCATTGCAGTGAAACCATCTACCTACAATTGATAAATATTATTAACTCAAATCCCTATCCTCTTGGTTTGACCAATTGTTTTATGGCGCAAGAAAGATTTTCCCTCGCTAAAAAAAACATCATAACCCTTGTCTTCTAGCATTTCCACAGAGATTAGATTCTTCTTCAATCCTGGAACATGCATGAAATCCTTCAAGATGAAAGGTTTACTGGACTTCCTCTCAAAGGAAATGGTCCTGATACCAGTCGCACTGTATCTACCATCATCTCCCATCTCGATGTGCACTCCAAGATATTTTTCCTCCAGATCACTAAACAAATCTTTGTCTACAGTCATATGGAAAGATGCACCACTGTCAAGAAACCACACCAATCCCATCACACTTGAAACCAAGCATGCGATCAAAGGAAAGTTGAGCTAAAACTGTGAGGCTAAGGCCTCTCCTGCTACAGAACCAACAACACTCTTATTCTTCTTCTTCTGTGGGCAATTAGTGGAGAAATTCCTATGCTGGTGACAGTGAAAACACTTCACCTTGGAAAAATCATGCTTCTTGCCCTTAGCTTCAGATTTGGAATATTTTTTCACTTTTCCTTTTCGAGCTTTGGTAGCTAAAGCGCAATTTTTTTCATCTTCATTCTTCAATGAAGATCCATCCCTGGTACCTGCCTTATCTCCTCCTGCACAAGATTCGACCAAAGTCGCTCCCATCCTGGCAGTTTCTCCTGTCCATTGACAGAATCTTCGTAGCTATGCCAACTCTTCAAAAGCCCAAGGAGAGCTAAGCTCACTAAGTATTCTTCATCAAAAATAACCCCCACAGTTCCCAGCTCATCCTTGTAGTGGACAAACTTTGTGAGGTATTTTTGAATATTGTCGCTTTTCTCCATTTTTATCTTTCTGAGCTTGTATTTAGGTGCCAACTTCCTCTAGTCACTTCTGCTTTGGAACAAGTCTGTCAAAGCCTTCCACATTAAGAATGGAGTGGATTTCTCATGAAGGCTGGACACAATGTGGTCCTTCACACCTTCCAACAAAATCCTTCAACATTTTGCTACCTTCTTTTGCCATGCGTCAAGTGTGGCTACATCGCAAGAAGCAGGCTTCGTAATATCAACATCTATGAACTCCTTCAACCCATTATCATCTAGCACCACCTCCATCCTGTCCTTCCATGCTATGTAATTTGAGCTGCCCTCAAGGGAATACTCCAATCGCAATCTGTTGAAATAAATTTCAATGAATGCTCAACTTCGACACCAAGAAAACATTGTAGCAAATTCAAATTCCACCATCACAAAAACTCAACTGCTTCAATAATAGAAATCTCCTCCAATGATCAACACTGATCCGATACCATGTAGAAATTAAATAAATTAATTGTTATATGTACAAGATTCTCCTAATCTCATACTATTTTAACTTCATGCAAAATAAAAAATCTATTCCACCATTGATCATTTGCGGAAATTAAATCAAGATTGCAATGCACACATGAAACAATAAAAATTCACACACATTAACACAGTTGTTTAACGAGAAATCCTGAAGCTGAAAACCCCAACTATTTGTATATAATATATGTCATAAAGATCATGTAACAATCCTCATAAAAATATGATCATATCAAGCTCTCAGTACAATGCAATCGCTACACACTAATCAAGAACAATAAGCAAAAATATGCATTGATTTTTTCCCTCCTAATAGCCTGCCTCTACTGCACAATCCCTGCTAAAGAATGGCTCTGGATGAGTTAGAATTGCTCCAGCCTTGCTCATGCAATCCTCATTGGCATCTCCAATGAATGTGTGGTGCATGCAATGCAACACTATAGTCACAACTGATAGTCACACTTGCTCTTTCACCAATCTCTCCACTGAGTCTCCACTGATATTTTCTGCACTGTAGTTAACTGTTGTCTCTATCTAGTTAAATAATGATTTATTATTTAGTGAATTAATTTAACTAATTAATTCACTCAACTCCACTGAAACTATCAATCATTTAGAAATAGATACAATCAGTTCAATTGAGTTGAACTCCACAAGTGTAGTTAAACTAGAAAGCAACTCCACCAACTACTTCTCCAACTCCACCAAACTCTGCCACTTGAGTTCTAACTGAAGTCCTCCATGCATGAACCACCATTAGCTCTAGGAATTGAATAATTCCTTCAGCTAGCTGATCTGAACAATTTGTTAACTGAATGCCAGTGCTATAAGAGAATAATATAATGTTTAGAGTCCAAATATTTTTAAGAGCTACTAATATCCGACATGTCTATTTTTAGACTAGCAGTCTAAAAATAGACTTCACTCAAAATGTCTAAAAATAGAAGTCCATCTATTTTTCCAACTTGACCAACCATCCACAAATAGTATCTTGCAACTCATAGAATATGATCGACATGTTTAAAAATAGACATAGTCTAAAAATAGACGTTGCGCCAAAATAGCCTGCGGGGCCCACTTAGTAAAGGCAACTCTTTTCACTAAGTTCATCATCTTGTTGAATCTCAACACAAATTGTGCTAAACTTTATGAGAACCGATAAAAGGTACCAGAGGAAGACGATTTCAAGAATTTCAAATGGAATACAACTCCAAATAGTTGGATCCATGAAAAAACAAGGAAATCACCTAACATAAAAGAAAACACATATGGTATCAAAATTTTTTTTTTCAATTAATGGTTAATAGAATTAAAATTAACATACATAAAGAATTTTCCATCTAAAAATATAGTAAAATTCATAGATACATAATGTATAAAATCATATGAGCCATAAGAACATTATTACAATAGTTAAACAGAACTCACAATTTTATAAACCTAATGTTTATAATCCAATAATATTAATCTTAATAAATCTATTTTTATGTCTCTATTAATGTCTATGTTTAATTGTGACAGCTGCATTTAGTATTAACTAGTTGTTAACAAGTGAAATGACATTTTCTTATTATTTTAAAGGAAGAGACTGAGACATTTAATGTTTTTTGGAAAAGTTTATTTTCTTTGTTGTTAATATAAAAAAATAAAATTTGTTATGGAAAAACAGTTCCATAAAAAGTAAAAAGGTTGATGGTAAAAATATTCCAAGACTGAGAGGTGGTTGGGATAGTTTGAACAGTTAACTGTTCCTCTGAGGATAAGAGGCATATCCTAGTGAGGAATAGGGGTTCTGTTCATGGACAAAGGAAAACAGTGGAGAATTTCCTGAGTTGGTAGAGACCAGTAGAAATCACTCAACGTTCCTGAAATTTTCTGGTACTGACTGGACTGGGAGTCCTAAGGTCACAACAGAAACTACTGTCAACTTGTACTTCTCAGGTGTGGATCATGGGGGAAAGAGAGGGACGTAATTGCCTCTCTTGAAGGTTGGGTGGACATCAGCGGTGAACTTCACATTCAGATAATTTTTCTGTGCACATTAAGTAAATTATAAACGGGAAATGATTTTATTAAATGTATGTACAGTTATGTGCTTAGTTAGGAACAATGGCAAGGAATCTATGAAAGACAAATGCTGAGAAATTTTAGAACTCTGTGTGCTATTAAGATTTTTAGCAAGTTAATTACATGATTCTATCAATTATATGAGAAGGATATAATGTGATCTCTAGGTTCGGTGAACGTGATTCTAATGGAATAAATGCAGTGGAACAACGATATTAAGAAATAAAGTATAGTTGTGATTATAAATTTAACAGTAACTGTGTTATAAAAAATACAAAAATTGTGATATTTTTTTAGGGAAAACACATTACTTGAAGAATTGCATTTGCATGGAAAGAAATAACATGTTACTGAGTAAACATTGTCTTAGCCAAAATTCCAGAACTTTGACATTCTAATACTTGCAGAGTGAACTGTCGGTTCTGGGCATGAGGTGGAACCTCAGCCCAGAACACATCGTTCCTCTAATGCTAACTATACTTAGAAAAAAATCAGGGTGGTTCAGTCACCAAAAATATATACATAAATGTCTGTTGTAGAACTAAAACTATTGCAAGAAAATTATTGTGCAAGAGTTTCGTTTCCACAACCAAATAGAGTACAATAATAATTTAAAGCGTAAAGAAAAATAAACACCATACATATATAAAAGAATTACTGAACTGTGTAAGAACATGCGGACCAGCCAGAGGCTCGGGACATGCAACATTAAACGAAATAATAAACCAGAATTCGAAACGCAAGAACCAGTTAGAGTCATCGAATATACATGCGTAACCAGAAGGCCATAGTAACACAAATGAGAAGTAACATCATACTCACAATATCATATATATATATATATATATATATATATTAAACAACATAGCTAAAATTTCGAATAACATGGACTTTAAAATATTACAAGGGGAAGGAAAACCCTTCTTTTAAATTGAGCAGAGAAATCCAAAATCCAAGAGCAGGCATGGAGTAATACTAAGTAACAAAACCCAGATTTGTAAATATATATACACAAAATTCAGAGAAATCTCTGTTAAATAGCCTTCATGGACTCAAAGGAAAGGAATGTCAAACATTAAGCCGAAAACCTTATGACAATACAATTTAAAAGAGTTCTTCTACTTAATGATAACTGGGGTTGACACCTGGTGTGGAAAATTCCACCATTCGTCAGAAAATGGATGAAGAATCCTTTTAGAGACAGAGTACCTCGAAAAGAATGGGTTTGTTATCCGTAGAAAAAGCCCAAAAAAACCCCAGCGCTTAGCAAGGAAAGGATTATGATGCTATTTAGAATGAAGCGTACCTGTAGAGAAGAAAAGAGTCAAGTCAGAAAACCAGTAAGTAATGGCACAGTGAAACATCAAAATAAAACAACTTAAATTCTGATGGGTATCGAAGAAATATGTAAGCTAGAGCTCATATTACCTGTAAGAGCTAAACTCACCACAGATTCGCAGGCTATAGAGCTGGAAGTAAACGAAAAAACCAGTAAGCGGAATGAGAAAGTAGAGCGGATTCATAATCTAGTTGCGAAGAAAATAAACCATGGAATGATATATAAATGATGAGGGTTCAATCCAGAGAAATTCACTACCTTTGTGGTGAGACCCTTTCTAAACCTTGTGAATTGAAACTGGCACAATTGATACCAAATTGGTTTGAACCACATGGTACTAATCATCGCGAAAACTGGTTCACCACCGATCCTTTGTGACACCAGAGGCATCAATACTGTGGCCTGCATACCCTTAAGTAGTTGCAGTCTAAAACCAGAGTTGGAACAGAGCAAATGAGGAATTGTGGAGGGGCAAGTAGTTTTACAGTTTACCCAAATCATGTTTCCTGCCGAGCAATTCCATCGTTGATCGCTAGTGATCAGGCGGTGCGTGAAGGGGCAGGTGGCCCATAGAAATTCAGATCCAATCCCAGGTAAATCCCACAACTGGCACCACATTAATACGCCAGTACATGACAGCCTTAGTTCGGTACAAACTCAAAATCAAGGGCATTTAATAGAATTGAAAAGACTACAACCAAAGTTAAATTGAAAATTGGGTTATGGTTGTAATGATAATATAAGTTATTATGTGTTGATTTATTTTATAAATCGATAACCTTATAAAAATGGTCAATGAATTTGCTATGTGAGAAATCATCTAGAAATGTAATAGTTAAGGTAAGGTAATAAATTAAGGTAATGTGTAATTTTTTTTTTTATTCCATATGTTACATTAATATTGATGTAAATGTTTTATGTTCAATATAAATACTAACTTAAAACAATTTTTTTTAATATTAAAAAGCTTTATCTTATAAACCTAGCTTTATAAAATAACATAATGCTACATGGACCAAATGATATAAAAATACCAAAAATCAATGGACCTAAAAAATCAAAAAGTTAAATTCTAATGTCATAGAAACTCAGTAAACCTATAGTTATCAATCCTATTCTTTAATGAAATATCTATATTGATGTTTAACATCAATGTTAACATTAATATATAAATGCTAAATTTATTTTTATATAAATTTCTACGTTTAAGATTAACATATGTATTTATTATTAATATTAATATTAATTAACAGTAAAAGAGATATTGATATTTAATTTTAATATTAATAATTTCTTATTTAATTTGAAATTTTTATATTTATTATTAATGTTAATATCAATTTGTATTATTAAATTATTAATATTAATATCAAACAATATTAATTTTAGTAATTAATATTAATCATGAAAAGATTTATAATAGTAATTATATTTATATTAATATTAATACTTTATATGTTAATTTTAAACATTTATTTTTATCAATGTTTATTAATAAGAATAAAATGCGTAAATATTGAAAAAATTAAAGTTAATAATAATAAAACTTAGTAATATCCAATAATATCCATTGTGTGTATTACATGGATGACCTTTTTTGTATATGGATGAATCTCACTCATACATCAATATTAATTCTATAATTTTTTATATAATGTATTATTTAATAATTGAAAAGATAATTTCATAATTATAATAAATATATATTAATTTGATCTAATTTAATTAAATGATAAAAAAGAATATAAATGTAAAAATAGAAAATAATAAACATTTGAAATTTTATTGATATAGGTTGCAATGATAATATAAATTGTATTAATTGTATTATATAATATTAATATATTAAAAATATTATATATTAATAATGATGATATTAATTGGATTAATTATATTATATTAACATTATCAATATTAACAATAATAATAAATAATCGTAAAAATTCTTTAGTGAAGAGTAATGAAAAGAAAAATTCTTTAATATCTATTAATATATATTATTTGTATTACATGATTGGCCGATGAATCTCACTCATGCATCAATATTAATTCTATAATTTTTTTTTATAATTTATTATTTAATAATTTAAATGATAATTTCATAACAATTTTTTTTTTTTTTGGTAAGTTGTGCTAATCTATTAATTTTAAGAACATAAAAATACATATGCTACAAGGAGGGTTGGTAAGATACGCTTAACCAATCCCTACCTTTGTAACACTATTTCTGGGCTACTGTGGGGTTGGAGGCTCGCCCAAACAAAACTTGAAAATGAGCCTTACATTGTGTGCAGTAGCACTGCTGCATCTAAGGGCTAGAGAGTAGAAAATAACATAAAAGCCCTACGGCACATATGACAAAAAATAGAGTAAAACTGAACAAATGCATAGACATTATTCATAATTCGCATCACAACAATGGGGATTATCCTTGTTTATGGGATAGGCTGGAGCCTGCGCAATAATTTCTTCCATAGCAGCTTCCACTTTGGTAGCAGTTCACTTAGGGAGATTCACAGGAGCGAAGAGGATGGGGGAGTCTAGGTCTACTCCCTCAGGTACCTTCATCTAAACGCTGTCGGAGTCCATAATCCATATATCTGTATCCTCTTCAACCTTCGCAGGACTATTCGAGGAAGCCGACGTGCAGTGCAGAGAGGGTGCTCTAGGAGAGGAGGTGGACCTCCTCGCGCCTCGATGACCCCTTTACATAGATTTTTTGGAGGATTCTGCTCGTTGCTTGGGAGTGGAATGATGGCTATCAAGGGTGGTGGATGAGGAGCCTTCAATCCGTTCAAGGCGATTATCCTCGCCGCGATGGTAACAACCCGGGAGGGCCCCTCTCTGACCACCACGAATAGTGCGTTGGTGCATTCTGGGGGCCATTGCACACCTAGGAGAGGAGGTGGGAGTGGCATTGGGGATACAAAGGCTACAAAGGTTGGGGGAAAAATGTGCAGAATGCAGAGCAACAAGCAGAGGGAGTCTGCACAACTCATCTCTGGGTCTGAGTCTTTGCAACTGATTGGAGTCAGTGAGAGTCCAAATCAGAAGGAGGAGAGCTAAATGCAATGGAGAACGGATGAGGGAGAAAAGCGGTAGACGTCTCGTGGATAAATAGGTATGAGGATGAAGATTGTAAGTGTGGCAGTGAATGATCATCGCATGGTACTGCTTGTGGATCTGAAGCAGATGAGTAGGCATAGAGGGGTAGGTGTGGATGCAATGCTGATTATACATCATGGACATTAATGGAACTATGGGCGAGGTGATGATCAGGGTTAGGTGACATAATGCCTGTCCGATATGCATTATCTCTGGTTCTGCAAGGAGTGTGCAAGGAGTTAACGGTAATTGGATCCGCTGTAGGTGGGGAATTGCGTTGGATATTTTCACAGTCTGTATGAGTTGAGATTTGATGTTCACTCATGGTAGGCGTGTCACCTGCATCCGGGGAATTTCATAAAAATATTAAATATATATTTACAAATATAATTTCATCTTCATAATATGTATCAAAATGTAATTAATGGTAAAAAATAATATAAATTTTTATAATATTCTTATTGAAGCTATATATGATGATAATAACAATGAAACTCCTTGTAATGCTAAAAATATTATGCTAGTGAAGGAAAAGAAACAATCTGAATACCTAAATATTCTAGCACTAGCATGCCTAATACCTAAATATCTTTTGTTGAACAATAAACAAGCATGTTTCTATGTTATAACCCGCTAGCATAGAGCCTTAGAAATGTTTTTGAATGCTGTCAGGTCCAATGTGTAAGGCTTCAGTTGTTTTCTATATTTTCTATAATTTACTAACTACTAATAAAAAATTTTGTAACTGAAATGGCGAGAAAGGTATTCCACAAGGAAATTCTCTAATAGAATGAATGGATATTCAAAGTACCGTAGGTGACGAAAAAATAGTTTACAGTATGGAGAAGCTATCAAGTTATGCTATGAGAATTGCTAATAGAAAAGAAAAGATGTACACTGTTCATACAACTCTTAGAAATTACAGTGAGAAAAGAAATAAGATTCATAAATAGGATGGATATGTTTTCATGTATGCAATGAAAATTTCAAATAAAAATTATAGTTAGAAAATAAATAATATTAATAGACACTGATGGATATATTTGTCATGTATGCAATCAAAATTGCAAATAAAAATAGTGTAGGAATATAGATATTGAGACGAGGGGAGTGAGAAAAACTCTAATAAAAGTAGAAGATTAAAATAATGATTCAACATAAGTAGGAAGAAAATGCAAAGGGATTCAACGCTATGGGAGTTTGAAAAAAAATCTAAGAAAATTAGAAGATTAAAACTCTCAGAATTACATTTTCTCCGTATATGGGTTGCAACTACTTGATTTTTAAAAAGGTGACCATTCTTTTCCTATGAAAAATTGTGATAAAATCCAAAAAAATAAAACTATATTCTTTTCTAGTGGTCAATGGGGGAGATTTCTAGGTGTTATAAGAGTCAAGAGAAACAATGATGATTAGGTGGTCACAAATACCAGTGAAGTAAATTCAATCTGAAGCCAACAAATAACAAATAAAAAAATATTTCTGTGATTGGAGGATTTTGACTTCTATGTAATGATTATATTGGGGTGGAATTTTAATTCTATGTAATGAAAATTTTGGGGTAAAAAAATTTATTAGGGTGCTTATAGATCCAAGGTTAAGATAGATCTTGGTTGTTTATTAATAACACTATATAAATTTCAAGTTGCACTAAGTATCCAACAAATAAAAAGAAAAATAACAGATTTCTTAAAAATTAAATAGAACTAAGATGGATATTTTACTAACCTTAAAAATAAGGTAAAAATATAAAACACAACAGCCAAAATTTGCATATACAATTAAATTAAAAACAAAGATCAATTACTCATTAATTAAAAAATTTTAAATTAGGGGTATTATATTATAGTTAAAATTAATTTAGTAGCACTTAGGGTTTATAATAAAATAAAATTTTAAAAATTTTAAGTACTTATTAATTAAATTTTTATTTATTTATTATTTAAATTAAAATTTTATAAAGAATAAAATATATTTTATTTTAAATAGATTAAAAATATGTAGGCGGCTCCTCTCAACATCATAATTCTTCACTATTTATACCTTTGACCTTTTGCGACCTTCTTTCATTCTTCATTCTCGTCCTGAAGATGGATCCCCATTGGGATTCGAAATGTCGACCAGTGTTTTATGATACTATGGATAATCCAGATTCTACAATTAATGAAAACCACAAAAGTTTTTTTTTTCTAAGTTAGGGTAATCTATTAATTAAAGAGAAATAATGTACAACTGGCCGTGGCCATAGCAGAGCCTGCCGGGAGGCATATTAACAGACCAAGACTGAAAAAGGGCTGCCCTACGAGAGGGAAACCAGCCATGTGAACCAAAAGCCAAAAAAATCCCACGCAGGGGATCGAACTGATAAGTTTTAGACTGGACACTGAACAAAATAACAATTCATCTGCTTCCAGACTTTGACACAGAACGCATGACCATGACACTAAACACAGATACAATGCTTAATGTCTGAGATTGAAAAAAAGCATGAAGAACTAGCAAGGCGACTAAGCATACCCTCAGAGTGGGCAGAGAACTGACAAAAAGACAGGGGGGGAGGACATAGCTACTCATCCGGCTCGATTTCTTCAATGTTGCAACTGAAGTCTTCCTGAATGCCATGTGCTTGAACAGCCGGCGGAGGCGCAGCGTCATGACCCAGAACGACCCCAGCATCGACCTGCAAAGAAGTCTTGTTCTCAGAGGGTGAATCCTGTTGCTTCTCGTCCTTAATTGCGCTGTCGTCCTGACCAAGCGGATCAGGCGAAGGCTCCGGCGTTGGTTCCTCCAGGAAGACGACCGAGATGGCGACGGTGACCCGGGGTTTGTCGAGGGCGCAGTCAAAGGAAAAGAGTGCCGTGTGAGATTGAGCTGGAAGAGCATCACCAGAGGGTGAGTCTAGACGACGACCTGAGCGTAGCAGTCGCCCATGAAGGAGACGGGCAAGCTGTCCGAAGTCGCAGAGGAGTTAGACGGAGAGGAAGTGGGGGAAGGCGAGTGCCTTCTGGCCGCCCGCGAGGAGCCTCGACGGGGCCGCATCCTCTGTCTGACTCTAGGCATGTTCGCAGCAGAAAGGGAACTAGATAGCCAGTGAGAATTGGTGGAATACCTCGCAGGAGACGAGCCACGAGTTTCAGTGGCAGAAACACAAGAGCCTGTAATGGAAATGTGGGAATTCTCTGCAAGCACCAGGCAATAGGTGTTGCAGCAGTGCAACCCGGTGAAGGTGCGGACAAAGGCCTTGTCCAGAGCAGGATTGCAGCTCGATGACAGAGGCGAAGGGGCGGACGACTCCATGCTAAATAGCAAACCCAAACTGCAAACCAAGACTGCAAACTAAAACTGCATTGAATGAAAAAGCATGGCGGTCGAATGTATAGCACGATAACAGCGTTCAAGGTTGCCTCGAGAACCTGGTGCAATGAAGAAGATCGACTCCATATCCGGATCATTAAGAATAGGCTCCGGGAAATAAATGAAATCAGGTGGGCTTAAAGGTTATAAGCGGGTAGGCAGGTGGCCTCCCGTCCTTTCGCCCTGCGTCCTGTCAGTCCTCCCAATTCCCATAGCACCCGCATCCGGGGAAAAACCACAAAAGTTTGAGAACCATAATAAAATTCAATTAATTATACATATTTATTATCAAAATTATAATTGCAATTTTTTTTTTAAATTTATAAACACAAAAATAGAGAATGATCATTACTACACTAGATAGTATTTTGGTATACAATTGAAGGAGAAACATAATCTGGGAGTTCTATACCAATGGGACTCATATGAGATGCAAAAAACCATGGTCCAAAAAACCAGTCTTCCGCTCGCGGGAATGATATGCAAAGGCAAAAATTATTTGTTAGCCTAAAATGTTCAGAAAAATGCTATAAAGAACAAAATAGGCAAGTAGTGCAACATCTAAGAAAAGGAAAAAAAGGAAAAAAATAGTAAATATTAAAAGGAAAAAATATTTCTTCATTTCATCTACCCTCACTTAAAAAACATACCAGTGTATTGCATGCAACCTTGAACAAAATCATAATAGATTTTTTTTGATGTAGAACTCATATTTATTTATTTTCTCAACAAATTTAATCTAATCTAGATAGATATATTTAAATTTTTATTGATAAGTTTGTAATTTTATTTAATTTGAAAAATAACTAACAAAATTAAGAGCATTCCCCATATACCAAGCATGCCCTAAAGAAAAATTATTTTTTTTTAACAAAAATTATTTAAACCTTGCTACCTGAATTGAACAACACTTGCATTATAAGCATGATTTGAGTGGTTCCATTCTAGTTTTCCCTAACATGAATTAATCAATCATCTTGTAGGTTATTTTCAGTTAAATACTTTTTATATTTAAGACAATATGTAAGACAAATTTAAGACAAACCACAATTTTTTTTTTTTAATCTAATGTCTCAAATATTGTCTTAAAACACACCTTTATGTTGTAGTGTAACATTTAGTAAGAGTTCCCCATTGTTTGGCGAACCAAAAGGTTACCCATATAATTCATTCCCATTGGTAATTTTCTTTCGAATGTGTGATCTCTCTAGGTAATAATCTGTCCTAATCCCTGGTTTGTTCTTAATCATTGGAGTTTCCACTATTTTTCAGATTGCTTACTTGTGTACTTAACCTTCTATTCCAGCATGGAATGAGTCTAATGACTTTCTTAGATAAGAATTTTTTTTTAATTCCTAGTGATGAGGGTTTTAATTTCTTCCATTTTTCTATGGCTATGTTTTTTTTTTCACACTTGCTTCTTTACAAAGATAATCGACTTCTTGTTTGTTGATCTCATTCCAGTATGTCCACTATGCGCAGGGTAGATCTTGGCTGACTACACCTAGGGTTTTTCGATGACGTCTTGACTTTCCTTACTCTTCATCCTGGTCGGTGCTTTAAGCTTTCTCTTAAAGGAATATTCTTAGGTGTTAGCCAATCATTTTTTGGTTTGAAGAAAATATCCAGTTTACCTAAATTGGTTTCCTTGATTTTATTAATGTGGTTGTGTCTACATTCTTTGAATAAAGAATTTAATAAAATGAACTGAAACAGTAATGCCTATCATGTAATCGTTCCTTGTGTAATTTTATAATTACTTCAGAAGGAGGTAGTGCTCCGAAATGACTATCATATAATTGTTCCTTGTGTAATTTGATAATTACAATAAGAATAAAAATACACAAACCAAGCAATGGGGGAGGGAGCCTAATATATGAAAGACCCAAACTAAGCTTGGGGAGGAAGCCTGTAATGAAAATCCAAAATTTTCATTCTAATTTACATCTGCAATCTTTGCATCCTTCTATTCTCTAGTTGCATTCCTCATCGAGGGCCTTAGTTTTACATACCTCCCACTTTGTATTCACATCCCGAAAATTTTAATAAAGCTTTAAGGCTGAATATATGGCACTAAACATAGGTATCAGATAGAAGCTCCACGTACCCGGTCAATCTATTATATACCATTCAATCTATGAAACTTGAGAAATTTCGATGTAATTTTGGAAAAAACCAATGAACCAAAATTTTTTACTAACCTGGATTTCAAATTGAAACTTGTGAAGAAACAATAAACCTGCATAAGAGATCATGTCTATGAAATGAAACTTGCAGCATTTCACAATTTGTTTGATTTCTTTTTAAATAAACTTCATTTATTTTTGTATTGAATTTGTTTTATGGAATTTGAATGAGAGTCGTTTCAATTTAATAAGTGTATTAAATAAAGAGTATGGAAGATGAGCCCCACACACCTAGAATGGTGGTGCTCCATTGCATTCCATTGCATGCCATCATTTTAATTGTAGCCTACATAATAAATTGTAAGTTACATTAAGTAAAGTACAATTTAATAATAAAATTATATTTTAAATTTTGAGTATTAAATTTATATAAAATTACTTAATATTTTTTTTATTAATTATTATTTTTAAGAAACAAAATAGGCCTATTAATAAAAATGCAAAAGAAAATTGTTGGCCTTCACGTAGCCTGTTTCTACTAAATAATACAATTATATTTTAAATTTAGAATATTAAATTTATATAAAATTACTTAAGAATTTTTTTTATTAATGATTATTTTCAACAAATACAAAATAGCACTATTAATAAAAATTGAAAAGAAAATTGTTGCCCTTCACATAGACTATTTCTACTAAATACAATTATATTTTAAATTTAGAGTATTAAATTTATATAAAATTACTTAATACATTTTTTTATTAATGATTATTTTTAAGAAATTCAAAATAAAATTATTAATAAAAATGCAAAAGAAAATTGTTGGCCTTAAGTAGAATCATTTAGATATAAGTTTTGCATTCTATTTTAAGTAGATTTCAAATAATTAAATATAATTATGATGATAATAATGTAATAATAATAAAAAAATATTAAATATAATAATTATTAATAATCATAGTTTACATAATTATAATAATGTACACTTTCAAATGATTAATATATATTATTTTATCTCTAAAAAAATAAAAATGTATTTATCTTAATTTAGCTTATTTTGTATAATATTTCTTTATTTTTATCTTTATATAAATACAATTATTTATACTAATATGGAATAAGATGAATAACTATGACATTATAAATTTCTTCATTACAATGATGGATGCCAATCCATTTGGCATGAGCAGAGCCAAAATGTTATATTATAAATTAACTAAAAAGAAAATTAAAATTTAATATTATCACTACTATTATCATTATCTTTATGTTTATATAAATAAAAATGTTGCTATCTTATTTTATATAATTGTAAAAATAAAGTTATTTATGTCATTATGATCATAACACTTACATGTTAGACCTAAAACTTTATAAAAACATTAAAAATTAAAAATTAAACTCTATGTTAAAAATATGTCTACTATGAATTTATTAAACTTTTTCAATCAATACACATGAAATTAAAATTTAAAAAATGAGCTATTCTATCTGTTACAATGAACCTTGTGAGGAAATCCTCTTTATAAAAGTGCAATAACTTGTATATATGGAAACTTCATGAATTTATTTTAACAATTGTGCTAATTTCATTTTAATTAGAATATTTTACTCAAGTTAGAAATTTTGAATTGAGCTCCAATTGTTAAATGTGAACTGGTAACCATTCAAGATAAAATAAATTTTTTTATTAAACTCAAATTTTATAATAAAGTGTAAATCCACCATGGTGTTTGCATTTTCATGAGCATACCTAGTAAACTCACACATATTATTAAACTCAAATGAAAACAAATAAATCTAATAAAAACACAATCATAACAAACATAAAAAAAAAACTAATAAATTCACATACAATACACTCGTGTTTGGTAATGCAACCACCTTCAAATGGGGACCGAATTCATTAATCATAGACGACCATACAGATAATCATTATACACTTGGAAAGTTGATGAAGGCAAGTATGTTTAATAATGTGAAATGGTATAAGAGGGAATTAGTAATCCACCCTACCTTAAAACACTTGGAAAATAGTTCACAATGAGATAAATGTTACATTAAAACACTTGGAAAATAGTTGATTAGGCATACCTTTCATAATGCGAAAAGGTGTACTTTTCAAAATAAATGCACATTCTATTTTTTCAATTCATTTTTCATTAATTATCATATGTGGTTAACAACAACAGGCACACAGTAAATTTTTAATCATGCTTTGTAAAAAAATAATTTAAGAATGGTTTGAACATGTGATTTAAACATGCAAGGAACTTATAACTTTTAATTTCATTCATTGATGATGCAGTTGCGACGATGAGAATATACTAGCATCTTTCAATTTAGACCATTTGATCAAAAATATTAATTAACAAAAATATTAAAGTTGCCAATTCCAACAGGGGCCGCCTATAAGATTAAATATGTCATTAATTACATTTAATCTCTTCAAGAACTATCAAATTGATGGCAATAAGGAGATGGTTGCCATTGGAATAATGAATGTAGTCAGTTCCTGCACTTCCTGTTATGTTTCAACAGGTTTTATTTTTCACCACTTTATCACTTTCCATCTGTCTGTAGAAGCCACTAACGGTTGTGTTGAAATTATTACCAACCCGTTCTATTTTTTTACTTTGTGGGAGGTGTTACTCATCTAGCTAATTAATGGGTGGCTGGTGGTTTACAAGTGCATTTTCGAGGACAATAATAAATTTCAATGCTGGATACAAAACAACAACCTCAAATATAGTAATGGCTACTGCCATGATGTTCACTCTTCCATTTATAACTCCTCTCTTCCACTACACCCACAATGCAGTGATGTCTGCCATTATCGTGTCGGTAATGCTGGTTTAATCGACATTCATTCCGAAATTCATCTATAGAAGGTGGACAAGATTGACTTCTTGGTATTCTTGGGAGGCTTGTTGGGCATTGTTTTTGGCATTGTTGAAATTGGTTTGGTCAGAACGGTAAGGTTGCACATTAACTATTACCATTATATACGCATCAAATTATTTTGTTCAGAGGTTTAGTTGAAAAGGGTGAACAATATCCATTGAATAGTGAAATAATAAATTTTGTATAACTACTTAAGAACGCTGAACAATATCAATCGAATAGTGACATAATAAATTTTGTATAAGTTGAAAGATGCATGGTTATATTTAATAATAAATGTTGTAGGGTACATATATAGTTGTTTGAATTTACAAATCATATAGAAAGGGGTTGTGTGAATTTACAATATGCATAAAACTGATGTATACCTGATGTATATGTATGTTTAATTTTCATGTTATCATGTGGTTGTTAATTTTCATTCACTTTTACTCAAAAACTCTTAGATAGGTGATTATATTGATTGATACACGAGGAGGTAAATTTATGTATACAAATTCCATACACTATTTTTCAGTGAAGCACTTGTTTTTATATAATATAATTTATTTATTTTTTAACAGTGTCGGTTGCTAATTTGTATTCCAAAAAAGAAGAGGAGAAATTCCTTTTTTACATGCAAGAGTTATTTGGAAGTAACAGAGAAAGTAACTACAACAACATGCTACACTAAAATATAGATAATGAGTATATTTGAAAAAACTGAGAAAGAAGAAAAAAAATTAAAATCCATGATGAGGATAGAAGATGATAGATCAGTCGATGCTTATTGGGTGCCCAGTTGAAGCATTTGTGTTGTCCTCATTGCCAACGTTTCTCACATTGTTGGAACTGGAGCTTGGAGCTGAGTGCTTCTCAAGTATATATTTGAGGATTTGGACTGATTCTTCCACATGGGCACACCGGTTGGAGAGTTCATTTTACTATTGTTGAAGAGAAGTAACCCTGTGAAGAAATAATTTCACATCTTCTTGCTGCTTTTTGTCAAGGATTTTCACATCTGCATGATGCTTTTCGTCTAGAATTTTTTTATGAGCACGGATCTGCTCCAACTTTGCTTGCAAATCTGCACAATGAAAGCAGTCCTCGTTGTGAGCCATACTAAAGGAGAGGAAGACTATATTTAGAAAGGGATAGAAGAGAGGCCGCGGAGGGAGGGAGAGGAGAATGCACAAAACAAGAGGCCATCAAATGGGGGGGGGGGGGGGATGATTGGAAAAGGGGAGCAACAACGAATTTTGAGTGCACTGAAGGGAGAAAAGTTGCGAAGGGGTGCACTAAGACAAGGAGGGCATGAAGATAAATAATGTAACGAGAAAGGAGGGAGGCAACGAGGGAGCAGGCTTGAGAGGATAAGGTCATGGGATAGAGGAGGGAGGGGGTACGAGGCAGCTTGTAGGGTTCAAAAATTCCAGAGGGGAGAATCTAAGGATATATAGAATCCACCTGAGACAAGATCATGGAAGGGGCATCAAATATAGTTCATCATTGCAAAATATTTTCCCAGAATTTCAGGCACAAGCCTTGTTAGCAAGAGATTCTGTGTCCTTATTTTTCCTTCGGAGGATATGGTGAAAGAATATGTGTTCCATATCTTTTGAAATGTTGCGACATCTACTGACTATTCTGTGGAGGTCTATGTTTCTGATCGGTTGATTATGGATCATCATGTTGAGGATGATAGAGGAGTCCCTAAACACCATTGCATTTTAGATGTTTTTTTTGTTGGGTGTGGAGCCTGATTATCTTGTTTATTTTGCATCACAACATTGGACCCCTGTACCTTAATGGGGCAGTAACGCTGTCCATGATTAAATGCTGCCTCGGGGATCTAGGGGGGGTGGCTGCGAATTTATGGAGCCCCCCCCTGGCGGGGGGTTTCGGGGGTAGCACCCCTGAAGCTAAAAACAAATGTAAAATTGCCTTGTAAAAGTATAGTAATTACTAGTCAATCTGGGTTGTTCATTAGGAAAATGATCTGACGGTAGAAGTTATGTTTAGTTTAGGGTTTTTTTTCCCTAGAAGGAAATCCCTTTCTTTTATGAGGGTATTTTATTGTGGCTGTGTAATGTATGTGTATTCTCAGAGCGAGAAACAGATAGGGAGACTATGAGAGAGAATAGAGGATATTACAGCGGATCTTCTGTAGGTTGTGTCTCTTCATTTTGCTGCATAATAGAAAGGAAGGACTGACTGTTCCGGGTGGACGTAGCCCAAACTAGGTGAACCACGTATATCTGTGTCTCTCTGGTTTTATGTGTTTTTTATGCTTGTGTTTTTCGCATATTTTATGTGTTTCATTTCTCTATAATATATAATTTTCTAACAACTGGTATCAGATCCGAAGGTGTGTTTGGCTGATAAACTCGCAGGAAAGAAGGGTTCCTGGTTCGAGTGGGAGTAATGGCGGAAGATGGTAAATTTAGGGTCGAGAAATTTAACGGCCAAAACTTCCCGCTGTGGAAGATGCAGATGAAAGATTATCTGTATCAGAAAGATATATACCTACCATTGAGTGAAAGAAAAAAGAAGCCGACGGCTATGACAGATGCAAAATGGGAGATTCTCAATTGAAAGGCACTCAGAACAGTACGGTTGTGCCTCGCGGAGTCGGTAGCTTTTAATTTTTCAAAGGAAACAATAATAGAGGGTTTGATTAAGTCATTGGCGAAAATATATGAAAAACCCTCGGCTTCAAACAAGGTATTTCTCATGAAACATTTATTTAATATGAAGATGTTGGAAGGTAGATATGTTGCAGACCATTTAATTGATTTTAATACAATTACCATTCAGTTAAGTTCTGTATGGGTAAAATTTGATGATGAAGTTAGGGCTCTTTTATTTATGTCACTAGAAAATTTGGCCCAATTTTTGACAGCCACTTCGTCACTAGTTCGACACATAGTCGTCCCAAGAGCGAAAGTTCGAGTCCGGACAAAACATGGTTAGCCATAATGTCACAATTTCGAAGCTTTTCCAAATTTTCACAATACTGACACCATTTTCAACGTTTCTAAATAAATGTCGCTCTTCCGACGTTTTCAATATCGTTGCTCTTCTGACGTTTGTAAACTGTCGCAATTCCGACAATATGGGGTCCGACATTTTGAACGTCACTCTTTTCACGCTTATTAAAGTGTTGCAAGACCGACGCTTTTCTAAAGTGTCACAATTCTGATGATATGGGATCCGACGTTTTGAACGTCGCTCTTCCGACGCTTATTAAAATGTCACAATACCGACGCTTTTCAAGAGTGTCACAAGATCGACGCTTTTTTGAAGTGTCGCAATATCGACGCTTTGCAACAGCGTCGCAAGACTGATGCTAGGAAGAAGTGTCGCAATACTGACGAACAATTAAATTTAAAAAAAAAATGGAACGTCGTAAGACCGACGCTTATAAAGCGTCGGTATACCAATGGCGGGTTAATTTAAAAAAAAAAAATGAAAATTATTATTCCAGCATGGATAAACCACATATATATCTTATGTTATAAGGTTGGTAATTTTTATAAAGCGCTCAAATTATAATAGAAATCCTCCCCTTATATATTGTATAAAAAGGCAAATATCCCGAGGCTCATAGCTTAACCACGCACTTATATCATAGGTGAACCCCTTCCTTTATTTTTTTTTATCAATTGTATTAGCCGACTCACTACTTAACCCCCTCTCTCTAAGGTTTGAATCATAACATAACAATCGCTTCGTATTACGACCTTATCACGTATCATTAAACCAATGGTTCGATGACTTTAACATATGCACCAGCGCTTATAACATTCAACCATAGGTTATAACATTAACACGACATTTTTATAACGTATTGTATTTACGGGCCCCACACATCGAAAGTAGTAAACGAGTGGTTTTCAACATGAGTCAATGGTTCATACCTTAAGTTAACCTCAGTGCTATTGAACGCGCGATATTCGTCAGATCTCTTGGCCTCCAGATCGGACGATGCACAACAATATCGCGTTTTTTTGCTTGCCTGACTTTAACACTTCAAAAAAAAGCAATGAGGGCAGTATTACCCTAGAGAAGTGGCATCATGTAATAGGATCGAGTTTTTTTGAATGGTTTCACCTTCGGCCAAAAGATGTGTGATGAGGGTTTTTTTGGTTTTGCAAAACCACTCCCAGGTTTTGAATAGTACTCGGCTAGACTTCTACTATGGTTAGCACATTTCTTTGTATAACCTCTGCCCCATTAAATTTGGGGTCAAGCCTCAATGATATTGTTCAACTCACAATAAAACACGTTAAATTCTTCAACGGACAAGTTTTGCCGCCTTTAACAAGCTTTCAAAGCTCTTTGGGAAACCAAAGCATAACAGGGTTTCACTCCTATGAATTTTGTTCGAACACACAGAACTCAACGCCTTATACAAAGGTTTAATATCCTCACTTGGACTGAGAACCATTACAACTCACTCTCGGCCTCTTACAAGGGTTATATACCAAGTTTACACATTCACATTAATCCCATAGACTTGTGTTCAACCATAGACAGAGAGGACCACTGGAGATTTAACAAAGAAATTGTTCTTCTTCCAATTATACACAGAGTTCACAATTCAGAAGAGTAATTCTTTGGAGAATGTCAATAGCACATACACAGTTAGGCAATAAGGCTTAAATCTTATTCAACAGAGAAGATAGTTTCTCAATTCAACCTTTCGCTTCTATTCAATCACAAACTATCATTTACTGTGAGGGATCTATCAACAAAGACAATTTTAATGAAAGAGGCAAAGATTAAATAATCAAACAAGCTCTAGCCCATCTAATCCTTTAATGAAATCTAATCACTTCAGGGAAAATGCACCTAAACTTAAAGGAGAAACTCTTCAGGGACCCCATATTCCCATAGATGGTTGACAGTGATAGTTATACATGCTCCATAGTATGTGACCACCAGTTCTCGATACACTTCCCAAGAGGTGTTCGTGCCTGACTAGTTGCAGTACATGACCAGGAAAGGAAGGAGTCTAGGGAACATGCACCTAAACTCAAAGAAGCAACTAAGAGAGTCTTGAAACTACCCAAAACTTGCTCATAACCAAAACAACTTTAGCAAGAAGACATGCCAATCACCAATGAAACAATGTAAGAACCTAAATTCATGGAGAATTGCTTACACAAACAAGAAAATGCACCATCCATGTTGGCAAAACAATTATCAACTACTTAGCCAACCTCTTCTGAAGAAGAATAGGATCACATGAAACAATTAGCCAGGATCATCCCCATCATCAATCCAAAGAGCTCAATAATGTAGTGATACCCATGAGAAAACAACACCAACAATGAGCTATCTATGTAGATCAAGATAATTAGAGTTACTTCATCATCAATGCATACATATGGTGTGTCAAATCTATTGAATAAAAGACATCAATATCATAGAATATACCCTTAATTTTTCTCAACAAGGCACCCTAGCATTCATGCAACAAGGAAGATCTCTCGAAAATAGTGGGGCCCTTAATTCCTAGGGACCAAGGTCCTTGTACCTACAATAAGATTGTAGGTAAAAAATTAACCATTCACCAACTATCCATAAACAATTATGGAATACAATGTCACAAAAATCCTTTGTACAATCGTCACAAACAAGCAAGTTTAAATTTTGAAATATAACTGGAAAACAACTATGCCTCCCAATCAAAAAACGTGCTTCAAAAATGAAATCATGTGGATATATCATATTGCATGTTTTAAAAAGACTTCTTGCACAACAACAAACTTTTATAAACAACATTTCACCTTTTTCTATGGGCTATACTTTTAAGAAAATTTTTGTGGTTGGAATCCAAAATAAGCATTCTCTTTCACCATCGGAACATTACATGATTCAAAGCAAGGGTTTCATCACCATTAGAACCTTGCATGATTCAAAGAAAGGGTTTCATCACTATTGAGATGTTTTCATCAAAACCAGCATAAAAAACTCTTGAATATCATATCCTCTACACATCACCATAACAAGTAAATACTCGCGCTATAAAGCATAGAAAACCAGATTGCACAATATTATAAAATACCCCGTGAGTAACAATAGATGGCAATGAATTTCAAATGATCAGTCATATTTGACAATCGTAAACAACTTGCTTTCCAAATAAAGTTTTGTTCAATAGTCTTGAATCACTAGAACCACCACAATCCATCTACACCAAAGGTGAAAATCCTTAACAAATGTGGCAAATTACAAAATACAAAAAAAAAAACATGGTATACTTAATCATGTTACTTATACAGGTTTCCATCTAGTTTACTAGTCTCCAAAGAGCAACCCACTGGTGAGAAGATGCAAGCTATGCTACAATAGTCCAATAATCTTCTTATCCCCACAGCTAATATATAGGTCAGGTTACAAAACCTAGATATTTGAAATACTCGTGCTCCAGAGCACTACGAGCAGTGATCCGTCTACTGGGCTCCAGGCACAGCATTTTCTGGGAGGGAATATGGTGGCATAAAAACAAAGAAACAAACAGCAAATTTGTCAGCATTAAGAATAATTGTAACTTTGCATCCTTTGATCATATTCCAAAGAAGGAAAGATAATGTCTGTCCTTACTGAGAGAAGATCAATTCCCGCTGGCTCAAGACCTAGAACTACAATTTCCAAATCCCGTTGAATGCAAAACAAGTGAAGAAAGTTTTAAATCATGCATCAATATCACCATGTCTCCCATATGTATTTCAAATGTAAAAAAAACTTGAATGTCCACTGTTCATCAGAAAAAAATTAAATGTTATTGATAGGATGTTCTATGTAAGAATAATTGTAGAGCTAATTAATATCAATTATTCTTGGCCAAATTAAGAGCCCCTGCCGAGTATTGTTTAAAATTTATGCAATACAATGGAACCTAGTTATGCTGATGATTTGACAATGGGCTGGCTCTTGAGTTATTCTCATGTCATTTACCATTTTCCAGAACTTACTCTATGCTGATGAATCTGGAAACACTGCAATCAATAACTGCAGCTAAGCCTGGGAAAAGAGTAATCGCTTATACCAACTCGCCAGGAAAGATCATTACAAAAGTGCCTTACAGGACCTAACCAAGTCCTAGATCTTAATAGTAATAAAATTCTAGCTAACTCATCACAAGCAATCTTTCCATAATCCCTATAATCTGATTCAAAACAAAACAGTGTTTATTTGATATTCCCTAACTTTTATCCCCTTTTCATTTCATTTCATTCCTAAGTAGCAGTAACAGTTGTTATCCACATTTCATTTCATCTGCAACTAGCAGTAGCAGTGCAAGCTACATTTCATGGTAAACAATGAACATCTGAAGAAACACTCAACATTCTTGACATTAATTACATCTCCTCAACTTAGTGAAATATTGAATAGTTGAGACTACTACAATTAAAGGAACTGTAAAGCATGGGCAATGAATGACGAGGCAATAACACATGAAAAAAACTTTAGGGTATAAACATTAATACACTAGTAGAAAGAACTAATATAAAAAATAATGATAGTATCTAACATAGACAAAGAATTGTGACGCAAGAAAATGTGAACAACTTAGGACTTAAACAATGGATGGCACTAGAGAAAAAACTAAAAATCAAAACACCAAGGCAAATGAAAACATTGTATAATGCACCTCCACCTTTAATGCATCCTGAAAGATATTTTTCTACACCGCCTCCAAAATTCTATACAGGTTAATAGTAATGCTAAACTATTTTGTCTCACTGACATAACTGGTCTAGTCAAACCATTTAATATCTCAGGTTCATGCGCTCTCAAGATAAAATGGCAATCTTGGTAACAATTAGTAACCAAAAAAATGCATTTGGACTATGTGGCTTCTTGCCCTGGACAGGATTTGGCTGCACGATCAATTTGGACTTTCTCAATGGAAAGAAGGCAGTTTAGGATAATTCCTTTTTAGGAACATGGATGGCATATCAAGGTTTTCATACGTTGATTTATTTGTGGGACAAGGGTGCAGGTAAGTGATTCTCCTGCAGAGCTCTTAATTAGTCTCAGCAACTTCAAGCAATTGACCAGCCTAGAATGAAATACCCCAGATTTGATTCCCAGATCAGTATTGCGTATATGTACATTGTATTTAAATTTCCAAAAGCCAATCGATGTAATATATATAATTGTACAATGAACGATAACTAAGAAAAAATACATCAAAGGTTGCAGAAGAGAAAGACAAAAGAATGGGGAGCTATGTCTCCACTCAAGGGGAATGAAGAGGGCACTAAAGGGGCTGTAAATATATGAATGAAGGAAATTGTTCATAAATGTATGTGTATTGTTGATTTTTTCTGTGTGAATAATGCCTTGCGTCCTTCAGTATTGTGTATGAAATTAAGACTCTATGATAGGGCTAGAACATTTTCTGGTTCAGTGGAAGAATCGATGTCAAGGGCCATGATTTAGGACTTAATGTATGGAGGGTTTATAATTGAGCTCGTAAGCATAATGAGGAATTTGTTTGAACTCTGTGTGGAGAGGTTTAATTATATGGGAAACTATATGTGAGACTCTGTACAAGTCTCTAAGTTTCGTATCCAGTTGTGAATAGACATGTGATAAACTTACATTAAATAAGGCTCCACATGCGAAGGGAGAATCACTTTTAATATCGATTTATGTTTTGAATTCTATATAGAGATTTTTCTGTAATGGAGGCACATAGTCCTTTTAACTCTGGTTGAATGTTGAAGGAAGGGTTGTGTAACCACACCCTACAAAACCTAGAGCGAAGAAGTTATATGTCATAGCGTTAGCTTTTTTGTCATTAATCCTTTCAAACTTTCTGTCTCACTTAATTTGATAATCAAGAGCACAAATTCAATGAACAATCTGTATAAACAGAAATAAAATGAAATAGGAAGAAAATGAGCATAAACATATAGGAACTAACCTGTATAATTAAATCTGTATAAACAGAAAGAAAATGAGCATAAACATATAGTAACTAACCTGCCTTAGATTTATCAGATGCTTAAACGCATCCTTGATAGTATTAGAAAAGGCCTCATTCTTCAAAAAACTTTCTTCCCATATTGTATCAAGTCGTGCTTTCAAGTCTAGAAGTGATGACACCATGTCCTTGTCTTTCATTTCATCCAATACAATGCCTTCCCCAACTTTAATGTATACAATGAGAGCCAGCCAAAGCAGCTCAAGTGCACTCACCCTTTTAAAAAGAGAGTAAATGCGCTAAAGGTCTGGAATGCGATTGGAATCCATGAGCAAAGTAAATCCCTGGGGAAATCATGATTTGGCTACCCTGTTAAATACATATGAACCAACATATTTCTGAATTTAGAGAGGGGATTTGACTCCATCAATAATAAAGAATGGGCTTCTATATCGATTTCTTTCCACATAGAAGATACAATAATGATTAATCACATAGAACATCCAATCGACAAACAAATATGGGAATTTGAATAATTAACATGAATGAATATCAAATAACTCAATGGAAATATCTGCATTCCCAATCTCCTTCAATTTTTCCAAAAAATACATGTGATTTGAATGGTAAGGGTATTACCGTCATCATTATTTCTTTAGGTGAGACATTTCCCAACATGAAAATTGTATTTTTCACCTTCACACCTGTACTTATGGACATACTCCCTTTATAAATGCAAACTCTTTAATTTTCCTAGAATGAAAAATAAGAACAAAATCTCAACTGAGGGGTTTACACCAATCATGCAACCATTTTCAAGAACCTGTTTGATTTTTCCTAGAAATGCGTGAAATGAAATGGAGAAGCAAAATTCAATTTGCTATAAACACATTACACATGAAAATAGAAACACTGAGGTGCACCCACTTCGATCAAAATAATATTATACATATTTTCTAGTGCATCAATAGAATAACACAACTCTCACATAGTACATAAAGCTTCCATAGAAAATGTTACCACATAACCATGACACACTGTGGCATGACAAACTACATTTTCTATTTCCATTTCAAGTGCATTCAACTTTGTAAAGACTTCGACCCGAAAAGGGTCACCATCAGAACAATGCCTGCAGGAAAATTACATAGATATGGTAAGAAATGCATAGTTTTGTTTCACTGCTCCAGTGAATAAATCTGTGAATTTTATCAATAATGGAAGCAATAATCTGTGAATATCTGTGAATATACAAGGATGTCAAAGAAATGAAGGCCAAAACATGGGACATGGAGCCGAATTCCGAAGAATTTTTTGAATTTTCAGAAGATCCAGGTCAAGAATAGGGTAAAAGACTCATTGATAAGCTTCAAGAAGGATCCAGGAACTATAATACAAAGCAAGGGAAAAGGATAGGGTTATAGTTTATCCACAATACCATGATTGATTTGGGGAGCTAGAGAAGATTTTCGAGATTATGTGTCAGTTTTGTGCCAAATAAGGTTCCTTTATTGACCTTATTCTTAAGTCCTGGGATGAAAATCTTTATGGTTGGTTTGCATATGAGAAGCTAAGGAACCTCTTGCTTCTTCCCTGCAGTTATATCCCTTCCTAGATGTCATTCTTACCTGTGTAAGTAATTCTAGCTAAGTAAGTAATTCTTACCTATGTAAGTAATTCTTAATGTATGAATGCTAGCTATTGTAACAAATAGACTTGAAGATCATCTTCTCTGTAGTAGCCATCATTGAAAGACGTTATTGGAAGCCAAATCAATACTCTTGATAGATTCTCTTTCCTTTTACAAGTAAGTTATCCTCTATGCTCTATGTCTACAATCCAAAAGTCTATATCCTAATTTGAGACTATGGTCTGAAGCATCTTTCCAAAAGTTCTGTAGGTTGAATCCTAAAGGAATCTAGGACCAAGATTGAAAGAATAAATCCTACATCTCTTTGAAGCTAATCTCTCGACCAAGTTACAGAAACAAGCACTTATGATGACACCAAACAGTTACATGTGACTATACATGACATTTGATACAATATTCTTTGTGATTTATGGAAGAAGATGAAAGAATATCCAATGAAGTTTGAAACCTCTTAACCATCTATTGTAACTCGCTCTTGCTTAAGGTTGAAGGTCAAGTTTATGATAATCATCTTTACAAAAGGATAAATATTTTATGGGCAAATGAAGGTAGAAAATGAAGCAGAACAGAATTTGGAAGAGTACCGTATATATGTAACATGTGATCTGAAGTATCAAGATCATATGACAATAATTTTTTTGAAGCATCTAATCTCAAAATATTGGGAGAATTGTTTACAATAGAAAAGCACAAGAAGCATTCACGATAGATTTGAACCTATGACTTCTTTGGTGGCATCTGAATCATTTATGGCATTATAGTATACTGAATTTTTGTGACACTCTGACATACAAGTTTTGAAATATTTGTGGCATTATGCCTATGTGGTAGTTGAGTTCTATGACATATCTCTCTCTTTATATGATTCTTTGTGGCCTGATTCATTGTGCTAAAATGAATGTCAAAAGGTACATAATGATGCAAATTTTAGAGACACCTTTTCAATAACACAGAAGTAGCCCTCGCTCAAGTAAAACCCTATTATTTGAAGATACATGAAGAATTCAAAAAAATGCCTTCAACAGAGGCCTCTATAATTAACAGTAGCATTCTCATGTAAGCTCCGAAAATAGAGATACCCTCAAAGGTACGATGCAACAACACTCTACCAACAGTCAACTTAATTTGCAACAGAATAATGCAACAGAACTCTACCAACAATCAACTTAGTTTCCAACAGAACATTGATAAATCATAAGACTGAAGTAATACATTGTACAACCTGAACGCTCCATTCCCCTCCAGATTTCTATATGTACTACATAACATTCAATCTTGGTTAAAAATATTTAAAAAAAAAAATTCCGCCAAATGTGCTATTTTTAAGTAAATAGGTGACTTAGCTAATTCGAAAGTTCTGTCCAAGCATCAGTAAATAGGAGATAATATAATATTTTAATAGATGTTCACCACATAAAATATGTCAAAATCCTGTAGCTATATCCCTGGCCTGAGACTGCAATGAAGAGGTCCAAAGTATGGCGGCTTCAATAGAACCAAGCCTCAATATAGGGTTGCAGTAGGTCCGAGGGTTTAACTGATTCAAGTATTAATAAAAAGCTACAACACAGAACTGAGCTCTTATGGTATATCTCTGTCCTCCAATAATGACAAACATTAAATTCTCTTGAGCATGGTAATAGAACTAAATTTGTTTACAATAGTCCACAAGATATCCATTCATTTCTAGAAATTCTGCAAGAAGAAAATGAAAGTCATGTGTAACAAAGTATTATGAAAAGAATTTAAGAAACCAGAACTTAGCTTGAATATCCTAAAACTGAAGTTGGAAACATCGTCTATCAAAGGTTTTTAATGTTTCAATCCTCTGTTCAACATTGATACAAATGTTGAAAAAAAGTTAAAAGATGAACCAAATAATAGCATTCAAAGGAAAGACTAGGATGTCACCATTTCTACCTGCTATCCTTGAAAATAAGGAGAGATTACTTACTTGCTTTTTTGTTTGCAAGGTGGACTTGAAGACCATGTTCATCCCAGAATGAGCTCAAAATGTACTTTTGTTTTTGGATTCGTGAAATAGAAGGACAGTGTTGTCAAAAAATAGTGAAATGGAGATCCCATAGAGGGCCTCCATCGTTACCACCCATTGATTTTTAAATGAGAAACTCTCATCCATAAATATGAAGTCCAAATAATGTGAGGCAGTTAAAGCCCTTGCTTGAATACTATGTTAATGTATATAATAGACCCCAGAGATGATCATTTGAATATCATATAGGGTCATAATTATAGAGATCACCAAGCATAGGAGAGGTATACCTTCAACCTCTCAAATAGTAGGTTTCTTCCAACTATCTAAAAGGCTTAACAAGTGTCCATGGATCAACAATATACTTAATTTTGCTTCCTCAATATCATTTGGGAGGATTGAAAAATAGTTAAAAGTGCGGTGATTCCATTTACAATGACTAAACCTTAAACCTGCAATTTCTTCATCTATGCCCATATGGAGATGAATTTGTCTGCTCTTCTGGCAAAGAGTTTGAACATGGTGTATCCCAGCATGATAGTCTCACAATTAATTGATTCAGAGGTCAGGATGTATGCAGGAGGCGGAGGACTTGAGTGAACTATCATACTAAGGAGGAGAGCATGAGTATTGAAACTGGGTATTGCTTCTCCAGTGAACACTTGATTACTTACTGTAATGGGTTTTACATATTAAAATTGTATTCATACTAAGAGAAGCCAAAATAATAGAGATTAAATTTTCTAGATCCAAATACCCAATTTCCATAAAATCAAGAGAAAATTGGGTTAAAACAGTTCAGCAAATTGATATTTCAAAACCTAATGTCAAGAACAAGAATTGTAAGCTACTTAAACCCTAACAAGCACTTTTGAATTGGATGTTCATGGCATGTTGTCTGCCCTATCTTAGTTAGATTGGAATTACACCTTGCAATTTGATAAGAGTTTGTATTGCCTGATGAACAAAAACAAATAGATGAGAAATAAAGGAAGAAAAAATGGACTCAATGCCTGGCTTGGACCTGCAAGATGAGAAATAAAGGCACGTTGACAGGCCATCTCACATACACCTGTCAGGACAATGCAATTTTATGGCAAACAGCAGTGCATTTATCATGGGTTCAAATCAAATTAACTGACTTAGAATGGTTGCCCTCTATCCAGAGGTGTCGAGGAAGGAGAGGGGATTACACAAGGATTTCCTTTCAAAACAAAAATCCATTGCTACTGTAAGTGTACAGTACCACAATCAACACTTTGCAGCAATTAACCATGTGCTAATCTATAATTCTAAACTTGAACACATATGCATGAAAGAAAATATGAAGTTGTGTCAAATTGCATGAGTGAACGTCAGAGAGTTTGGAAGATTCAAATGGATGACCTTCGCATAAATCTAGCACACCTCAGGACAAAGCCCTAGCATTCTCGTTATAAGAGGAGGGTCCTGAAGCGGAACATAGAGACTTGAAGGGTACACTATGGGACAAGCTACGTTGTAGAGGCTGGAGTGAAGTAATCATACCTGTGCTAAACTCAAAGACATGAGTCACCAAGAAGTGCAGCATGTCAATGGAGTTGTCCCTAAAGTAGAACTGAATGGTGATCATGCACAAAATGCGAGCAAGATATAGAGGATCTGATTTTTATCATTTTAGAACACGATCTGATTTTTAATGTTTTAGATATTTGTATTATATAGTGTAGCTAACACATTGAAAGTATCAAATTTCTGTGTGATTATAGACTGCATGATTAATTATATTATCTGGTTGCTCAAATTCAGTTAAGATTGAAACTCTGGGACTAAAATGAATACAATGTTTCCAGGACCAGAAATTAACCTTATAAATAATTTAGTTTCTACCAGAGGTATATTTTTCCCAAGAACAAAAGAGATTGTAAATATTGTTGTAGAGGGCTTGGTTAGTTTATATGATCATTTTTACTGCATGCATCAGTACCAAGGCCCAAGAGGCAGAGTAGGAGGCTGCCATAGCCCCAATGTCATTGAAATTTCAAGACTAGGAAAGGTCCCGAATTTTTGTGCAATAGAAAAGCATCTCTAACCATTCCATTCTACTCACCATGGAATATCTTGGCTAGGAGGAGAAGTCCAAGTCTAAACCTTATTCCTTGGGGAAAAGTAGGTCCATGTTATGTCTACTCATTTTCATTTACAAATACAAATGTGCTACTGTCCTGTAGCAAGGCCATTAGAGGTACTTACAAGCCACAATAAGGCCACAACTGTCTCCAAAAAGAACACATAAATAAGAAGGCTTACAAGTTGGAGGAAGGGTGGATTTGTGCAAGGATAGGTGCCCTAACTAGGGCCGAGTTCTTCAAAAAATACAAATCACATTTTAAAAATTTGGAAGAGAAGTTTGTGGAGAACAGGTGTAGGATTCAGTTTGAGTCTTGTGATAGCATTATGTGCTTGATGGTGTGAGGGTCACCTTTGTCTAAAAGACCAAAAATGGAGGTTGATACAACAATATTTAGAGGGATTGTTTCAAGGGTCATTAGGCATAGTGTAGGAGTGTTCCTTAGCAAGTAGCTCCTGGAATTGAATGTGCATTAGCATAGGGGGTGTCTCCATAAGTAAGGGAAACATTCATATTGTTGGTTGGTCCATAAGTGAGGTAGGGATAGTTGAGGAGAAACCTCACCCTAGGGTAGTGTTTTCTTCCTTTAAGTGGAAAAAAATAGAAGCACCCTGTGGGAGAAGTTGATACACTGATGAAGCAATGGGATAAGGGCTAGAAGAGTGCCCTGACTGGTCTTCTAGAAGCACATAATTCAAGGGAAAGAGGGCAACAATAGAGAATTGAATATTGCCTCTTGGATGATGGCTTGAAGGGTGTCCTAGGAGATGACTCCAGGGAAATGGGAAAATCCCTATCTATTGCAAAAGGGATTTCCCGTCCTAAAGAAAAAAATTATAATAGAAAATCATGAAAAGAAAAGGCTCAAATCTCTCTTCCAGACTGGTGACATGGCACAAGGCCACATGGAACACTGTGATTGGTTGAAATAACACATTAGAAGCATGATGTTAGCATCTAAAATATCTAGTACATGTGGCACTCCATGATAAAGACACATGGTGTGTGGATTTGAGTTTTTCAGGTGGTCAAGTGGGTCGAAAATAGATGAAATATGGCACCACTCAGAGATTGAAATGTGCCAATTGGTACAAGTGGTAGACAATTGGCATTCTCAAACAACGAGGTGATGCAGGAATGACATGAGGGAGAAAATATTAGAAAAGCCCCAAATCTGGAGAACTAAAGCTCATCACCAACCTGAGATTGACAACTTTACATGATGTAACCTATGAAATCGTAAATGGAGAAATCGTAGTAAAAATAAAGTAACCTATGTAACAATAAAGTCGGATTCATCCTGGGAGTGGTAATGGGAGAAATCATAGTGAACAACAGGAAACATGCAGAGTTTCTTACAATCAAATAGATGAAAAAACACATACAAAAAATCTAGATAATAATCATGAACAAGCTTAATATTGAATTATGAACTGTAAAGGAACTTACAAAATGTGACATTACGAACCTGGTCAAGCGCACAAGCAAAAATATCCTGGACATGACCCTGGTTGACAAGTTGTATCGCTCATGATGCAAGAGGATTTGTACCTGCACTGCCAAGTCAATCAAAATCCATCATTATCTATACAATAAATACAAGTAATTGATGTAGTATTTTTACTCTAAGATGCATTCTTATGATAATGTTAGAACATATGTTGAAAATGTCAAAACATACCTGAATAAGCTCCTCTTCGTTTCAAGAACAATTTATTGGAGTCGCATGAACTAGGAACAAGCCTCCCACGATCTGAAAGAGTAGCAACTAAGTCAACAGTGAATTTTTTGTTGCTACGTTGGATCGAGGGAGGTTTGTTCCAAGATTAAATCACTCCAATAAATTATTCTCTACTAAACAGGGCCAACCACGTGAAGGTGGAAGCTCTTATGGCCCCTCCCCCCCCCCTCACATCACTCTCAATTCCCCAATACCCAATCTATATTTCATTTTTTACTTTCATGAGCATAAAAGAAAATATTCAATAACTAATAAAAAAACAATTCAACAAAAAGTACGCAAGGAAACATTGAAATTAGTGCTTGACATTAAAATAGTATGATAAATGAGTTTTTTATACAACACAAAAAACATTCCAAGTATGGTAACATTTGTCTTATAATAATACAATATTTTAAATTTTCAAATTTTCTTTTTCTTCTTCCTATTTCTAAAGCTCCTAATTGCATCATCAATATCACCGTGCTCTACTCCTATTTCATGCCTTTCGACCCATACTGTTGACCTAGTTGTGTAGTCACGATGTTTGGTCTCATCCAGTGACGTGGCATCGCCTACAAAAACAGATAATATTAAATTTTAATTATCATTTTTTAAATATCATTGAATTAGTTCGGTAATATTAATAAAAAAAATTGCAATGAGATTATTTACCTGGTGCACCAGTTGTCGCCATTGGGACTGTTTCCCTGTCTTCCTCTCTGGTGGTAAGATCCTCAAGGGAAAAATTCTCTGTCATTTAAACAAAAAATGTTATAAGGACAACCATCAAGGTATAATTAGAAAAAATTATAAGTGAAAATTAATTACCGTCACGGCCCTCACTGATAGTAGTATTGTCGGCCCAGTCCCCACTACAATGATCAGGTTGCACGTGAGGAACATCTACATCTGGCTCTACAATTGGGTTATTTTCCTCGTCGGTAGTGTTGCTCCCCTGATTTAAACAAAGTTGTTAGAAATTAAATTTATGGACGAAAACAAACATATTGAAAAGTTAACATTTTACCTTATCAAGCATTCTGTATCTTGGGACCTGCCCCAAGCTTCTGCGACATTCAACTACGGCTTGATAGCCGAAATGGAAAGCAATATTTTTGTCTTCCTCTATAGTTTTTGTTCCGAATTCATCACCCTAAATTACATATGATTGTGTATTTTTAATGTTATTTGATAGGATTACAAAAAAGTTGGAAGGCGATACAATTAATTATAAGATGTTTAGCTACTTACAATTCTTGCGACTAACTTCAAGTAGCCACCCTAGCCTAGCTTGTGATGGCCCTTTTTTTCAATCCTGGCTTTGGTTGCCTTCGAGGTGTCAGAAAACATATCATCAAAATATTGAAGTCAGATATGACGTAGCCCACTTTTATTTTAGACATAGAGAAAATTAAAGCTATTGAATTAAAGTTGTAATTTACCTTGTGGGTCTAGTTGGCATTTTTCCTTCTTTCTTTGCCCTTTTCTCTTTTCCGTCATGGATGAGGCACAAACTCACTTCTCTTGGAATTATGAAGATGCCTGTATCAAGGTTACTAGCTTCATCCCAAGAGGGTATCTTAGTATATTTTAAATATTTTCCGGCTACCCGAGCCACCGCTGTTCTGTCAAATGTACCATCCCAGTGTTAGCTTCTTAGATACTTAGAGTTCTTTTCATATTAATTTTGTACTCACACCTTGTGTGTATGGTTGGGCCAAAAATTACCAACGCATGGCTCTCCAAAAACCTGTAGAACTCATTTTTTCCTGCACAGAAAAAAAAGATATTATCATTAATTTAAAAATAAAAATCATGATAAAATATGTTTTAGATAGAGTACTTGAAATAGTTAAAATATTAAAACTTATCTGGGAGTTGTATGTGCTTTATAGGGACACCTTCATTGTTCACCAACATCGTGCCATTAATGGTCCCCGTGGAGCTGACACATGTAGCTACAGGAAACACAATAATGAAGTTGGCTGTTATCACTATCAACGTCAACACGTCGCGGTTGTCATGTCCGTCATGGGGGCATTTCTTGGCTGGCACCTAAAGGAGTAGAAGGTGTATGAGAGGGTTGCTGGGAAATCTCTTGCCCTTGTGTCCCACTACCACCAACACCAGGTTCAACAAGTTTCATATAACGCTACATACAAAATAATTTTTTGTTAGTTTAGTCAATGTAAAAAATAAAATTCAAACTATCACAATTCATCTCATGCAGAACAAAAAAAATATCCGTTTGATTTTTTATTATTACCTGATATGTTTTTAGCTAGGTCATAAGTTGTTTTATCCTCTCTTCTATTTCAAGTGTTTGAGGTGCGTCTCTCAAAGTATCAAATTATGACCTTGCTTTTCGCGCCTTTTTTCGCAGCAATAGAAATGGAGATAGGGATGAAGAAAGCTCTTCCTCATAGAGGGAATCATCAGGCGTACCATGGCCAAGTGTCTATATATTTGAACAAAATTAATATTATTTCAATTATGTAAATAACTAAAATACCTGAAGATAGAGCAATGTTGCACTTTACATGTTCTTTCGCTGGCCCCTTTCTGCGATCATCCCGTCTTAGGGTTGTTCCTGTACTGCCCTGATCAGTCTACCACATTGCAATAAAATTATAAATGCAAAAACTTGAAAACAATATCTAACTTGAAAACACAAAATGAAAACTGAAATAATTTCTAATAAGACACCGGAAGACAGAGTTAGAGTTTCAGATATGCCTTGAATTGAATTCAGTCCTGGAAACATGTCATTGCACATTAAGGCACCCAAACAAGAGACGAGTTGACAATGAGACTAAACTGGGTTATTTGTAGTGAAATTTTAAAATCTCACAAGGTATATTAATTATCGAAACAAATCAACTTCATAATTAACCTCTTGAAAGATGGAATCAAGAGTCATATTGCCATATTAAATATGGATTCATGTTAATGGAATATGATCCAAGTTTGGAGTTACACATTTATATGGCATGATATCAAATCTTTGGTGGTTCTAATAACTCCATTATTCTCGCTAAGACCTGCATCTCTTCTTGTTTAACATTATTTTCCCATTAGACCTATCTTAATACGTTTTTTTGTTCTCCTGTGTTGTAACTCCATGTAGAGATAATTATTTGGTATTTATTAATTACCTTTGCTCGGGGCTTCTTTAGTGTGAAATTATGCCTAAGGTTCACACAACATTTGGGCTTCAAGAAATAAATGAGATAGAGGTTTGAGCTTGATGTAGTAAATAATCCTCTTGGAACACCTAGTGGATGTCGACCTCTATATAAATTTTGATACATTAGAGCTACAACATAAAACACATGCAGATTGGGAAGGAGGAAAAACCAAGACCTTATATGAATAAAACTCTTTATATGACCCTATATTAAAGACTGAATACTGGGCTGACTACTGTTTGGTAGGGAACTTATACTTGAGAAAGAAAAAATCTCCATTTTAGGAGTTGTATCAGTTGATCTGGATGACTGTGGTGACAATTATATGTATGAATTCTCTGAAAAAAAGGAAGAGTAGGTTACACTTAAGTATTTGATGAGAAAAATTAAATATGAGAATAGAATTCAAACTTTGAAGAGAAAAGTGGAATGAATTGTGATTCTAGACCGCCACTTGAAGTCTTAGAATTCTTTGTTGAGGGCTAGAAATGAAGACTTGGTAAAGGAGACATAATATTTAAAATAAAAATTCAAATGTTAGAGGATGCATGTAGCATATATGAAAACTAAACATAGGAGGGACAAGAGGCGATTGAAGAAGATTCAAGGCACAAGATCAGAAATAAACTTCCTAATGAAAAAGTGATGGAGTTAGGGCTTCAAAATTTTGGTTTTTTATGGAGTCATTTGGCACATCCCTATTTGTGTGAGGACACACAATGAAGTCGGGTTTGGGGGATGTAAATATTTTAAAATGTCTCATTTTTTTATTTAATACCCTCACCACTCCCCTATTTTACCAATTTTGAAAGATATGCCTAGTATTTCCATGCTCTTTTGATGTAATGTGGATGATTTGAGTACAAGTTGCTTATTGTTCGAAATGTGGTAGGTACATATTTAATTTGGATCAAAATGCCTTATTTATTATATTTTTATAGTTTAAAACTTTTACAAGTCACTTACCTAAGTAGGTGTAGCTCTTGTACTCATTTTGGTGTTCCTTAACTAGTCATGGGATTGATGCACATGTTACGGGATTCTTGCACCAGTTACAGAGTTTGTGCACCACATTCAAGGCACAAGAATATTGGTTATTGAATATATATAAAGGGGATTGTGGCCAACTGGATGATTGAATATTTGTGAATATATCTATGAAATGAGATTGAAGGAATGTGTGCACCTACCCCACCCCTGCAGTAAACATAGTAGACTGAGGAGGAAGTAAATTTTTTCCAAATAAACCCTCACACAATGGACCAAATATTTTTAGTTAGATAATGGTTGTACCAGATTGATCACTGGAGGGACGTTGTTTCCTATTTTTATTTATATGTGATTGGCTTCATTTTGGCGAGATTTGTAATGTAATCAAATTTTATAACATGAGTTAAAGCTTAGAGATAGGTTAGTGATGTTATGGTATGGTTGAATTGTTAGTTTGAAGTCTGGTATCACTTTTTCTTATTTGGGTATGAATCACTAAGCTCATCATGTATTGACATACTAAACTTCATTAATACATAAGCTAAATGCTAGGTTCTTCTCTATTATTGTCATTTTTTATGTGATGATCTATTGTGTTCTGTAATCTAATATCGCTTTAAGAGGGTGCAAGATGGTTGGTCAAGGCCCAAAAAACGAAGCTTGACATGCCTCCATTAGAATAGTATCATGTGGTTTTTTAATCCCATATCTAGTGTGATTTTCTTATGGTGTGTTTTATCTACATGCAATCTAGTTTAGTTGTCTTTACGCTCTGTATTTTTCTATATATTTTCTTAATACCTTGGTTTCAAGTTATTCGACGTTAAGATCTAAAAGGAGAATCACCATAAGTGAATGAAATAGTTTAGTTTCTTCCATATAAACTAGGTTGCACAAGTCAAATCTCTAGCACAGTTATATTTCGTATATGGTTAGTGGTAAATATAGGTTTAATCTCAGTTTGTTTTCTGGGTATTTCTAATTATCAAAGTTAAAATAGTTGGCTAATCACATACAAACCCATTTTTTTAGGCATATAATGAGATCATATGATAGGATATGTGATCCAATCATGCATGAGAGTGAGTCAAGGCCTATTGCAGGAGTGGAGCCAGAACCAACTGCCCACCTTAGATTACCATAAAAATAATGTTTTGTCGATAGAAGGATATTCCAACAATACGAGACATGTGAGGAATCCAAAGTAGCATTACACAACCACATAATAAATTCTTTATTTTGCATTTTTTTAACACAAATTACTTGTTTCCAAAGTCCTTTAATGGATACTGCTCGCTAGAACGTTTTTAAGAGGAGAGCCATATTAAAAGTCATGATGTCTTTATTCCCCCAACCACCAAGGGTAGTAGGAGGATTAATCAAATACATACTAACCAAATGGATTTTCCTTTATATACTTGTGCCAACCCAAAAAAATTGAGAAATAATGGTTTGTAATCTGTTGATAACACCCTTGAGTAACTTGAAGATGCACATCGAGTAGATGGGGATGCTATGAAGGATGGATTTTATCAAAAAAAGTCTACCCTCAAGAGATATCCACTTTTTTATCTAGTGTTTAAGTCCCTTCTCAATTTTATAAATGAGCCAACCCCAATCACAAATTTTGTAACCATTTGGTTTCAATATAAAGCCTAGGTATTGAAACCCTCCATCCATATTAACAAGAAATTGCAAATTTTTATAACATTCGTTACATTACAACTAAAGGATTGGTGTATGCTTACCATTTCGGTGGTTGAACCAACGGGTCCCCTGCTAAACCCAAAACCTACTAAACCCTTGAACCAATGAACAGCTGATCGGTTCAACAAATAATCGAACTCTCAGCACCGTTGCAGAGATAATGAAATCGATTAGGTGAGAATCGAACTCTCAGTGTCATTGCAGAGATAATGAAATCAATTCTGTAAGAATTTTTGTAAAAAGGGTGCGTGGGTAATGAAATGGATTGGTTTGGTGTGACATCCACTAGATATATGGTACATTCCTTCGATATTAGTATATAAGGAGAAGTGTTTTCGTACAATTCCTCTTGTGTTTTTGACCATATGTGTTTTATCGATATGATTTACAATTGATCCCTCTAGGTTGAGACGTTAACCCCTTCTTTACTATACATTGTAACTTGCACATGAACTTCTACCTTTCATGCACACCCTGAAATTGTGACATCCCCTCGCTTGAGGTTTTTATGTAACTAATTGTATATATGTGTTTTACGTTTTATAATGTTTAAAGTTTGAAAGACATATGGAGAATTTAATTATTAGTACTTATAGTAAGGCCATTATTTATTGGTTTGAAATAATAAACAACATGTAACAAACCCACATAATTAGTAAATTATTTAAAGACAATAATTCCTACATATTAAAATATAAAGTTATAACATATCAGCTCATACTCGAACATAAAATATGTATCAATATTCTTCTTCTTTATCTTCTTGATCATCATCCAACTAATCGACATCTATACCAACATTTGATTCAAAAACGGTGTTGAAATGATCGACCATGTCATCATCATCATCAATTATGTCATTTTCAATAATATCCTCATCGACATCATTATCAATAATTGTTGCCTCATCTCCTATGCCTGGTTCATCTTCTAATATGTCTTCTTCATCTGTCAATGCATCTTCCTTCTCATCTGCCACTGCATCATCTTCTTCTTGATCAATATCATCTTCTTCCTCTACAATATACTCTACTGGCCTTCCTCTTGGATCATATCTAATAGCAAATGACCATTCGTTCTCACCTGGAACCTCTGATTAAAAGACTTGTTCGCATTGGCTTGGAAAAACATAGCGATCTTTTCCTGCTTCAAACTGTGATGTTTTAACCATTGGAAATCCATTGTCATGTTGAATAAGTGTTCTATCATCATCACGTACATTCATTCATAGCCTATACCATTTGACATCGAACAAAACTATTTTGAAGGAATTAAAGTCACACTCAACTATATCATCTAAAAACCCATAATATCTATTTTCAAATTCTCGAGGATGTCTGTCACTCCTAGAGGAAACATTAGTGACCTGGAATACTGCAGTTATCCCACTATCAGAATTTTTCCTGTTATTATCCAACTGTTTAATGCGAAATTTACGACCATTGCACCACATAGCCTTGTGGTGTTTCAACTGCAATATTCCAAACATGAAAAAGATGCATTCTCAATTAATAATTAATCATATAATTTACACAGCATGAAAATTATCTGAAAAATCAAACTTCTTGTCACATTATAAATATAGTATAAAATAAGTAATGAATAAAATAGGTGAATTAATTGCTTACCTTTCTATCTTTCAAACCATATGTTAAATCGATTTCCGTGTCCATAATGTTTCCATCTCCACTACGATACGCTTCTCTAATCAATTCATACAGTAGTTGCCATGATAACCTACCGTCGTTACGTGCTTTACATGTTTCAATCCATTCACTCATCCACTCAAGGTTGTTTGCAATGTATAAAAGTAGTGCCTCATAATCTTGAGCACCTGAATAAAAAACAATAATTCATAAATATTAATAACTATTACTTATAACCATGGTAAATTCTATTAATTAATAAAAATATGAAAGAATAAGACCTAAATGAATATAATGATCATATACACGATGTAAAAAAATGAAACATTATATGTATTATACATAGTAAATCTTTTACCTTTCAATTTCTTCATTCTACCTTTTCCCAACAGGTGCTCCACTTCAAATTTTTTGATGGAGTTCACATCCCAAATGCAATCCACTGCCTTCATAGTTGCTGCAGCTAATATAGGAAGATAATGACTAATATACACCATGGATTCATATACCACATATCCCTCCACCACAGAACCCTCAGGTCGTGCTCTTTGTCTAACCAAAGCCTTCAAGGATTTCAGGTGCCTCTTGACCATCCACATTGACCTTGGGTGTACTGGTCCACACATTTCAATTTCTTCAACTTGGTGTATCAAGTAGTGTTCTTGTGCATTGAAAAATTTTGGAGGTAGATACTTTTTCATTTCACACATTAGCCGAGGAATTTCTCTCTTCCAATACTTTATTTCATCTTGATGGATTTCTTTTAATGACAACCATCTGCAAATCATTACGCAAGGTTATTTCAATGAAACATAATATATATTTCATTACAAGTAAATTAATACATCATTTCATTAAGTATGAAAAGAAATTGTAGCAATTAGATTTTTCATATAAATCAAAACTACTTACCTCATGTATTTACTAAGACCATATATAACTTGTTTGACATTGTTACCGAAGTCGTTTGGGAGAGATACAGGTAGAACATACTATAACAATAAGAAATGAATCGTTATTGCTTTCCAAATTAAACAGAAAAAAGGAAAATTGAAAATATGTATTCAAGCAATAACATACAAAAATGTATACCAAAAAAATTACCTTAACAAAGGTATGCCAACCATGTGTTTTCACCCCACTGAAGTCACCTTTCTTCGTTAAGATATTATTTATGTTTGAAGCAAAACCTGTTGGAAATTTAATTCTTCTAACGACCTCTTTTACATCATTGGTTTGTTGTTCTGTTAATAACCATGGAATATTATTATAATTTCGACCTCCATTGTTATTTGATCTGTCGATCACACTTTTAATTGCATGATTCAATTTCTCAATGTCAGCACAAATTTTGTCAATTTTATCTCTATCATGTGCACCATCTATGGTTCGCCATAATTTTTCTGTCACATTCTTCCCAACATGCATTGTATCAAATAAATGAGCTATTTTTAGGTCCTCATAGTAGGTAAACCTCACGAATTGAAAAGGATAACATTTCATTCCAGGTGGAAGTACAATATTAGTACCTTCACCGTGACGATGACCTTGATATCAAAGAATAAAATAAATCAAAACAATATTAATTATAAAATACAATAAAATAAATTCATTAGTTAAAACAAAAATTCCAAACATTACATAAACAATATATATATATATATATATATATATATACATACACAAATTACGTACGAGCTACTTGACGATTATTAATTCTGTTATATTCCAACGTCCACAACTGAGGTGTCATTCTTCGTGGTTTTAATCTGGTTTCTTCTTTATCATTGAAAAGATGTTTTTTAGTAGTACAATACTTATGGTTCCTAGAAAGGAAGTGCCTAAACTCATAAAACACCATCTTTCTTAATTCTGGCGAATGATGATACTTCATCTTAGAGCCACAAACTGGACATGCAAATATACCCTTTGTTTGAAGACCTGCAATAGATGGATCAATAACAATTATACTATGAGATCATTTTTAAAACATGCAATATGGTATATCTAATTTAGATAATTATGTATTATATTAAAGTGCAACAAAATATTACATACCACAAACATGTGTTAGTCCTGGGGCATCATGAATTGTCCATACAAGCATTCCACGACATTGAAATATCTTCTGCTTGATTGGTTTAGTGATGTCATACATAGTGATGCCATGCCATAACTATATTAGCTCATCGATAAGAGGCTCAATATATACATTCATATCTTTGACCTGGTACTTACCTAATTGTTCAAAATTACGGTATATAATAACTACTACCATGATATATGTATATATAAGTAAGTAAATAAATAAAATATATATTTATGCAAACAACGAGAGAAATGAAAATGTTACATTCAAAAAAATAATGTATCAAATACTTGGAATAATCATAGTCAACATTATGTGCTCCCTCTTTATTGACATCCAAGGAGGAAAGTTATTGTTGATAACGAAAATAGGCCACACTGAGTAAGTAGATCTAAGCTCTCCGAATGGATTAACACCATCAGCTGCCAATGAAAGCTTGACATTACGAGGTTCATTTTTAAAATCTACATATTTTTCCTCGATTTCTCTAAATGCAGAACCATCTGCAGGCATTCGAAGAACACCATATCCACTTCTATTCTTTGAATGGTAATCCATAAACTGTGCTATGCTGTTACACCTGAACATTCGCCGCAAACGTGGAATTATGGGAATATGCCGAAGAACCTTTTGAGGCACCTTTTTGGTTAGTTGATCTGTTCGATATCTACTGGTACCACATTTTGGACATTCTGTTTTCAACGCATGTTCTTCGTAATATATAATATGATCTTTAGGACATGCATCTATAGTGTTATATTCCATTCCAAAGTGTTTCATAATAGCACGTAGATCTCGATATGTTCAAGGTAAAGTATTTGGCGATGGTAACAAATATTCACCCAACAATCTACAACATAAACAAAAACTAGTTAATGTAAAGATTATTAATCATATATATATATATATATATATATATATATATATATATATATATATATATGTATGTATGTATGTATGTATGTATGTATGTATGTATGTATGTATTGAATTATTATTTTACACATTTATTACAACTAAAAAAAGGGAAAATAATCAACATTTACATATATGTGATCATATATACATATTTCATACCTTAGGAGTTGTGTCATACATTTGTTCGAAAAATTATTCATAACCTTTAAGTTCACCAGCAACAATGTAGCAGAGAGAAGAGTTGCATTTGAGTGTTCAAAAAGTCGTTCACTTGACCTTTCAATCAGAGGTACATCATAAATACCGTCACTGCTATCTCCACCATCATCATTTGACTCACCATACAAGTCTTGGAGCATTTGATTTGTCCCATCATTAATGTGAACTGTCTCATTACTGTCATCATGATCTACCTCCATGGTATCATTAAAATTACCTTCATCATTCGCTTCATGTTCTTCACCTTGTACAACATCATTTCAAATACTAATATTTGCTGCAATATTCTCTTGTACTGGTGCAACATCATCTAATCTACTACTATTTAGTTGTGGAAGCTGGTTGATCATCTGCAAAAAGTTGGGGGGAAATTGTGCCTTTATGAAAATTACAAACATTAATCATTAAACATTAGTGCACATATAAAAAATATTAAAATAATATAAAATTTTACGATATAATCAAAATGAAGATAGATAATTAATTACCACGGGACAATAGTCATTCGATCCACCATCAATGTGCCCATATTTCCTACAATGCATTGTTGCTATTGCTATTAAAACTCTAGCATTATTTCTCAAACAACATTTTTTGCAAGGGCAATAAACTCTTCCATCACCCCTTTCACCCTTTTGAATTTTTTTTCCACCTCTAATGTTTTCTTCCATTGATGCAAATTATCCTATAAAGAAAATAATAATTATATTTAACAATTATCTCTCTCAATGGTGTAGAAAACCCAAGACGTGTTGAACTCAATGGGAGATCAATAAGAAAAAAGAAAATAAAAGTGGGCTTTTTACAAATTGTGAGCTTTTTACAAAATGTGGGCATTTTACAAAATTGTGGGCTTTTTACAAATTGTGGGATTTTTACAAAATTGTGGGCTTTTTACAAATTGTGGGCTTTTTACATTGTGGGCTTTTTACAAAATTTTTATATTTTTAATAAAATTGTGGGCTTTTTACTCCCAATAAAAAAGTGTATATCAATTTTATATTTAATATTGAATGAATAAATTGAATTATATTTAATATTGAATGAATAAAAGTGTATGAATCAATTTTATATTTTATTTTACTCCCTTGCAATAGCCCATTTTATAATAAATTGAATGAATATTCTAATTCTAGTTTAACATAAAGCTGACAATTTCAATACTCCCTTCAGAAGTCGTTTCTCTTTTTACTGGTTATAACACCAACCAACGCAAAATTTCAATTCTCAATGCGGAGCTTACATATATGGTTCAAACCATAACATAAATCATTTACACCTAAAACTGCCCTTCTATAAAAGCCCAAATAGATCTTGTATCCAAGGTTTCTCTTTTAATTTACACTCGCATGAACTTACCACTGTATATCAAAAAATATTACATGGAACCTCCGCGGCATTAATTTAAATGCCAAGGCCAACATAAATTAATATCCTGTCTACATTTCAATTATGGGACAATTCACGATCAAAAGTTCGAATCATAACTCAATGGTTGCCTTAGGTTCTCGCACCATAACCAACCAAGTTTGAATCATAAAGTTCAAATCATAACGAACCGTCGCAAGAGTGACACTTTGCCACCAACCATTGGAAGAGCGACATATCGCCTAACCATCGCAAGAGCGACACTTTGCCACCAAATGTCGGAAGAGCGACATATCGCCTAACCATCGCAAGAGCGACACTTTGCCACCAAATGTTGGAAGAGCGACATATCGCCTAACCATCGCAAGAGCGACAAATCACCACCAACCATCGCAAGAGCGACACTTTGCCACCAAACGTTGCAATAGATACGCATTCTTCTAAACGTTGCAATAGCGACAATTTCGTCCAAATGTCGCAATAGCGACACATTGTCTCTGTAACTTCGCAATAACAACATACTTTAGAAATCCGTCGCAAGAGCAATGCTATTTTTCAAACGTCGCAAGACCGACACTTGCCTCTAATTGTCAGTATTGTGACACTTTCCTCTAAACGTCGGTATAGTGACAGTTTCGGGCAGGATTTGAAAATTTTGAAAAAAATTGGGGAAATTTCCAACATTTGCTCAAAAGTGTCAGAACCAAGTGTCGGAATTTCCGCCAAATGTACTAGTGTGCCCATTTCCAAAAACCTGGAATGGTTTAGTTATGGCCATTAATAACTCTGTCTCTAGATATAGTACTTTAAAGTTTGATGATGTTGTCGGTGTTATCCTTAGTGAGGAAATGCGACGAAAAAGCTCTGGTGAGACATCGAGTAATGCTTTGAGTGCAGAGTCTAGGGGAAGAAAAATGGAAAGAGGAAAGAGCTCAATATATCGCAATAAATCAAGGAAAGGTAGATCCAAGTCCATATCGGGGATAGTGTGTTGGAAATGTGGAAAGAAAGGACACCTGAAGAAAGACTGTAGATCTCGGAAGGGAAAAGAAGGAGACGCACAATAAGAAAAAAATCATGAAGCAAATGTGACAGGTGATGTGTTACAAGATGCTTTGATTCTTTATTTCGAAAATGTTACTAATTCCTGGGTGGTATATTTAGGGACCTCATTCTATGCCACACGTGATAAGAAATATTTTCATGACTATGTTCAAGGAGATTTTGGAAAAGTTAATTTTGGGTGATGATAAACCCTGTAAAATTGTTGGAATGGGTAAATTTCTTGTAAAACAATAGAATGGAAACCAATGGTTATTAAAGTAGGTAAGGCATGTTCTAGATCTGAAGAAAAATCTGATTTCAACTGGGAATTTAGGCGGTGAAGGTTGTGTGACAACTTTCACAGATAAAACTTGGAAGGTCACCAAAGGAGCCCTGGTAATAGCAAAAGGTGAAAAGGTTGGTACATTGTATTTATGCAGTGGTATTTCTAACTCGGTTAATGCTTTAATTTCAAAAGGATCAGATGCAGCATTATAGCATCATAGGCTTGGACACATGAGTGAGAAGGGGATGAATATTCTTCACCTAAGAAATTTTTTGTTAGGTTTGAAGAAGATTAATTTGGACTATGTGAGAATTGTATTTATGGAAAAAAGAAAAGAGTCAGATTTCTCAAAGTTGAAAAAGAAAAGAAGAGAGAAAAATTAGAAATTGTGTGTACATATGTATGGGGACCTGCTCAGGAATCATCTCTCGGTGGCTCTCATTATTATGTTACTTTTATTGATGACACAACTAGAAAAACTTGGATTTATTGTATTCAGAATAAATCTGATGTATTTGATACTTTCAAGAAATGGAAATCTTTGGTTGAGATTGACACAGGAAAGAAGTTGAAGTGTTTCAGATCAGATAATGGAGGTGAATATTGCAGCAAAGAGTTTGATAGGTACTATTCAGAGCATGTAATTCGTAGAGAGAAGATAGTTCCAAGAACACCACAAGAAAATGGTGTGTCAGAAAGGATGAACAGAACAATCATGGAGCATGCAAGGTCCATGAGATGGCATGCAAGATTGCCTTTACAATTTTGGGCAGATGTTGTAGATAATGTTGTTTATCTAATAAACAGAGGGCCTTCAAGTTCCTTGGATGGTGGTATTCCAGAGGAAGCATGGACAGGAAAAAAGGTAAACTACTCTTTTTTAAAGCCTTTTGGATGTGAGGCCTTTGTCCATATTAATAAAGAAAATAGAAGAAATCTTGAGGAAAAATCAAAGAAATGTACCTTTATTGGATATGGTGTTAATGATTTTGGTTATCGCTTATATGATTATGAAAATCAAAAAATCATTAGGAGCAGAGATGTAATATTCAATGAAAAGGTCTTCTATAAGAATCAGCTGCAGGAAAATAAATAGGAAAAGGAAAACAAAGAATACACGGTTCTTGATGAGATCACAAAAAAAGTAAAGGTGCCTGAAAATAATAATAATCAACAGCCACAACAACAACAACCACCACAAAAACAACATGCACCTCAAACACCTCAAAGTTGTGTTAGAAGATCTACCAGGATAGGTAGACCCCGCGAACAATACTCTCCTTCATTATATTATTTATTTTTGATTGATTTTGGTGAACATGAATGTTATGAAGAAGTAATACAAGTTGAAATCGGGAAGAAGTGGGAGCTAGCCATGGAAGAAGAGATGGAATCCTTAATGCATAACCAGACTTGGGACTTAGTCAAGTTTCCTGCAGGTAAAACTACATTGCAGAATAAATGGGTTTACAGGCTGAAGGAAGAAGATGGAGGAAAACAAAGGTACAAAGCTATACTTGTGGTGAAGGGGTTAACACAAAAGAAAGGTATTGATTTTGATGAAATATTTTCTCTTGTTGTTAAGATGACTTCAATCATAACTATTTTAAGTCTTGTAGCAGCAGAAGATTTACATCTTGAACAGTTAGATGTAAAGACAACATTTCTCCATGGAGATTTGGAGGAAGATATCTATATGGAGCAACCAGAAGGATACGAGGTCAAAGGGAAGGAAAAATTAGTGTGTGGGTTAAAGAAGAGCTTGTATGGCTTAAAACAGGCTCCAAGGCAGTGGTATCTAAAATTTGACATGTTTATGTCTGAAAAAGGTTATACTAGATGTCACTCTGATCATTGTGTTTATATGAAAAAGAAAAATGATGGAAACTATATTATATTGTTATTGTATGTAGATGATATGCTTGTTATAGGGTCTAACATGCAGGAAATAAATTTGCTCAAAATAAAATTGGCAAATTCCTTTGCAATGAAGGATTTGGGAGCTGCAAAACAAATCCTTGGTATGAGAATAACTAGAGACAGGAAAAATCTCAAATTAGCATTGTCTCAGGATGAGTACATACAAAAGGTGTTGAAAAGATTTAATCTGCAGAATGCAAAACCAGTTAGTACGCCTTTTTCTATCCATTTCAAACTTAGCAAGGAGATGTTCCCCAAGACCCAAGAAGAAATGGACTATATGTCTAAAGTTCCATATGTATCAGCAGTTGGAAGCTTAATGTATGCAATGGTTTTCACAAGGCATGATATTTCACATGCAGTGAGAGTTGTAAGCAGGTACATGAAAAATCCAGGAAAAGAACATTGGATGGAAATAAAATGGATTCTCAAATATTTGAGAGGTACCACAAATCAAGCATTATGCTTTGGTGGTTCAAACATTGCTCTACAAGGATATTTTGATGCAGATATAGCAGGTGACAGAGATAACAGGAGGAACACTACAAGATATGTATTTACTGTAGGTGGAACAACTGTTAGTTGGGTTTCAAAAATCCAAAGTGTTGTTGCACTTTCAGCAACAGAAGCAGAGTATGTTGTTGCTACAGAGGCTAGTAAAGAAATGATTTGGTTACAAAGGTCTATGGATGAATTGGGTAAGAAGAATGATATGGGCATGTTATACAGTGATAGCCAAAGTTCCATTCATCTTGCAAAGAACTCAACATTTCATTCCAGGACTAAACACATACAGCTCAAGTACCATTTCATACGGTCAGTATTGGAAGATGGACAGTTGAAGCTGGAAAAGATACACACTAGCCAGAATCCTGCAAATATGCTAACAAAAGTTGTAACTAGGGAGAAACTGAGAATATGCTCAGTTTCAATTAGTCTTCCAGGATGATGATGAAGATGAGAAACAACCAGGTCCAAAGTGGAGTCATTTTCCAACAAATGAAGCAGTAGTGGAGTTGCTACAATCAGTCTTCAAGTGGGAGATTGTTGGGTGTGGAGCCTGATTATCTTGTTTATTTTGTATCACAGCGTTGGACCCCTGTACCTTAATGGGGTGGAAATTCCACCCATAATTAAATTCTGCCTGGGGGGTCCAGGGGGGTGGCTGCGACTTTATGGAGCCCCCAAAGCTAAAAACAGATGAAAAATTGCCTTGTAAAAGTATAGTAATTTCTAGTCAATCTGGACCATTCATTAAGTAGATGATATGACGGTAGAAGTTATGTTCAGTTTAGGGTTTTTTTCCCTAGAAGGAAACCCCTCTCTTTTATGAGGGTATTGTATTACCGCTGTGTAATGTATGTGTATTCTCAAAGCAATAAACAGATAGGGAGACTGTGAGAGAGAACAGAGGATATTACAGCGGATTTGCTGTAGGTTGTGTCTCTTCATTTTGCTGGATAATAGAAAGGAAGGACTGGCTGTTTGGGGTGGACGTAGCCCAAACTGGGTGAACCACATATATCTATGTCTTTAAGGTTTTATGCATTTTTTGTGCTTGTGTTTTCCACATATTTTATGTGTTGCATTGCTCTGTAATATATAATTTTCTAACAGTTTTTTTTTAATTGGGCAAGACCTTGAAGGAGGTGTACGCTTCCACTTTATTATTGGAGAGGGAGGCGAGACCTCATTCAAACGAGAGAATATTTTTGCCACTTTTATCTTTTATAATGCCTCCTGCCCCAGCTATTCCTAGGTTCAATTTAGATGCACCGTCAAATAAGAGAGTGGGGCTTGAGAAATTTCCCAACCATTCTATAAATTCCATATCTTTTAGTAGAATCTTCCAACTGGAGGCATTTTGGAAAGGTTGATTAGCTGGAGGCTTATGGGAGCAACAATTTTCCAGCAAATTTCCAAGGAAATTCCTTTCTTCCATTTGCAGATCAATAATATTGATTTTTTTGTTGTTTTTGGAGGCTATTGTTTCAAGAGTGAGGCTTCATGTTTCGCTACAAACCTTCCTACAAGAGGGCTCTTTGTCGTTGAAGATCTTTATATTTCTAGAGAGTCAAATGTTCCACATAAGCACGTAAGGCAAGGTGTCCCAAACCCTTCTTGCCATATTGATTTTATTTCCCCCCCATGGGTAATTGTTCCTCCATCTTTTGATCAATTCCGAAATGGTGTTGTTAGGCTCCCAGTGAGGTTGATAGGAGGAAGTAAGGGTTGTCGAAAATTGAGCAGCAAATGGACACATGATGAAAAGATGATGTGCAGTCTCTTTGGCCCTTTGAAAATTGGGGCACCTGGATGGGCCATTCACTCCCATTTTCTTAATATTTTCTGAAGTGAGGATTTTTCCTTTGAGCAGCGTCCGTATGAATACCTTTATCTTTGGGATGGCTTCCAATTTCCACACCATTTTCCAAGTTGGCCAAGAAGGAGAGGGGTATATATTATGGCATATTTGACGATAAGCAGCTTTAATGGAGTATCCAGAGCCGGAGGGATCCCAATGAAAGTTGTCCATATTGTCTTTACGCATGGGAGCAACGCCATGAAGCAGAATTTAGAGATTGGATAGATCAACTTCCAAATAAGCAGGGACTACAGGAAAGAGCCATCCAATCCAATTTTGGGTTTGATCATCCCACTTAGAAAAATGACTTAAGACATTTAGGCCAAGACTTTGAAAGTGGGAAAGAATGCGATGGGTGCGAAGCTTGTCCAAGAGAGGTTTTTGCCCAATGATTTTATATTTCCTAATATTGATGCTGCTACCCCTAATAGGGACTTTAGAGAGATTCTAAATTAGAAAAGGGATGGATTTATTGCAAAGGCCCCAAATTTTAGAGTGGGGTCTGTTTGGGATATCTTGATCAAAAAGATGCTGACGGGAAGAGTTGAGGTACTTGGATTCAAAAACTCTTTTCCACCACGCTTGTTGTCCACTGATTAACCTCACAAAATATTCCCACCAAAAGCATTGTTCAAAAGCTTGGGTGAGCAAATTCCAAGCCCTCCATGTTCGTAATATTAAGTGACATGCCTCCACTTGACAATATTATACTTTTTTCTTCTCATTTTTTCCACCCTACCAGAGAAAGTGTCTTAGGATTGCTTCAAATTTGTGATGAATGCTGGCAGGGGCTTGAAGGAGAGTAAATTGGTATAGGGGTAGAGATGAGAGGGCATATTTTAGTAAGAAAATGTGCCCTGCAAGGTTTAACCAAGAGGAGCCCCACCGCTACAATTTTCTCTTCATTTTTTCTATGGTAATATTCTGAACTTTAGAATTTAAGGGCCTAGCACTAACAGGCATTCCTAAATAATTGAATTGGTCCCAGTTCAGTTTGTAGGAAGCTCCAAATATTTGGGCAATGTTTTGAATGGTTTGAGTGGTTGCATTCCAACCATAGATGTAGCTTTTTTGAAAATTTATCAGCCCTCCGAAGTAAAGCATGAATTTATCAAGAATGACTTTAAATCTATGAGAGATTATGCTGGTTTCTCCACCCATTAAGAGAGTATCATCTGCAAATTGCGAGTGATTCATATTTTTGACACCATTGCCAAATTTAATTCCAGTGATGAGGCCTACTCGACGCATATGATCCAAGGCCCTGCTGAAGGATTCTTCCATGAGGATAAAGAGATAGGGAGAGAGTGGGCATCCCTGTCTGAGGCCACAGGTAGACTGAAAGGAGGGTGATGGCCTGCCACTAATGAGGGGGGAGATCTAAGGGTTTGAGATACAATAATTAACAAGGGCGATTAATTTTGGATCGAAGCCCATTTTCTGAAGGACAGAAAGAATAAAGGAGTGTCTGACCCTATCAAAGGAATTGGCTAAGTCGAGCTTGAGGATAAAACCTTTCTCTTTGCGGGTCATACTAGAGTGGATAGCTTCTTGAACAAGGAGGATCGAGTTAGAAATTTGCCTTTGGGAGATGAAGCCTCCTTGATTTTCCGAGATGAGGTTGTGAAGGAAGGGATTGAGGCACATGGCAAAGATTTTGGTAATAATATTATAAGAGGCATTTTAGAGGGAGATCGGTCTAAACCTAGAGGAGGAGGATGGACGATTTTATTTTTGGATAAGGGCAAGGAAGGTTGAATTAGTGTAATCCCCAATTTTCTTCTTTCTTTGAGCCCATTATATCATTTTAACCGAATCCTTTTTTATTAAGTCTCAATAAGTCCTGTAAAAACTAATAGAGAAGCCATCTCGACTCGGTGCTTTATCAGGATGCAAGGACAAAATTACGCACTGAATTTTTTCCTCATTTATCTCTTTGTTTAAAGCATTGTTCATCTCCTATGTGATCATATTTTGCAGATATCTTAAGAGATAAAAGTAGTCTTTAGGCTCTTTTGTTTCTGTTAGCAGGTCTCTATAATGCGCGGAGGCAAAAACTTTGATGAGCTCTTGATCTGTCTGAATTTTACCTTCATTGTCTATGATAGAGGAGACGTTATTTCTAGACTTGTGAACAATGGCATGTTTGTGAAAGAAGGAGGTGTTCTTATCATCTGCTTGAAGCCAAAAATTCCTGGGTTTGATTCTCCACTTCTTCTCTTCTTTCCTATTAACTCTGTATAATTGCCAATAAATATATTTTTCATGTTTTGAGTTTTTCTGATTAGCCCCTTGGGAGCCAATGTTGCTATAAATAGCCTCCAGCTTGGATTTGATTTTAGTTTTGATTTTTTCCGGTTCCTTATAGTGTAGTTTGGCCCAATCCTTTAAGGCCATTTTGGTCTTCTTTATTTTGGTTTCCCAAATGAAAGAAGGGGATCCCTCTATGTGCTGCAACCAAATACTGTGAACCAATTTCCTTGCTTCTATAATATCATTCCAGAGGGGACTGTATTTAAAAGGGATGGGGTTGAGAGAATGATGATCGCCGAGAGAGAGGGTGATGGGGTAGTGATCAGAGGCTGAGAAGAAGAGAATGTTGGAAGATGAGATGGAATACAAGGAAAGGAGAGCGAAAACAACAAGAAATCTGTCAAGACGCTCCATGATATTGCTTTTTCCTATCCTTCGATTGCTCCAACTATATCTGTGATTTTTTGGGATAATATCGACCAGATCATGGTCTTGCATGATGATTTCTATTTGATTTCTAGAGGGATCTGAGTTAAAAAAACCAGCCCTTTTTTCATTTGCGTGGAGGATTAAGTTGAAATCACCTCCGATGATGATGTTGCTATTGTCTTCATTATCTATGTATGTTTTAAGAGTGTTCCAGCAGATATCTTTATTCCTATAATGATTGGGACCATATACATTGTATATGATGATTTCATTTCTCTCTTTAGTATTCTGCCGCACCACTTTAATCCAGTTCTTCATTTTTGTTGATTTCTTTTGTTTCCAAATGCTTTGATTCCAAATGGTGGCTAGGCCACCCGAGGCACCCCTAGATTCAGTTTGGGTACCCGCATGATTCTTCATTCTATCTATTATTCAATCCATGTCAAGATCTCCCTACTTAGTTTCCTGCAAAAGAATTATGTCCTAATTTTCCTGAGTTATTATATCTCTTAGGGTTGAAGTTTTAAAGGGTTTCCCTAAACCCCTGCAGTTCCATGAAAGGGCTTTCATCATTTCAGAAAAGTAGAGTGAGAACCTGCCTTCCCTTCTTATTCCTTTTGTCCTGAGTCTTTTTTATTTTTCCCCAAGATATAGGTTTCAATGGGATTCTGAGTTCCAAGGGCTATATCCTTTTGAGCAGTTTCATCTCTATGTTTCTTTGATGATTTCCTTCAGAGGCCCGTCTTCTTTGAATTTTCTAGAGTTGCACCATGATCCTTCACTGAGTTCCTTGTGATTCGAGCTAAGGAGGGGTCAAAAGAGGAGGATGGGGGATCAGGATTGGTGGGGGATGGGTGAGGGGAGGCGGGTTGAGAGGGAATAGAAAGAAGAGGAGGATAATCTTTGGTAGGGGCAAGGGAGGAGAAGGGATTTGAGGAGTCTAGAGAGGCATTGGAAGGAGGAATAGGGGATCAAAAACCTTATGGGAAGAATATAGAAGATGCGAAGAGGAGGAGGTGGGGAGGGATGGGTTAGATTTGGGAGGGGGCGCAAAAACGAAGGTTCTTTTGGGGTTAGAAGAGGTTTTTTTTTTTTTTTTTTATAGTTTCCAATTGCGAGTCTGACTCTAGGCTTTCAATATCAATAATTTTTGAACATCTGTTAGAAAAATGGCCATATTCGTGACATACCTTTCATTTAAATGGGATTTTCTTATAGTCAAGTTGTTGGATGTGTGTCCATTCGTCGACTTTTAGCTTGATCACTTCAGGGAGGCCTTTACCTAGATCCACCTCGACACAGATGTTGGCGCAGACTTGCATGTTGTATTTTGGTACACTGTGATCTATGAAGTTTCCTACAACATTTCCAATATCATGAACAAAATAATCCCCTCAGCAGTGCAAGGGAAGGTTAGGAAGGCACACCCACACTGGGACGACGCTTGGCACATCGAGTTCAGGGTCAAATTACGATGTCCATTTGTTGAGATACAGACCTTTGGTGTCCATAAAGTAAGGTCTATTCCTAAAGATTATATCCTTATCCTATTTCATTTCAAAATGGAAGGTAATGTAGCCTCTGTTGCAGAACCGAATAGAGATTTTTCCATTCATTTTTTCTGACCAGTTACGCTCAACCCATTTCTGAACAGTCTTAGGAGAGGGCCATAAACTAGAAATTGACCTATGAGACCATTCTTGGCTAGAGAGAGGGTAGTCATGCATGGAATAGAAGGAGGAAGGGCAACCTCCTGAATGCCATCAAGCTTCTTTATGAATTTAGAGATCGTCAGCCTAGGGCGAGAAGAAGCAAGGGAGATGATCAAGGTAGAAAAGGCGTGGGCCTGATCCAGAGGAGAGGCCGCCTTCGGGGAGGACTCCAAAGGGTCCATGTGCACTGCAACAGTAGAAAAGCAGCAGCTAGGGCACCGTAGCAGCAGAGCGTGGGCTAGGAGTAGCAAAAATAAAATAAAATTATTATATAATATAATATAATATAGTTTATTAGCAGTTAATTATATGTTGATATAATATTATATAAATATTATAATATTATATTATATTATTATTGAATATTATATTTTTATTTTTATTAAATGATTTTTATTTATTTATTATTAGTTGTTATAAGTTGGAATTATGGTTTTTACATGTGTTTTCTTTATTTAATTTGATGTCAAGATCTAATTCTTAAGTTTGCCTAACAATGAATCATACTAAATGGTTTTATTTATTTAACTTTATGCCAATGTCTTATTCTTAATATTGTTTGACGATGAATCACACTAGATGGTTCAAAATGAGGCAGCACAACTCTTATGATGTGATTTTTACATAAAGTTTTCTAACTATTCATGATATGATATGGATCACAAAAGCCTCAATTCAATTAATATTATTTATGTTTATATAATATTATTTACTTAATAGCCATTTATATTCTTATATAGTATCATTTATTCAAAATAATGTTTATCTTGGTATTTGTGCTTTTCTATTTGTGATAATTTAGTTAGGAAAACAAAAAATATGTGAATTTAATGTAAGGTTAGAATTTAAAAGCAAGCTCAATTTTTTAAATTGTTAGTTTTCACACCTCAATATTTGTGTTAAACTGTATTTGATGGAAAAAACACCCCATGATAGACAAATTCCATCCCTAGTTTGATAGGTGGGTTTGAAAGTTTATGACATCCTTTGATTATCAAAACACCCCATGATAGAAAAATTCCATCCCTAATTTGATAGATTGGTTTGAAATTTTATGACATTCTTTGATTAGTGGGCAATATTTTATATCATGAGATGAAACAAATTAAAAAATTATATATATATATATATATTTTTTAATTATTTAAATTATAATTTTAACTATGAAAAATCATTAAGTGATAATGTAAAATTATCAAAATTATCTCTTTAAATTTTTAGAATTTCAATTTTTGGAAAACTCTTAATTAAAAGCGTAATTAATTGATACCTAACCATAAACACCTAATCTATAAGGATATTTTTCTAGATATACTTTATATAACAATCCATGTTTTAAAATTTTGGAGCAACCTCATTAATAATGGAGTGGGTTGTGGAAAATATTTAATCACTTTGTTTTCAAAAGTTTGTTTTAAGGAGTCGGATAAATAGTTGAAGTTAATTTAATGGTAGATTTTAGGAATATTTTAAAATTTAATATAACTAAAAGTGAAATAATAAAATGAATTTTGAGAAAAAAAATTAATCATTTTATTTTAAGAAATTGAATAAATAGTTAAAAGTAATTTAATTGTAAATTTTTCTAATATTTTATTTAAACCAAAAAAATAAATTATTTTTTTAAGAATCCATATTGATTTTATTGAAAAAATTTATATAATCAATTTGTATTTTAAAAATTTTGATTATTATATTGCAGTGTGACAACTGGTTTAAATGCCAAATTATTTGTTATGTAATTTGTTTTAAAGAAAATTGCTCGACATTTATTTACTTACTAGGATTTAGTTAACAAAGAGAAATTAATTGTGTTTGGATTTAAGGTAAATGAAATTTAGTTATGGAAGTGGTTCCATAAAGTGAAAAAAAAGGACGGATGGTAAAAAAGTATTCCAACTAAGAAGCAGTTAAACAGAAACAGTTCAGTCAATTACCCTTCCTCTGTGGATAAAGCAACATCCTTGTGAGGAAGAGGGTTTTGGATCTGTGTGAAGCGAAGGGAAGTAATGGGGGGGTGAGGACGTAATTGCCTCGTCCACGGTAGGGAGGAAAACATCATTCGATTCTAGATAAGTAAATATACTTTGTTTTGCTAAGTTTACAAAAGGGAAAGTCACTACTGTTAGCTTAGGTAAAATAAGACATTATTAAATTGATTATTTTGGTTGAGAATCATATTTTACTGAAGATGCTTGTTTACTATGAAGTTTCATAATTGTTGAATGAATGTCATTATTCATGAAAGAGAAAATTACAGTGTGATCTTCGAATATTAGTCATTCTGGAATTTTAAATACTGACTGCATGGTTAAATAAATGAATTTATACGTAGATAGGAATATGCATGGAAATACTGCTGCTTTAACCTTTATGCAGTATAAAATTCTTTTTAAGACAGTAAACTCTTTTCATTACCCAAAATAAATTATTTGCACAATAAACAATATTTTTCTACAACAATGAAGTTTGTACAGTAGAATAGTTAGCTAGAACTGAACAATAAGAATTTCATTTGGAAGAGAAAATATCGTAAGATAGACAAACCATAAAATATCTCTAAACAAACTGAACAAAAGGATTCAGTTAAAGGTTGTTTGGGAAAATATTTAACCTCGAACCAGAGTGAGGAGACACTGGTTCTGGGATGTTTGTTTCCCAGTATAATAACTATACACGGGTGAATTTAGGTCAGTCTGGTCGATCCCTAACCTGTTATAAATTTACAGTAAAAATGAAGTAGGACTATTATCAAACAGTGGAAATAAATAACATATCTCTAAGCACTGAAGAAACCATTCATTCATATAATGCATATAACTGGAAGTAAATCTTCTTCTTATATCCTAGAAAGCAGAGGTTACATTATCTCTCAGACATTTAAACCTAGAAATCAGAGGTACAATGTTCGATGCTTTCAATACATATGTTAACGCAGAAATACAACAGAAACCCTAGAGAAAATAACTGGGTTGTTGATAATATAGTAATAGAAAAATTCCTCGTTTGAATATAATGAGTCATCAAATCTAAACTTATAAATTATAGATGAAATCTGAGAAAATAGAAGTAACCCTGGTTTGGGTCATCAAAACCCTTATATCACGATGCAAGACAAGTATCTTAAAACTCTAGAAAGAAATGTAAAGGCTAATGCTACTCATGTCATTGCGCTAAAAAGAGAGAAGTTTGGAAGCTGCCTAGTACCTGGGACAGGAGATTCATGGGCAGGTAATAACCTTGCCTTGGTACAGGGTAGAGGTAGAGTAAGAAACCAAAACTGAAATCGTATGAAAAACCTGTACCTCCACAAATTCAAACAAAAAGTAAGTTATAAATTCTCAGCTAATAATAATATGAATGACAAACACTATGAGTAAGCCGTGGAACTGAGAATTGAAGACTTAACATACCTGGGTAAAGCTAGTTCCAAGCGAAATCGGAGATTCCCTGCGGGGTAGTCACAGGGAAAAGACTAGTTCTAGACTTCGAATATAGAAGGAAGCATCACCCAAAAGAAAACAAATAAAACTAACGCAAGGGGCTAGCTTGAAGTTTTACCTGTTGTGATAGAAAGGCCATGATGTAAAATGATGGAAGAGGCATGGGGCTGAGAAAAACCCCTAAGTCTCTTGCCAAGTAGCATGTGGAAGAAGAACGGATTAACTGCTGGAGCCAAGGTGGAGAAACAGGGTTGCAAGAAATCCTCCTCTCTTTAGCAAATATTTGATCATGGAGAGGAAAAACAAAAACTATAAGCGATAGTAAAGCCATGAGCCACCAAAGCTAGCTCTGCAATAATCAAATCAAGAAAACCCTGACAAATCTCCTTCTTTATTACCACAGACAAACAGGAATCACAGTCAAAGGTTGAAGGCCACATTCAGTTGTAGAGTAGTAAACCCACAGAAAACCCCTGTGCAAATAAGCTGAGTGGTTAGGTTTGGGTGAGGTTGTTTACCCTATCCCATCGAGAACCACTAGCAGCCATATATCTTCCATCACATCCGACGGTGCGATTGTAAACGGACGTCACAAACACGAAACTCAAGTGGAGAGGTGGTACAAACAAAATCTGCATAGATATTGAAATTTAAACCATATTTCTAATCACAAGAATGAGATTCGATGTGATTTTGATATGCATTGAATAATCAAATTCCTCGGGAAAAAAAATAATTAAATTAAAACCATGCAGAATACTAATATAGATTAGGATAAATCAATAATAATTACCATGGTCATATGATATCCATATATTCAATAAAAACAAGGTTGAGAACTTTACAATAATCACAAATATGTTATGTCAAATAATAACAATAAAATAATATCAATAACCATAGCAAAGTTTAGTGAGTGAGTAAATCTATTATTTACTGCATAATATATAGTTAAAATAAATTTTTATTATTATTATGTGATGTTTGGATGAATGTTACAAGTGTTATTAGAGCAGTGTTCGCACGTTGGGACTCTAAAGGTCGCTTAATATAAAAATTGTGCGTAATTATGCACATTAAGAGCAAAGAAAATAACATAGTAGAAGGCGTTATGAGGAGGGGTACAATGCAGCCAATACCCCAGCACTTGGGGGAACCCACACCCCAACCACAGTCGGAAATGAATCTTGAAATATGGATTTAACTGAGTGTAGATCAACACTAGCAAACCAACATATTGCTAGAAGAACACCAACACTAGACTGGTATTCTGTTAATCACAGTGAAAAAGCTACAAGAGGAGATGGCCCCGATCAGAATGGAAAACGAGTGTTTAATTAAGGAGCAAGAATGGATACTTAAGATCCTTTCAAATAAACATAACCAAGGGGTGATGTAACCCATCCCTGGTAGAAACCTATAGGAGGAAGGAAAATAGAAAACAAGAGCTCAAACCACCGATAGAATGGAAAAAATCCATTCCTAGAAAAGTAAAAAAAATAGACACTACAATGAGGATGAGTCAGATAATGTATCGAAACAGAAAGAAATTAAGAAATAGAAGGTGGAACGGAAAGGTGAGTTTCAAAAGATAAAACCACCCGTGTTTAATGGAGAGATGGAAGAGGTGGCTGAAGCATGGCTGATAAATATGAATAAGTACTTTCAATTTTACGAATATAACATCAATATTAAAGCTAGGCTAGCCATCTATCAGCTGAGATAAAAGGCCACACTGTGGTGGGAGGAAGTTAATAATGTCCGCAGCTTAGAAGATCAGGACATGACCTGGGATGTATTTCAGCAATATTTCAAGGACAAGTACCTAAATGAACACTTTTATGATGAGAAGTCCAGAGAATTTCATGATTTGAAATTAAGCCAAATGAAAATGGATGAATACATAAACAAGTTCACTTCTTTACTCAGATATGTTCCTTACCTGAGGGACGAAAAAGCTAAGGTTCAACACTTTATAAGTAGTTTGCCCACCCCTATGAAGGAACGAATAGAATTTGTGAATATAAGAACTATGGATGAGGCAATCCAAAAATCTAGAATGTGTTACTAGTAAGCTAAAGCAAAAGGAGAGTTGGGGAAAATTTGGTCACCCAGAAAAGGGCTGAAGATCAGTTTAGGTTGTAAAAATGCTAGAACCATCAATTTCAAGACTTCTACAAGAGGTACAGTAAAGAAATAGTTTGGAAGAAATCATCAAAGAACCCAGTGGCCTGCAGAAGATAAGCCCACAGAAGCTTCCAGCAAGCTTGAGCAAGGACAAAACTCGAAACCACCCCTACAGTGTTGGGGGTGTGGCGAGGCACACTATTATAGGAAATGTCTGCAGTGAGGAAGAAGTGAACAAGTCACAAATCTACATGAAGCTTCCACTGTGGGATATGTATCCTGAAGCATACCCAGAATTAATGCATCATTAGAAGATTTCCAGGTAGATTACCAAACAACAAGATTGAGTTTGAAGGTAAGCTACTTTCACAACCTATTTCCATTTTGGTTGACCCAGGTGCAAGTTTAAGTTATGTGAATCCCAAATTAGTAGAAATATGTAAATTAAAAAGCTATAAATTCAAAATTCCATGGATGGTACAGCTAGCCATTGGAGAAAAGAGGAAATTTTGTGCCAAAATTCCTAACTGTACATTGGAGATTGGTGAGCAGCAGTTAAACGTAGATTTGAATATCTTGCCTTTGGGATCTTATGATGTGCTATTGGGGATGGACTGGTTGGAAAAGAACTAGACCCTAGTGGATTTTAAAGAGAAAATTATATATTACAGAATGCATGATGGAACACGTAAGGGGATACAAGGAATCAAGAATCCTTTACAACTACGTCCCATTACAACCTCACATATGAGTAAGTGTATGAGGAAGGGATGTCAGTTATACGTTATTCAAGTAGGCTTCACTAATTCTAAGGAAAAGACTCTGATGATGGAAAACAAACCTATAGTGCAATATTTCATGGATGTATTCCCAAAAGAGGTACCAGGTTTACCACCAAGAAGGGAAATTTATTTTACGATTAAATTGGTGCCAGGAGCATCACCAATTTCAAGGGCACCTTACAGAATGAGCATACCATAATTGACCAAGCTAAAGATGCAGTTATACGAATTGTTGGATAAGGGGTATATTCAACCAAGTGTATCTCCTAGGGGAGCACATGTGTTGTTCCTGAAGAAAAAAACAGAACCATGCGAATGTGCATGGACTATTGAAAAATCAATAAATTAACCATAAAAAATAAATACCCATTACCACGGATTGATGACTTGTTCGATCAGGTGAAGGGGGGCACTATATTTTCAAATATCGACTTAAGATCAGGTTATCACCAGATCCGAATAATGGATGAAGAAATCCACAAAACTGCCTTCCGTACCAGTTATGAACATTATGAATTTTTGGTACTGCCATTTGGGTTGACTAAAGCACAAGGAACACTTAAGAGTAGTGCTGGAGATATTACGAAAACATCAGATGTATGGTAAATTCAGCAAATGTGACTTTTTCAAGGAGGAAATCTAGTACCTCGGTCATGTTATTTCTGCTGAGGGGATAGAAGTTGATATATATAAAATAAAAACAATTATGGAATGGCGGGTTCCCCAAAATGTGGTATACATCCGATCTTTTATGGGATTAGCCGGTTATTACCAACGTTTCATTGAAGGGTTCTCAAAGATCACTTTTCCTGTTACCTCCTTACAAAGGAAGGGAAAAGTATTTAGATGTACTAACGAATGTCAAACCAGTTTTGAAAAGTTAAAACTCTTGTTGACTACTGCTCCGGTGCTGAGGGTAGCAGATCCCAACAAAGAATTTGAAGTCCGTACAGATGCATGTAAAGAAGGAGTTGGGGAAATCATGTCCCAAGAAGGAAGATTGGTTGCATATGAATCACGGAAGTTAAAAGAACATGAAAAACAATACTCATCTTACGATCTGGAGCTAAAAACAGTATTACATGCACTCCAAGTGTGGAGGCATTATTTTCTGGGAAAGAGGTTTGTGTTAAAAACCGATCATAATAGCCTAACAAGCTACTTCAAGCAAGTTGATCTCAATTCTCACCAGGCAAGATGCAATGATTTTTCTGAGCAAGTTTGACATTGATATGCAACATGTAAAGGATAAGGAAAACCAGGTGGCATATGCCTTAAGTAGAAATTTTCATGGATTTTATGAACTCTACTACCACCATATTGAACGCAAATTTTTTGATCAAATAAAAATAGAAGCTAAGAAGGATCTTGAATACAAATTTATATGGAATCAAGAAGGGGAGGCCAAAAGGCAAGGAAAATCTTTCGATTATGGAATTAGTGAGGATCAAATACTAAATTTCAAGGAAAGGATATATGTACCAAATCGGATGGATTTGAAGGAGCTGATTTTGAACGAATACCACCGAAGTAAGTATGCAGGACATCCAGGATATCGAAAAATGATAATAACAATGAAAAATAATTATTTCTAGCTCAATATGCGAAAGGACATTGCAGAGTATTTGAAAAAGTTTCTGGGGTGTCAGAATGTTAAGGTGGAACATCCGATAAGATTGTTGTAGCCCATACCAGTGCCAGAATGGAAATGGGAGGTCATATCTCTTGACTTCATCATGGATTTTCCAAAATCAAAAAAACATAATGACTGCGTTATGGTGGTGGTCGATCGATTGACCAAGGCAACACATTTTATACCGGTACAGTCCACCTATAATAATAGTGCAGATCACAGACATATTTATGAGAGAAATATTTCGACTGCATGGCATTCCAAAGACTGTCATATCTGACAAAGATGTGAAGTTTACTTCAACATTATGGAAAACCTTGTTTACAGGTTTGGGAACCCAAATTAATTTCATTATCGCTTATCATCCTCAAACAGATGGAAAAACAGATTGGGTGAATCAAATCCAGGAGGATATGTTACGTATGTACATAATGCAATAGCCAACAAAATGGGAATAATATTTACATTTGGTGGAATTTGCCTACAATAACGGTTACCAGGAATCTCTGAAAATGATTCCCTTCGAAGCCTTGTATGGTTGACAATGTCATACAACTATCAATTGGAGTAGTATCGAAAATATACTAATGTTGGGACCAGAAATTTTAGCTGAGATGGAATCAGAGGTAAGAAAAATCAAGCAAAATTTGAAGGCGGCTCAAGATCGGCAGAAATTTTATGCGGATAAGAAATAAATTATCGTGAATTTGGAGTAGGTGACCATGTGTATGTATGAATAAAACAAAAAAGGATCACATTACAATGGACTTCTTATGCCAAGCTAGCCCCTAGGTTCTGTGGGCCTTTCCAGATATTGGAAAGGCTGGGACCGGTGGCATACCGATTGGTCCTACCTAGCCATATTCAGGTGCACAATGTGTTCCATTTATCTCTATCAAAATGATATGTACATGAATAAAAGCATGTAATCGAGTGGTAAAGTATTCAGGCCAAGCTGGACGACGAGTTTCTGGTCGAACCTCAATGTATACTTGATCGGAGAGAAATCATGCTCCAGAGTTGAGTCATCACCCAGGTTAAAGTGCAATGGAAGCACTTCAACTCGGATGAGGCTACCTGGGAAGATGAAGGGTTTGTTCGGTAAGCATATCCAGAGCTATTTGCTGAGCTAGAGCAAAACACCGGGGACAATGTTCACTTCCAGGGGGGAAGTTGTGACAATTGGTTTAAATGCCAAATTATTTGTTATGTAAATTGTTTTGAATAAAAATGAGAAATTTATTTTCTTATTAGGATTTAGTTAAAAAACAAAAATTAATTGTGTTTCGATTTAAGGTAAATAAAATTTAGTTATGGAAGTGGTTCCATAAAGTGTAAAAAAAAAGACTGATAGTAAGAAAAGTATTCCAACTGAGAAGTGGTTAAACAGAAATAGTTTAGTCAGTTACCCTTCCTCCATGGATAAAGCAACATCCCTGTGAGGAAGAGGGGTTTGGATCTATGTGAAGCAAAGAGAAGTAAAAGGTGAGAGAGCGTGGATTTCCCGAGCTGGTAGAGACTAGTGGAAATATTCTCAGCCATCCTGAAAACTCTCGGAAAGTAGATTAGACTGGAGTCCTAAGATCTCTTCTGAGTACTGTTTCAACCTACTTGACTCAGGTGTGTGTGTGTGGGGGGGGGGGGGGGTGAGGACGTAATTTCCTCATCGATGCTACGGAGGAAAACATCAGTGGATTCCAGATAAGAAAATCTATTGTGTTTTTCTAAGTTTACATAAGGGAAAGTCACTATTGTTAGCTTAGGTAAAATAAGACATTATTTAATTGAGTATTTTGGTTGAGAATCATATTTCACTGAAGATGCCTATTTACTATGAAGTTTCATAACTATTGAATGAATTTAATTATTCTTGAAAGAGAAAATTACAGTGTGATCTTCGAATATTAATCATTCTGGAATTTTAAAGACTGACTGCATGGTTAATTAAACAAATTTATAAGCAGATAAGAATATGCATGGAAAGAATTCTTTAATCTTTATGCAGTATAAAATTCTCTTTAAGACAGTAAAATATTTTCATTACCCAAAATAAATTGTTTGCATAGTAAACAATATTTTTCTACAATAATGAAATTTGTACAGTAGAATAGTTAGCTAGAACTGAACAATAAGAATTGTGTTCGAAAGAGAAAATCTTGTAAGATAGACAAACCATAAAATATCTCTAAACAACCTGAACAGAAGGATTCAGTTAAGGGTTGATTGGGAAAATTTTTAACCCCGAACCAGAGTGAGGAGACTCCGGTTCCGGGACATTTGTTTCCTAGTAAAAGAGCTATACATGGACGAAGTTAGGTCGGTCCATTCAACCCCTAACCTGTTATAAATTTATAGTAAAAATGAAGCACAACTATTATCAAATAGTGGAAATAAATAGCATATTTCTAAGCACCAAAGAACCTATTCATTCATATAATGCATATAACTAGAATTAAATATTTTTCTTATATCCTGGAAAGCAGAGGTTACATTATCTCTCAGAAATTTAAACCTATAAATCAAAGGTACAATTTTCGATGCTTTCAATACATATGTTAACCAAGAAATATAATAGAAACCCCAGAGAAAATAATTGGGCTAACGAGAATACAGTAATAGAAAAATTCCTTGTTCAAATATAACGAGTCAAAAAATCTAAACTTATACATTATAGAGGAAAACTGAAAAAATAGAAGTAACCCTGGTTCGGGTCATCAAAACCCTTAAATCATGATGCAAGAAAAGTCTCTTAAAACTCCAGAAAGATACATGAACATAGAATTTAAAGGCTAACACTACTCATGCCACCGCGCTAACAAGAGAGAAGCTTGGAAGCTGCCCAGTACCTGAGACAAGAGATTCATGTGGAGGTAAGAACCTTGCCTTGGTACATGGTAGAGGTAGAGTAGGAAACCAACACTGAAATCATTTGAAAAACCTGTACATGCACAAATTCAAACAAAACATAAGTAAGAAGTTCTCATCTAATAATAATATGAATGAAAAACACTGTGAGTAAGTCGTGGAACTGAGAATCAAAGACTTAACATACCTGGGTAAAGCCAGCTCCATGCGAAAGCAGAGATTCCCTGCGGGGTAGTCACAGGGAAAAGATTAGTTCCAGACTTCAAATATAGGAGGAAGCATCACCCAAAATCAAACAAATAAAACTAACACAATGGGATAACTCAAAGTTTTACCTACTGTGACAGAAAGACCGTGATGTAAAATGACAGAAGAGGCATGACGCTGAGCACAACCATGAAGTCTCCTACCAAGCATCATGTAGAAGAAGAATGGAGTAACTGTTGGAGCCAAAGTGGAGAAACAGGGTTGCAGGAAAGCCTGCTCTCTTTAGCAAAGATTTGATCATGGAGAGGAAAAACCAAAACCATAAGTGGTAGTAAAGCCACGAGCCACCAAAGCTAGCTTTGCAATAATCAAACCAAGAAAACCCTCACAAATCTCCTTCTCCATTGCCATAGACAAACAGAAATCACAATCAGAGGTTGAAGGCCACATTTGGTTGCAAAGCAGTAACCCTGCAAAAAACCCCTATACAAATGAGCTAAGCGGTTATGGTTTGGGTGAGGTTGTTTACCCTATCCCATCGAGAACCACTAGCAGTCATAGATATTCCATGACATCCGATGGTGCGATTGTAAATAGATGTCACAGACATGAAACTCAAGTGGAGAGGTGGTACAAACAAGATCTGCACGGATACTGAAATTTAAACCATATTTCTAATCACAAGAATGAGATTCGATGTGATTTGGATACGCATTGAATAATCGAATTCCTCGAGAGGAAAAACAATTAAATTAAAATTTAGTGCAGTACTGATATAGATCAGGAGCAATCAATGAGAAGTACCATGGTCATATGCACGTCATGAGGCCTCATACTGCAATACTGGGCAACATTCTTGGAACGTGTGTGTATAGAAGTAGAGAGAAATATCCTGATGCAATGGGAGTTGAAGGTATTCTCATACTGAACATAGATTCTATAATCTTTTTCTCCAACTCCAGCTATGTGCAAGAAAGGTTAGCTTTCAATAGAATTTTTTGGGATGTCTTTGGGATTTATGAAAAGAATTAACAATTGGGTTATTTTTTCTTATCATAGGGTAAGTTTTTTACTATAAAGCTAGTTTTGTTCTTCATGGTATTATTTCATTATATTTTTTATATATTTATTTATAATTTTAGATAATATTTTTTTGATATTTATCTAATTTTTTTTAGATATGAGTCAATAAAAAAATTTAAATTTTATAATTTTCATAATAAGAATATAATTGAAAGACACATTTTACCTCAGAGTATAAGAAATGTGTAAATATAATTTTTTTGAATTTGGAGTTGGAAGGTGTCTATATATGGTTTGTTTAATTAATATATTGAGAGAATCAAATTTGAGGCTCAAACATTTTATTCAAAATTTTCACTTTAAAAAATTGTTGACTTCAAAAAGTTTGATCAATGGACTTTTACTAGATCCATGATTAAAATGGATATATAGTGTTTTATATTAACAAAATTAATTAATTAGTATATATTAATAAATTTAATTAATTAGTATACTCACTCATTTTGATGATGACAAGATTACGATAAGGGTTTAAATTTTGAATTTTGTAATTTAGATAACACAACTATAATCTACATTAACAAGTTTACTTAATTAATTTATTCTCTATGGTTTTGATGATGACAATGTAATTAGATGAATAGAAGATGAAAAGTATTTTCTCAACCTCCATGGATTTTGATTATGGTTAACTCATGAAATCATTACCCATTTTCTAATATGCAACCATTACTTATGCCCATAGGCCTCCCATGTTGGAAATCACAGTTTTAATCATTTTTTTAATCACAAATTCCAATATGAGAGTTCAAAATATAAGATGCTCGAGTATTATTAGTTTCCACTACATCAATGGTTTTATGAAACGTCCAAAACCTTTTTTGAAACACGCCCCCACTATTTGAACCACCATAAAACTATGAAACTTTTTTTGAAACACGCCCCCACTATTTGAACCACCATAAAACTATGAAACATGTTATGTAGGGCTAGCGACATGTTCATGAGAGTTCATTGTCATGATGATTGCTCACATTCTCAAACTAGAAATGGTTCATTCACAATTAGTGATATATAATTTATTTTGTTTTATTGCTATTTAAGAATAGAATAAGGCACCAATGCTTTATGTTTATAATAATGTTCATTGACTGTTTTAATAATTATTTTAATATTTTAATGATAATTAATTATGTTACATAATAATGTAACTTACAATTAAAATGATGGCCTACAAGGGAGCCCACCATTGGAGGTATTCTTTATTTAATACAATTTTGTTAAATTGAAACGACTGTCATTCAAATTCCACAAAAAAAAGATCAATAGAAAAAGAAACAAAGCTTATTTAAAAAGAAATCCAACAAGTTTTCATTTCATAAATATGGCCTTTGTGCAAGTTTATTTTTTCTTGAGAAGTTTCAATTTGACATCCAAGTTAGTCTAATTTTATGGTTTATTGGTTTTTTCCAAAATTTCAGTGAAATTTATTTCCTACCTTTAATACATTGAATGATATATAATAGATTAACTTTGGTAAGCACATATGCAGAGATTTTATTTGATACAGAGATTCAAGTGCCACATATTCGGCCTTAGCACCTTTAGCAATAGAAAGTGGGAGGTATGTAAAACTGAAACCCTTGATACCATAAACCTGTTGAAATTATGATTTTTAAAACGAGGAAAAATGCTAATAAGAGGCAACCCTCACTTGAATCTACTCTGTTATGTGCATCAAATTCAATTTGGATAAAAATATTTACCCAAATGAAATCTATAGTTTTTCCAGCAATGTATGGCTACCGGCTTAGATTTCATCTCTACTTATTTATCTTCTTTTCATTCACCAGAAAATAAAATGAAATTGCAGACAAATTCACATTTGGTAAATCAAAAAATAGAAAAAAAATGAAATCCAGCAAAACAACTCATACAATAAAAAGAAACTAGAAAGAAAAAACAATCAACATGAATACAATAAAAAAAAACTAGGAAGAAAAAACAATCAACATGGCCATGCTACTGAACGAACAAAAAATATGGTGTTGACTTGGCTTGTCCATGCTACAATCACAATTTATTTATTAGAAGAGGTGTTTTGATTGATTTCATGTTTTTTTTACTATGTGTGAATTGTTCTTCAATCCATTTTATTTTTTTCAATGTTTTTCAGCAATGTATGAAATTTGTTATGTAAAAGTAGATCCCCTGATTGATGATAGAGTAGGTTGTCAGATTACAAGAAGGTATCAAAACATTTGATGGAGGACAACAAGATATTTAACATACAACGTGTCCAAACTTAAGAGCCTGGCTAAATCTGTGTTGCAGGAATTTTCTTTTCTAACAACATTGTGAAAATTAGTGGTGACAACATTGAATAAGAAGAAAATGGGACATTACCTAATATTATCATTTTTCATATAAACCAACTAGATATAATTCCCAGTTACCATGGTTGAAATTCTTAATTTTTAAAATGAATGTATGTAAAACTCAAACCCTCTTTGTTTTGATACCATAAATCTGTTAGAAATTCTGATTTTTAAAACGAGGGAAAATGTCAGTAAGAGACAACCCTAGCTTGAATCTACTATGTCATGTGCGTCAAATTCGAATGAAAGATTTACCCAGATAAAAATTATAGTTTTTCTAGCAATATATGGCTACCGGCTTAGATTTCATCTCTACTCATTTATCTTCTTTTCATTCACCAAGAAAATAAAATGAGATTGCAGACCAATTCACATTTAGTAAACAAAAAAAATAGAAGAGAAAATTAAATCCAGCAAAACACCTCATACTATCAAAAACATAGAAAGAAAAAACAATCAACTTGGCCATGCTACTGAAAGAACACCATAATGGCAATTTAGTATGAGGTGTTGGCTTGGCTTGATTTGTTTGTTGTTAGCTTAGTAGCATGGCCATGTTGATTGTTTTTTTGTCTATAGGTTTTTTTATGGTAAGAAGTGTTTTATTGATTTTTTTTTTTTTTTTAATTTTTTTTGTGTGAATTTTTTTTCAATCCATTTTATTTTTCCAGCAATCTATAAAATTTGTTATATAAAAGTAAATCCAGTGATTGATGATAGAATAAGTTGTCAGATTATAAAAATGTAGCCGCAAAACATTTGATGGAGGATACAAAGACATTTAACATACAAAGCTTCCAAACAACAAGGCGAAATCTCTATCCCGGAATTTTCTTTCTAGCAATATTGTGAAAATTAGTGGTGACAACATCAAATAAGAAAAAGAAAAAGACATTACATAATATTATCATTTTTCATATAAACCAACTGGATATAACTCCCAATTACCATGGTTGAAATTCTTAACTTTTAAAATTAGTTGGTGTAACCTGTCCCTTTTCAAATCAATTTTTTACCGGACTACTTTCATATTATTGAATTTAAAATTAAAAAAGTTTATGCTTTTATTTTTAATAAATATGTTTTTAATCATATTTTTTAATTTGTTATTTATTAACATTTTGTGTTTACAGTCTACTATATTCTTTCATTAATATAATTCTAATTTTTTTAAAATAATTTTAAAATTTAAATAATTAAGATATTGTGAAATTTTATTAAGCTTACAATGTATGGTGTCTTAAAAATCCCCGAGACTCCGTGAAACCAAGTTATACCCCCAACGGAACTGATACCCCTAACAAACGTAATACGTATATTTTTTATTTTTGCGCCACCAAGATACTGAACAGCATGGACTGTGGTTTGGTTTAGTGCAATTAGTTTTTTTACTTGAAATTTCTTACCTACTTAAAGTTTTTGAGTGATTTATCTCTCTTAATTTTTAAAATTAGGTAATGTAACTTCTCTCTTTTAAAATCATTTTTTTTTATGGCACTGCTTTCATATTGTTGAATTTAAGTTAAAAAGGTTTATGCTTTTAAAATATTTTGTTTACAATCCAATATATTATATTTAATTTTTTATTAATATAATTCTAATTTTTTTTTTTAAATAATTTTAAAATTTAAATAATTAATATATTATTAATTTCTATTAAGCGTACAACGTGTGGTGTATTAGA
>CM076580.1:249800514-250065426 GCA_034641835.2 Pinus albicaulis | reverse complement strand
CGGGAAAGGCCAATCCAGTCATAGTTAGAAATTCTCGCTTTACAAGGGCCGCTAAAATCTATCTTCAACTGGTCCCAACCAACTCTAGAAAATAATTCCCCTTTACCAAATTCACAGAACCCCTACTCCTCCCCTGGGATTCAGCTTTATCCTCAGATGAGTAGGTAACTGTTTCCAACTGTTCCCCAACCACCTCCTATTCTTGGAAATATTTTACCAATAGCTTAACAAGATTTTATTTTCATTAACTAGTTCCTCCTAATTAACAATTTCAGAAAAATAATTTGTTTTATATAGAATAATAATTCAAGTATTTCATGCCAGAAAATAAAATAAACAAATGTTTTTAACTAGTTAGTACTAGTTAACTTTTAATAAGGTCACAAGAAGGTATTGGCATAGAAGGAGAGAAAGCTATGTGACAAAGGAGAGGTGGCATCCTAAGGTGTGGATGAAGGACTATGAAAGAACAAATTCAAAAAGAGTGATGTTGTTCTTTCTTAAGTCTTAAATTATGTTGAAGATCTTTATCAAATAATGAAGTGTTAAGTGCATAGCTTAATTTTGGTATGGATACAGAATATGGATATGGTAGTTTTAAAATTTTTGTGCGTCTTTAGAATGATCTCTGTCTATTTTTAATGTCATTTTTAAGTTGGTTATTACATATATTTTCTATTTATAGTTTCTACGTGAAAGCACTCCGGCCACCATAATGCTTTAAATATATTTAACACCAAGTAGACTAAAAAATGTTAAAAGAAAATCTCTAACTTCTTAAAAATGTTCTATAATAGCATATTTTAAATTTAGACATTTTTTGAACATACTTTTCCAACTATTTTTACTCAAAATCCAACTAAAATTTTAGAAGGCTTGATGGTATTGTAGATATCAAATATTGAGATTGCACAAACTGAGTGCAATATAGGTTTTTGAAAGTGTTGATCTCATTTGTGTGTTAAAAAAAACAATTTGACAAAAAAATATATAGCCAATTTTTATGATATTTAAAAATCTTTTTAAATAAATCTATGCAAGTTTTTTTTTTATCTATATTGATTTTTTACAATGTAGTCTAAGAACACTACTTTTATTTATTTTTCCATAACAATTGTTGCACTATTGCATTTTGGAATGCAAAGATAGATTGATCACCTTGGAAAATCCTTGGGCACAAGGGTTGCGGAGACTCAACAAATTAAAGCTAAAATTAACCAATTACTCAAAAGATTCTAAGCAAAATCCACTGAAAAATATATTAAGGAAAAAAGTTATAAATTGACCTAATTAAATTACTACATTTTTATCTTTTATTACCATAAATATTAAATACAATTTTATTTATTTAATCAACTTATTAATTTCAAAATTACATGTAATATATTTCATTTTATTTTTTTTTGTTAATTGAGTTTACATTTTTACCATTTATTATCATAAATATTAAATACAAATTTGTTTATTTAATTAACTAATTAATATCAAACTCAATTTTTTTTATTCTAATATATTTCATCTTTTTTGTTAATTAAATTTATAATATTATAATAAATATAATTCAATTTAAACGTCATAAAATATGATAAACACCAAATTTACGTTGAAGGCTTTTTTTGGTTTATAAAACAAGCTATCTACTTCCATATAATTAATTAACTATTAAAATTATATATATATATATATATATATATATATATATATATATATATATATATATTCCCAATCATCTCTCTGCCTAAAGAATATGTGTAAACCATTAATAAATTATTAATGAAAAATAAACATTATGTCAATACAAAAAGTAACAAAATTCATTAACACTTTGACTAAAATATTTATAAAAAATGATTAAAGTAAAACATGGACTAAATACCATGTGGTTCCAATCACTCGTATTAAAATATTTAACTAAAAAGTCGTTCAAATGATTTAAAGTAATGTCAAAATGGTTGATCTAGTTATTTCCGCGTTTTCCCATTGTATAAAGAGAAAAAACTATTTCCGCGTTTTTAATATATATATATATATATATATATATAACCAGCGTGCTGGTGAATGTAAAGAAATTTCTATTATTTCGTAAAAACGTCTTTCACATTTCTGGTCACCGGGGCCTTCCTCGGTAACTACCCGTAGTCACGGGCTTCGCACATTCTTGCAGTTACTGTTTCTTGCATTTTGAATTACTTGTATCTGCACAATGAAACTTGTTTCTTGTATTTTTAATAAATTTTGTCGAATTTTAAAGAAATTAGATCAGAAAAATTTATTGGAAAAATTTTCAAAAAGTCGCATTAAAGATAACTCCAAAATCTATTACCTTATATTATATTAATGATAAATAAATCCTAGGGTTTTTTTTTGAATTACTTGTACTTATCAAATTCTGTTTTCAATAAATTCTTGCCAAAGAAATTATTATACCGAAAAAATCCACCAGAAAAGCCTTCAAAAAATCCACTAAAAGCAACTTTATATTATACTAATAATAAATAAATCCTAGGTTTTTTTTTTAACAAAATGTAAGTTATAGAATATACAGTTTCTGATTTTAACTTGATCTTAGTAAACTAGTTATGTTGGTTGTCTGAGTCGAACGTTTTGGTGGTGCTCCTATAAATTGATCTCCTAGAAATTGTCTCTGCAAATTTCTGCCAGAATTGAGGCTGCAAGAGAATCTCCCCCGATCACTTGGAGTGTGACAATCGCCTTCACCAATAGACATTTGAGGATTTTGTAAGTGCGAATGGAGGGTTGGAAAAAAAGACAATCTACTGCCGATATTACCCATATCAATTAAAATAAATATTATTAATGCCATGCAATAAATATATGGTTACTTAATATTATTTATGATTATTTATGAACATATATGGTTGGTTATTATTTATAATGAAATTGCATATCATTCTTTTATCAAAGTTGAAACTATTAATTCATTCAATCTAATCTAACTAAAAAATAAAAATTGGATTATTTATATAGTTTTAGTTATTGCGCGCAATCTCCAACCCAGTAAGACCCTGATGTCGAGTATGTCACGTCCTCAAAAAATAATAAATTTATTGAATGGATCATAAATTTACCTTTAACAAAAAAAATTACCACATTGAATTTCCAAATTAAGTAAAATTTTAAACAGCTTTACTCTTTAGTAAAGTCAATACCATTTCCTAAATCAAAGGAACAGAGTTAATTCAACACAAACCATCAAAATTCAAAAGATTTTAGTATTTCTTTTAATTAAACATTTGTAAAATGAATCTTTAAAATGAAAACCCATGTTGTATGGATAAATTAAAATCTTCAAAGATATAAAAATTTCCCCATCAAAATTGCAATATTTCAAAATTTAAATAAATAAAAATCAAAATAAACCATAGGTATGGTAAATAATTAAAACCTATTTTTATACTTACTCCAGAGCTATGGTAAATAAATAAAAATATATATAAACTAGATGTATGGTAAATAAATAAAAACTTCTTTTTATATTTACTCCATAAACCTTTTTATATTTAAAAAACTCAAAAGCTAGGTTTTATTTAGATGAAGCCTATGGGACGAATACTATGGGACAAATTAAAATTGATACCATGGGCTAAATACCATATTTATAAAAGAAGTATTGTAAATAAATAAATACAAGAAGGTATAAATAGGTATGATAAATAAATAAATATAAAATAGGTATAAAGAGGTATGGTAAATAAATCAATATATAAATAAAACCGTTTGTAACAGAAGTAACAAAACCTGGAACTCTGTTTACTCCATAATATGCTTTATACTTATGAACACTCAAAATATAGGTTTTATTTAGGTGAAGCCTATGGTCCAAATACCATGGGCTAAATTATTATTAATACCATGCAAAAAGAAACATTATTAATCCTAATAGAATATTAAAAGATTAATATTAATAATATTATTATTATTAAATTTAATAACTTTCTATTAATACAATATTAAATTTATTATTTTATAATATATATAAATGTATCCTGATATATATTAACTATAGATATATATGGGAGGGCAGAACAAATATATAGAGTGATAGAGGTGGAGATATAGGGGGGTTGACAAGGGAGAGATGGAGATAAACTAAAGGAAAGGGGAGAGGAGGAATGAAGAGCGAGAGAGGGAGACACAAATATGGAGGGAGATAGAGAAGGAGAGGGGTAGGGAGATAGTGATAGAATTAGAGGAAACAGAGATGGCAGAAGAGAGAGGGGGGTAAGAGATAAAGGGAGAAAGAGATGGCAGAAGAGAGAGGGAGGTAAGAGAGAAAGGGAGAGATAGGAAGGACCAGAGATATGACTTGAGAGAGGGATGGATAGAGAGAAGTTGGAGGGGGAAAGAGGGGGGGAAGAAGAAATATATAGAGAGAGAGAAGTGGAGAGAGAGAGAGAGGGAGTGGCAAGGGAGATATGGAGAGAGAGTGTGTATGTTTAGGGGTGAGAAAAGATAGAATGTAGGATGTATGAAGATAATGGGGGAGAGAAGGAGAGAGGGAGGGATATAGTAATGTAGTTGGAGGGAAAGAGGGGCGGAGAGAGAGAGAGAGAGCGAGAGAGGGAAGATAGAGGGAGGTAGGAGAGAAAGGGAGAGAGGGGAAGGATGAGAGAGAGGACTTGAGAGAGAGGAGGAGAATGATGGAGGAAGAGAGAGTATTGGAGAGAGAGAGATCAAGGAAGAGAGAGGGAGGTAGGAGAGAAAGGGAGAGAGAGGGAGGACGAGAGAGAGGACTTGAGAGAGAGGAGGAGAGAGGGATAGATAGAGAGATGGAGTTGGAAGGGGAGAGAGATAGGAAATAAGAAATATAGAGAGTGAGAAGTGGAGAGAGAGAAGGAGTGACAAGGGAGAGAGGGAGAGAGAGAGAGAGAGAGCGTGTATGTTTGAGGGTGAGATAAAGAGACAAATAAGGAGAGATGGAGATAAGGGGGGAGAGAATGAGAGATAAGGAGAGAGGGAGGGATATAGTAACATAGTTGGTGGGTGAAGAGAGAGAGAGAGAGAGATCGAAGAAAGATAGAGAGAGAGATATGGGAAAGAAAGGGAAAGAGCATAAGGAAGAGAGAGGATGTGAGAGAGTAGGAGAGAGGGAGGGAAAGAGAGATGACTTGGAGGGGGAGAGAGAGGGAGGTAAGAAGAAAGACATAGAGAGATAAAGGGAGAAAAAGAGAGAGACCGAAGGAGAAAGAGAGATATTGCAGGGAAGAGGAGATATTCACATTTTCTATCTTTCAACATTATTATTGTCACTTTGCATTCAAAAAAATCATCTCATCATTTTTCATCATTAAAGTTATTAACAATATTTGCCATCTCAACAAACTGAAGTAACTAAGAAAATTTAAAATTAAAATGACCAAGTTAATCTCATAAATATTTAGCATATTTAAAATGATTATATTAATATTTGATATATTTACATATTATTGATAAAATTAATCATATATTCGATAGATTTTCCTTATGAAGACACCACCGAAACCAGGAAGGTATGAAGATCCATCTTAACTGACGATCCAAGTGCTGAGAGAAAACCTCTCAAGGTGCAAACCTTTCCTCAAGTTTTTCACTCAAAAAAGAGTCCGCACTTCGAGAGATTGATCCCTCTCGCGCTTAATAGATCCGGTAGATCCGAGTTAAGATGGATCTCTAAATTGGTATATCTTTAAAATTAAAAAGAAAATGATAGAAATTTTATTTTGAGACAAATAATATTAAAATTTGGTTACATCAAAGATACAAAGTATTAAATGCCTTATATCAAAAATATTTATTGCTCATGAGATACTTATTGTTGGTTATAAATACTATTTGATTAAGTTTAATAATGTAAGACTTATATTACAAAATGTAATATCCATAAAACAAAATCACTTAACGTAAATAATTTACATAAAAAAAAATGATTTAATACCTCCACAAAATCATTATACCTCCAACAAAATCAATAAAATAAATACACAGTATAATTAAACTCCAAACTAGCACCATAACCAAGGCGCTTATTCATAACATTTAATAAACCATGGTTTTTAATTCCCGTATTGCAAATTGTAAGTTTTGGACTCGGCTGTGAATTATTAACCATATCAATCCACATGGTCTACGGTCACGAATTGAATGTAATACATGTCATCCATCTGCCTCGATTCCTCCGTAGATTCACTTTGGACTTCCGTCCCACCAGACTTGATCATCGGTCCCGTTGGCGATAGACCTTGCCACTTGGCTCTCAGCTCTTTTGACAGGTCACGAACTCCTGTAGATCTCTGCGGTCGTGGTACAGGAAATATTAAATTGTTTGACAGGTATCATAAATTCCCACAGAAAATCTCGGTATGAGCGAGGGAATTCCTGCGGGTTGTTCCGATCTATCAACTTGGCGTTTCATTACACCGCCTTTCCATTTTCATTTGCCACAGGGTTTCGCTTGGATCCGGCAGGAGGAATTCTTCGAGAGTTTTCAGGTAAATGACCCTGTTCGCTTCCAGATTTATCAGCTCTCTGGCTTGATTAAGGTTTTGCGATACAGACCAGGGTTCTTTGTTTCTTTATACATATTTCTGTTAATATCTGTCGGAGAATGCTAACGAATTTTTCTGGTTTTGTTTGACAGGAGGACCGGAGGCTCCGTCCATCCCTGTGTTCATTCTTTGCGGTTAATCCTTCCGTGAATCCTCGTTTACCTTCTACAGGTGAGAAAATTGAAACAAATTCGAAGTCGCTCTTTCTTCCAACTTGTTTACATAAACAAAAAGAACAGAGTTCAAATTTTCCTTTTCAAAATGTCTCAACGCAGAGGATGGTTAAGCGAGGGAAATCCAGACCCCAATTCGAAAGGTAGACACACAGAGTTTGCCCTACCTGTTATCTCATACTCGCGCAAGCTTATGTTTTTTTAAAGTTTTTTTTCCCTTGTTAGGTTTCTGACACAGTTCCAGTTTACGCTTACAGGTTTTCTCACAACTTGGTATCCGCTCTCCTCGAGTCTTTCGAGCTCGTTTTCTTCAACGTTTAACGTAGCTCCTCTCGACTTGCAGGTACTTCCAAGAGTGTAATGATTCATAGCTAAAAACTGGGTTAGACTGCCAGGTTCCTACTCTTGGTTAGAATTTTCTAGCTTGACTGGTCAAGCTTAGGAGCAGTTCCATCTGCATACCATTCTCTGAGTTGTGCTTCCTAAAGATTTGGATATTGACAAAATGTATAATTACATGTTATTTTAAAGACAGACATTCTTCCGGCTGATACTTTTTCCTTCGCACCAATGTTACAGTTTAACGTTTACTCCGCACAGTTCTTATGGTTTATTCAGGGTTCCTTTTACCCTAACTTCGTTTAAATGTATCGTCTATCATACAATTAATATTAAAAGGTTTTTGCAACTCTTTCCTGTCGTCGTTACAATCGTTGCCATTCTATTGGATTTTTCTTTGGAGTTTGGCCTCTCGGTGGTCTGTCTTTATCTAATGAAATTTATATTAAGTTTTACACATGTATTTCCTTGGAAATTTCGGCTACGTGGTTCCGGCTTCTTTCCAGAACACTCTAGCCTGAAAAATTGCTCCTAAAATTACCAAGGGTTTTACCCAGAAACAAATGCGACATTTAAGGTGCATTATTCATGTCAATTCTGCTCATTTACTGTACTTAAACTCTTTGTTCGCACGATTCTTTCAACTTACCAGTCGATGGATTTTGTTTCTTTAAAAGTACTTCTAAACTTTTGAGTTTATCATAGGGTTTGATTCATAAATCTCACTTCTGTTCTGTTAAACAATAAAGACTTGGATTTAAGTGACCTTAATTACTTCGCCCTAGGGTTTACGGCACCAGTCCGCCGACAAAGGGCTGTGTATAGCTATTCATAACCTATCACTCGGACAGGTTGCCGATTAAGCTTACGGCCTAACCCAGCTTGAAAGTCGTTTTCTTTCACCTCGGTGTTACAGTTATGATGCTAATATTTGTTTGAGTCCCGTAATCTTCGATTTTCCGGCGGGGGTTTCCTTCTTACATTTATATTCAACATTCACATCTTCAGGTTTGCTTCTTTTACCTTAATATATAAGCTTACCAAACTCTTTTACCGAAACTCATTTTACAGAGATTTCATTACCGGTCTTATTATAAACTTTTGCACTAAAAAGGTAACTTCAAGTTTTCAGTGCTACATCACTGGCATTATTACCAAAAAGAATATTTAAATCATACAAGTTGTCACAGGAATAACATTCTATCTTCCACAGAAAATTCCAGCATTATTACTCAACCCTCAGAACTGTGTTAATGGAACAGCCTTTATTCAATATAGTTTTATAAACAGTCTAAGTACTATTAGCAAACTAAAGAAAACAGTAGTGAACAGTCAATTAACCTGCAACTTTCAGGGTTTCAGTTTCCAGATGCTTATCTGATTAGGAACAGAATTTCCCAAGATGTTGTCCACCCGACCTTCAAGGGAGGCTATGACGTCCTCCGCTTGCCCCCTAGCCTCAGAAATCTGTATGGTGACACGGGATTAACAGTGGAGTAGACTATTGTGACCTCTGGATTTCCTATCCAGTCACCAATAGATAATTTAGCTCACACAAGGGTTTCAAAGTTATCTTCCACTGGTCTACATACCAGCTCTAGAAAATACTTTCCCTCACTTGCCAATTTTTCCAGAACCCCCCCTCCTCCTCTGGATTCCAACTTTATCCACTCAGGAGGGGGTAACTGTTTTCCAACTTTTCCCAACCACCATCTATTCTGAGAAACTAATACCAACAGCTTAGGAGATTATTTTTCCATTCATTGGTTTCTCTTAATAAATTCAAAAAAATAAAATAAAATAATAATTTTTGTCTCAACACATAATCCTCAAGTCTTTCTTGTCAGAATCAAAATAAACAACTTGTTTAAACTAATTAATGCTGCCAATCTTTAAATGAGGTCATTAATACAAAATATTAAATATTTTATAATGTAATTAAGTGTTTATTAATCCTTTTCAATTGTTAATTGTTATATTGATAAAAATGTATTTACAAAGAGATTGAGTCTTGAGAAACCTTAAAAGTTTTTTATTCATATAAATTTAAGAATTAAACTTTACTATTTCAAAAAAATGAAAAATTAAATTTTTAAAATATGATTTTGAAAAAAATAAAAATAATTCATTCATCATCATTATTTAAGAAAAACAACAGTATCTAAAATAAAATAACCAGTAATAATCCTAGACTTTCAATCTTACTAAATAACCCAAGTTTGAACCATCAACCTACTATTAATAAATAAAGAAAAAAAAACCATATTCCAAAACCATATATATATATATAATCTCTCTTGTATTATAAATTTATATTGTATTGATTAATTATTTATTATTATTTTAATTGTGAAGTGGTTATAACCATAAAAATTATAAATTTGAGTGTAATTTAAATATTATTATCCTTAATAAACATAATAACAATCAAGACCACATACTGTTGCAGTAACTATCACTCTAACAAAGTTGTTGTATTTAATGAAATTAATGCTAGGATGGATTATATTTTGCTGTAACTATATATCACTCCAACATAGGAGCTGTATTTAATGAAATTGATGTTAGCATGGATTCACCTGGGAATTGCTCCAATGAACTTCTAGTGGAGGCTTATTGTTGTTTCGGCGAGTTTAAGGTGGCTGAAGGACTTAAAGCCGCCATGAATAGTTGGGAGGTATAATCGGTGTCAAGATTCTGATTATGGGAAGGGTGAGGACTATGGGAGAAATTAAGTATAAAGACACTGGCAGAGCAAACTAAATGCACAACCTTAACCTTAGGAAAAAGAGTTTTGAGGTTTATGAGGGGGGAAAGTTAGTAGTGGTGGCATGTATTAGGTGCAATGGAAGGACCAAAGAGTGAAAGGAATGATGCAGAGATGGAGATGGTGATAGTTCACTATGTCAATGTTCCAGCCGGTGAAGGCATCATGCGGGAAGTGAAGCACACATTGAAAGAAACTTTGTTCCCCGATGACCCATTTCGACAGTTCAAGAACCAGCACAGGTCGCGAAAATGTGATGTTGGGCTACAATATGTGTTTCCCATCTTACAATGGGCACCCAAATATTCACTCAGCTTCTTGAAATATGATGTCGTGTCTGGCATAACTATTTCTAGTCTTGCCATTCCACTAGTACGTTGAGTGTTCCCAGATTCGGTTATATTGAACTTAGGTCAATTGCAGATTCAGGAAATATTTCGATTATGCTGCATAGTCTGCATAGTCTGGTTATGGGTTTTTGTTATGGATTCTGTTATGAGTTTTGGATATCCTAATTTAACATTTGATGTTTTTGATGTTTTTGTAGAAAATTATGACTGATTACATGGTGGAATCCTTACAGGGAATAAGCTACGCGAAGTTGGCTAACCTGCATCCTGTGATTTGGCTCTGAGTATTCATGCTCAATGGTGGTTTCAGTTTTAACTTTTCCTCAGGGTTCAAACTTCTTAATGACCTCTTTCAAGATTTTTCTTTTAGGGTTTGTGCTTGTCATTGCAATTGAAGCTTGGTGGATGTTGGCAAGGAAGAAGGTCTCTTGGGCAAGACCGAGGTTCAGGATGGAGGCCAACAAGGTTTTCCAAAGTAGTCTAGCACAACGCTAACATTTTCACTCTACTTCGAAGAGCAGAGAGTCTCACCCGAGGCGTGTCGTGACCTTACTAAGATTAGGATCAGATCAGGTATCAATCAAGCATGACATATAGAATAAAACAGACATAACTAAGTGCTACGAATAAGTGTAATTACTCTGTAAATGATAATACTCATGAACGTATTCAGGACGGAAAAACAAAATTTAAAGTAACCCACACATTCGACTGAACCGGAAACACATTACAGAACTCAGGACATCAAACCCATATCATAGTATATTGCATTAACAACAAGGAACAGTTACATTGCTCCTCAGAGCAATCCTGGCAGAATTGATTACAATATTAGCACATATGATAGAACAAAATGAACAGAGAGAACATAATGAACTGAGCGAAAAGAGCTCTCCTAAGACTCCTATCCTATGACCCCTATTGTGCCAACCTCTTGTCTACATTGGCTGACTGCCTATTTGTTCCTTTGCCAACGCGATTGCTAGTTCTCCCTTCCTTTCCGTTCTGTTGTTTGCTGCATCTCCCTAATCACTAGGAGTTCCACTACTTGTTCTTTGTCGCTTCCTTCTGCCATCTGTGCTTGTTTCCGCAACATCCACGCCATCTGCTCTTTAGCTCTTTGCAACCGTGACAGCTCTCTGTCTACCGTGGTTGCAATCTGCCACCTATTATCCACAACTCAAAAACCATTTTATGTCAAAACAAGGGCCCCAACAGGCCCCAACCACGGCCTCTTGACTCGTCCTGAGTCAATTGTTTTTTGCTACCTAAGTCTCCATCGATCCACTTGCCTCCATGGCCAGTCCTATCTTCTCCTTTTCCTCTCCTTGTCCAAACAAGGGCCCCAACTCGGGGACCTTTTCCAACGTTCATGCTTTGAGTTCTTTGAAGTCGAAAATGGCCTGTTTCCATCCCTGCATGAGTAGGACTGTCTCTGTGGTGACTTTTTCTGCTTCTTTTTCCCCTGAAATGGTCAACAGCTTACTGAATACATCCTTAATCCTAATGTTGGCCTCAATGGCCATTTATTGCATTGTTTGGGTAGTAAGCTTGATAGGCTGCCTTAGCTCCCGGAGGATCTGTTTGGTTGTTGCTGAATGTTCCTCAATTTGTTGTATCTTGACCTCCAACTCTTCCTCTTGGTTATACAATTGGTCAAGTCCATCGGGGTCTATGGCCTCTTGAATTTCCTTTGACACCTGCTGCAGTTGTGCTGAAATCGGCTGTGATTTCAAAGTCAGCGAGGTTGAACACTCATGTAAATTTTTCAAAAGGTCATATGATTCTTTCGCCGTGGTGCTTGGAGTTTCCTGCATCCCAGTTACTTGGTTTTGTCTCTCTGAGATTTTCTCTGTGTAGATGACTGCTGGATCTGGTAGCGCGAGCCTGGTCACTAGCGCTACTTTCAGTTCCTTATTTTCTTGGCTGAGATTCGAACATACCACCCAGACGTGAATGGATTTCCTGACTGGGTGACTAGCTGATATTTCATCTAGTATTTGATCGCTGTGAGCCGTTACTGTGGGCGAGAGATCCCTGAAAATCTATGTCACTATTTCCAGTTGGCTCTGCAAGTTGTCTTTCTCTATCTTTAACTGTTCATGCTCTTTAGTAAGTGTAATGATCTGTATTTTTTGCTGCTCAAACTTCTACTGGAGTTTGGTGTGGAGTCCTTCAGCCTGCTGTGCTACACGCTGAATAAAACTGTACAACTGCGTCGTTCCCCAAGTTTGCATGCTCTCATCCCCAGACGTATCTTGATTTGGTGATCTCCCTTGGAGTGGTTGACCACTCGCAATGGACCTGGCTGAGTGCTCCTATGGTGATTGTGGCTGTGTTGGTTGTGGTGGTAGATTATTAGGGTTACCCATGCTTGGAGTAGGATGCATCTGGTGAAGTATCAAATTCGCTTGTTGAAACGTATTCAACTCTTTAGGCGAGGGTGTTGTATTTTCAATAAAGGATCCCCCTTGACTTAAAAGGTCCTGAAAAGTGACTTGTTCAACCAAGGGTTGGTTAACCTCATGTACCAATGCTGTACTGGAGTTAACGTCTGCCTCGTTGTCTCCATTTGTTTTACTCTTAGCTCTGACTAGGTCTGATATGGTGGCTGATGTGGAGGGAGTTCGGGTTGAATGGTCTTTGGAGGTGAATGATGTGTGGGCTGATGAATGGTGAATGCGAGGTGGAGACATACAGATATTCAAAAATGAGTAGGGGTTGAACATAGGTAGCTCCTGAGTTACCTTGGGTTTTGTCACTAGCTCCTCCTGGATTGGGGCCCTCGTGTCCATTGGTTGTGTTTGATCTTCCCCAATGAGATCAACGACTTGGCTAGACACTGTAATTTTTTCCTTCTTAGCCTTTGGTGTAGCTACGGGTGGCTTTGAGGCTTTACTCTTTTTGATAGAAACTGTGGTTGTTTCCAGTGGTGAATTAAACAAACTAAGTGGTATGGTCGTGACTATGGGGGTTGTGATGGAAGAAGAGGTAGAATTGGAGGCCTAAAAATTTGTAAACGTGGGAAACAATGAAGAATCACTCGTTAGAGTTTGCACTACTCGGTTAAATATTTTTACCTTTGTGTTCATCTCCTCGATGATCGATGTCAGCTGCAGTCGCGACACTTTGGTCATCGTTTCATCTAGAATTTCCCCTGGAATTGGATCCAGCAACATGCCATCAAATGAATAGAAATGGATCCCGCTTCTGACCTCCATTCCCACCCCTTTCCAGGAACATACTTTAGTGTGGAAGGCTCTCTCATTGATTTGAAATTTCAAAGGTTTCATTTTGAAGGTCGATTCCGACACACATGTTGGCCTAATGTAGGTTTGCATGTGGCTGACTCCAAACCATATCAGCGCAGAGTAATTATCCAGCAAGCTCTTTGGGACTCTTTGTTGTGCCATCGCCACATCGACCATTTGGATGTGCCAGAACTTGAATGCCTCTTCGTTCACCTCCTTGGTGCTGGGGTCCCCTGATGCCTTCCAGGGTGTGAATTTCATTGCTAGAAGTTGACCTGTTGCAATATCCATAGGCTGCCTGATTCCCGGGAATGTCCATTTTCACATATCCAACACCATGATAAGATAACCATATATGAACCTAGTGGCTCTCTTGTAGTTATCCTCGCAAGCTTCAAATAGCTCATTAAGTAAAAATGAACACCAATTTAGTTGTGCCCCCTGGATATAGTGCTCCACAATTGAGATGGTATCAAGTGTACACTCACCCTTTGTATAATGCCTCATAGTTTTTATCGCAATTAGATAACAGGTAAGCTTGACTGCTAGCTTGTTATAAGGTCTATCTTTGCCCCTTTTCCTCCTCTCTTTGTGTCATATTTCTTGTAGTAATCACCATCTCCTGCCTTCTTCGCTCTCTTTGACACATTATGGAACGTCGTGGAGACGTCTCTACCTTCTTGTGATGAATTGGTATTTATTTTCCTAGCCACAACGACTCATTATGGATCCTTCTCAGCAGGAAATTTGTGCACTGCATCGTAGCCCCGGTGGTGCCAAACACTAGAATATTTTTTAGGTTCAGTATGGTTGATTGTTGGACACCTCTAAAATCTGGGAGTACTCTTGCTGCTTCTTGTCCTGCTTCAGTGGCATAATTTTCCATATAGAATTGTTTCTTCATTGCTGGGAATTGGAAAAAATCTGTTAGGTCAGTGTCGATCAACGACGCGCTATCGTATTTCCCCACCAGTGACTCCATATTCTGGATTCTCTGAGCTCCTTCTCAAGGACTGTTGGCGCTACCTTGGTCATTTTTTCTCCTCTGGTACACTTTCAAAGCTACTCATTCTCTTTCCTTGTAAATTCCTGCCTCTGGAATTCTTCTAATGATGTTTCTCTTGCTACTTTTGTTGTTTTTGGTTCTAACTCAATCTTCTATGGCATTCTCACGCTTTCTTTCATGCAAGTTATATATGTAACCGACATGCATGAGGTTGATAAGACCCCATAACTAAATAATTTTCCCTGCCTTCCCCCACAGCTATAATCGTGTGATTAGTTACCGGGATGAGGTGTGTTCTGAAAAAGCTGATTGTGACTTTAGGAGTTGGGCAGATGTGATGGGTAATGATTATGGCCTATTATGGAAAATTTATTGCGGTATGGACGATGCTAATTATGGAAACTACTTCTCAAATCTAGGTAATCCTACGTACTCACATGGGTACTATGAGTCATGATGATGGAATGATATTCGACACGCTTTTTCTCTGACATGGATGACACACTGGACACTACCCTCCCCCCGACCACAATTAGTTGCGTTGCGGTTTCTGCATCGCAACTTTGAGTTTTTTCTGTGCTTGGAATTTTCTTTATTGGGATTTCTATCTAAGATTTTCTCGCGTGCGAGAGACTTATTGACTCTATCTATTTTAATATACCCTACTGACTCCTCTCGGTTACGAGAGTTATTCAAAATTGAAATATAGAAATTACTCGTGATAGGGCTTTAGGCGTGCGCCATTCACCCATCCTGGTAGTATCTGGCCGCCCGCCTAAAGTGCAATCCGAACTATCTATGAATCTCTCGATTTATATTACATGGTGTAGTCCCACCAATGCATTCTCATTTTATCTGAAATTCTAGAACTTGTTTGCCGTAAAGTAAAACTCTTTCATTGACCATGAACGTTTAATTTGATATGGCTACTGCATAAGCTTTTTGCCTCTTCTCGGACAGCTTCTCAGGAGTTATTCTAGAAACCTATCTTCTTCAACTTTCGTAGTTCTTGCATTCATGTAATCTCTATTTTAGCGAGTCATCCTCTGATAATTGGAGAGATGTTGTGATTAGGAGGCTTGGTATGAAAAATTTCGTCGGTACTACTGCTTCCCTCCCGTACACCAACTAGAACGAGCTCTAGTTGTTTAGTCTCTTGAAAGTTGTTTTGTACACCCACAGTGTTGCTGGTATACGTTCATCCCAGTCATCTCGTTCAGTGTTGAAAATCTTCATTAAGATCCTTTCCAGAATATTATTAAATTCTTCTACTATACCATTAGCTTGTGGATGGTAAGGACTGCTTTTATGATGTTGTACCATGAATTTTTCTAGCAGAGATCTAATGGTTGCATTGATGAAATGCATACCTTGATTGCTAGTCAAACTTCTCGGGCAACCAAACCTACTAATGATATTTTCAAATACGAATCGAGTTGTTGTTTCGGTTGTGAAATCCTTCACTAGTATTGCCTCTGCCCACCATGTCAAATAGTCTGTTGCAGTAATGATATACCTGGCCTGTGAGTGCCTTGCGACAAGTGTAATTGGGCCTATAATTAATCTTATTAAATGGTCATAAGGTTTCGCACATTTGTGATAGAGTCACTTCTGTGATGGACATCCCATCCTCTGACATACATCACATTTTATTACAAATGCCTTACTTTCCATGTGTATTTTCGGCCACCATAAACCTGCCTACAGTATTTTCCTCGTTGTCGGTTTTGCTCCGACATGCCCTCCCGCAACTCCACAGTGACATTCCCACAGTATGCCTTCCCTCTCATGATCTAGGACACATCTTCGCAAGATTTTGTCTAACCCCATCTTATACAGGTGTCCTGCTATTAGCTGATACTACACTGCTCGGACTACTAGATGTATTTTCTGGGTTTCCGTATATTCATTTCGGCACTATCCTATTATCAAATAGGTTGCTATCTGGTCTAAGTAGTTTGGGATGAATTCTACTCTAAAAAGATCAGCGTCTGGAAGCTGATCATCTAGATACCCCCCGTTTTCCTCGTTTTCTAGCCTTGACAGGTGGTCAAGCCCCACATTCAGTCTCTCGGGTTTCACTATCACCTTAAAGGTGAAATCTTGAAAGAGTAGGAGCCATCTGAAGATTCTTCCCTCCAAGGCCAATTTGTTAACTAGGTACTTTAAAGTTGAATGGTTTGTGAAAAACTTAAACATACCTCCTAGTAAGTAGTGGTGGAACTTTTGAAGGGAATACACCACTGTCAACGCTTCCCACTCTGTTGTGGTGTAGTTCCTTTTCACTTTTGATAACTTACGACTTGCAAAATAAACTAGGTGATCAACTAAAGTGTCTCCTGGTTGAGCCAGAACTGCTCCAAGTGTGATGTTGGAAGCATCGATGTGGACATGAAATTGCTTGTCCCAATTATGGTGAACCAATATTGGCACACTTTCCATCTTTTTCTTCAAGGTATTCAGGGTTGTCGTGCAATCCTCTGTTCAACTGAACTGCTCCAATTTCCGCAACAGCTTCTCTAATGGGGTTGTTATCTTCACGTAGTTGCGGATGAATTGCCTATAGTAGCGTATGTGGACTAGCAACAACCTTAATTTCTTCATAGTTTTTGGTGCCTCCATGTTAATTATAACTGCCACCTTTTTTGGATCAAAACAAACTCCTTGTTTGCATACAACATGTCTTAGCAGTGATCCAAAAGGCATTGTAAATATGCACTTCTTGAGGTTTAATGAAATCTGGAGTTGCCTACATCTATCGAAAATTATCCTCAATAACATTTCATGGTATTTTAACAGGCTGTAAACAGCCCAGTCATCCATATAGACTTCTAGAAATTTGTGGATGTATTCCCGAAACGCTGCTATCACAATTCCTGAAAAAACTACTAGTGCATTTTTCAACCCGAATAGCATTACATGATATGCAAAGGAACCCCATTCAGTGGTGAAAGTTGTCTTCTTTTTATCTTCTTCGGCTATCCTTACCTGATGGTATCTTGAAAATCCATCCATAAAGGAATAAGTCTCATTCCCTACAACGTTGTCGAGAACTTCGTCACTGAACGAAGTTGGGAATGGGTCATGTATGCATGCATTATTCAAGCTCCTATAGTCAACACAGACTCAGATTTCATACTTATCCTCTTTACTTTGTATGAATATAGGACTTACCCATTCTGCTTCTTCCACCAGAAATATCAACCCTGCCTTTAGCATCTTATCAATTTATGCCTTGACTTTTTCTTTCACTCTTAGATTCCGACGATAGGGTCTGTGCTTGACTGGTCTTGCGCTGGGCTTCAAAATTATACACATCTCCCCCATGTCTCCTTTTATTCCTTTCAACTCCGCTACTGAGGATGGGAACAAGTCTTCATATTCGTGTAGTAGATTGAATATCTCCTTGGTCGTCTCGGCATCCCAATAATCACCGATTGACGCAATTTTGGGCTTTTATTTTGTTCCAATGTTCATTTTCTTAGTCTTTAGTGGTAGCAGATGAATTCCTTCTATTGTTGGGTCTTCTTTAATATCCCGCTCCCCCTCCTTTTCCTCGAAATACAGATGTCTAAGACCTTCTAGATCATCATCATCCATTTCGTTGTTTATCTTCTTACATGCTACTGACTGTCTAATTCTTTGGTTTGGGAGCAATTGCTCATCCTCCTCATGAATCTCCGAGAAGAACAATACCTTTTTAATGTCCTGCAATGCTTGGGTGACTAGTTCTGTTTTTCCTTCAAACAAGAATTATTGTGTAAATTTCTCCACAACTGCTTGCCAAGTATTGGTTCCTCTTTTCCTCTCTTCAGTTAGGTACCAAGCCTGTGGAATCAAATCCATTGAATGTATAAACTTGTGTACCCATAGCTCTTCTGGGTATCCTGCATTTTTCCATTGATCCTCACAATATTGCAAATGTTTTCTGGGGTTTGAGTCCCCTTGGTATTTTCCACTAAAATGTGGTCCTTCTTCCTTGAACCTGGCTTTCAATACTGCTGCAACTTTGTCCCATCGCGACCGTGAGTTGCGGTGGTTACTCCACCACCTGGATAATGTGGATTGTAAAGCCATATCCATGAGTGTAGCATGTATATCTCATGCCTTACTTTCTATTTTACAATAAATTACTGGGATGCAGTCTATATTTTACAAATAATAACTTCACCTTATCCCGATCCAATTGATTCTTCCGATGTTGGCGCATCTCCTTGTATTGGTCTTATACCCTTTGTCACAATCATCCTGTAGTTATCTCTCGAGCTCTAAGTCCAGCTTTTAATGCCTTTATCCAACCTACGTACATCCCCCCAATATGGCTGATATAATCTTCCCTTTTCCCTGCGGTCATTTGATAAAGATGATCAAGAAGTTGAGCATCTTCTCTGTTGTAAACAGACTCTACGTATCGGGGACCTTGATATGGGTCAAGTGGCTAGGTGACCCTGACCTCCCCATCCTCAAAGATCATCAGTTCCTTCTTTAAATCTATTACTGCATAGTTTTCAAAAGCCTAGTCGATCCCCAATAATGCTGGATAGGGATCTTTATCCCCCATAATTTCTATCACCTCGAAGTTTGTGTATGTCTTTACCCCCACAACATCGACTTCAACTTCCTCCAGTCTGCCTATGGGCACAATGCAGTACTGGTTTTCCATCTGGAGTTGAATTGGTGAATATGTCAACCTTGGTCTTCTCAATGCTTCCCATATCTTCCTTGGAAATATATTGACATCTGACCCTAGGTCAAGCATTGTGTCATTAATTTGGAATCCCACAACTTGAGTGTTCACCCGAAACTCTTTCCCTGTCCTTCTCTTATTTATTTTCACTCTCCGTATGTATTTCTGTGTTACGTCATTTGACTCCCTTGGTCCTGTGGTCTCATACACCACCATTTCCAGGTTCTTCTTTAACTATTCCAACATTGGTGCATTAGTAACAATCTTTAGGAATAGATAGAACCATTCTTCAATCGTAGTACTTGTACTAGCATGGTTTTCCTTATCTTCCTTGGCCTATGGCAACTCAATTCCTCTGCTTTCCCCAAGTTGGGAAAATGTTTCCACTGCTTATTTAAAGTATTGATTTTGTCTTTCTGGCTTGAACAGTGGCTTTGGAGATGATGGCCTTATCAATTTTATCGGGTTTGTCGTCTGTGCATCTTACCTGGTTTTTTTTCCTCCTCACGTCACTATGGCTACATTCTGCATAGTTTGAGCCTCTATATTCTTCTCTCTGCATTTATCATATTTGTTCCTCTTTGTCTGGCTCTTTCTTCCCATCTTTTAATGAGCTCTGGGCAGTCTTCTGTTGCGTGCGTGTTAACTTTGCACTGAGAGCACCAAGGTCTTCTAGGAAGTGGACATTCCCTAGCTACATGGCCTTCTTGGTCACAATTGTAACATCGTACTGGCCCTCTTCCTCCAGCTCGGCCTCCTCTCATGCCTCCCCCTCATCCCTTGGGAGCCTCATTCTCTCTATATGAAGGCCTATCCCATCGTTTCGCTAATGCATCTAGAGCCCTACACTGCTCTGTGATGTGTGTTGTAGAAGAACATAACTCACACTATATGTTGTTCGGAACATTGGATTATTTCTGCAAGATTGGGCATAGGCGGGGTGGATGACCCATGCTTTTGCATATCTCACAATATTTAGTTGTGGCTTGATTCTATTGCACGAGGAACCCCATGTACAGGTGTTGCGGCGGATATAATCCTTGGGTGTTTATCTGTGCAGCTCCTCCTAGTGGCAGAGCTCCCTATGCCCCTGCTATTGATGTCCCCACATTTTGGCCCCACAATCTTGGACATTCGGTTACCACATGTCCCTCCATTAGATAGTACGTACACCATACATTTGGTCTTTACCCATTACATTGGTTGAATCTCTGTAACTATGTTAAACTAGCTATCTAGTATTGTAGCTGTAGTATGTAGAAGGGTCTTGAAGATATTTCCTCCTTTAAATTCTGTAGATATCTGTATGGCCTCTGTCTACATATCTTATCCCAGTACGTCTTTAACATCTACACGGAAATCACTCTTCTGTATTAGTGATTCTTATTAATGGAAGAAGAAGGCATGGTAGTCCAATCTCTCGTCGTTTGGGTAAATTAGATGCTCGATTTTTCAATCTACATCACTTGAATATCTCATTATATCCCATGTAATTTACCCCCTCTCTCTGCAAATCTCCCATCTACGACAAACCACAGTCTGTTTGGGGTAATTTGAATTCCAACAAAATCTCTCTTTTACATCATCGTCAACAAGTTCTAATGAGCTTCAAACCATGATAAAGCAACGTAGAGCTCTCTACTGAGAAGTAGTTTGAAATTCAATCAACTTTGCCTCACAGTATGTATTGAGCCCCCCATGTGGCCCTGTGAGAAGCGTACGATGTTGTTCCACACCATCATTACCCCTCCTAGAAACTCTAGGTATACGATAAATGATCATATCGTAACATAACCCTTGTGGTGTTATAAAATAAAACCCTTGACTCACATTTTGTGAGACGCTATTATAGCACTACGCTGGTGTGTATTCTGTGAATTGAACACTGTTAATTTATCAGTTTAAATAAATTAACAAAAATTTCACCTACGGTTGATGAGAAGTGATGAGAAGGTACGAGACTGGTCGTGCATGAACATGAGAATAAGAATTACCTTGGAGAATTTATGGTGCCAGCCCCTCTCTTCCTTGTAAATTTCTCATACTTACATACCTTTCTCTTCGTGGGGAACGAGCTCTCACTGCACTGCACTTCATCGTCGTCCCTCCTATATCTTGAGAACCATCCTTCGCATGTCCTCTTGCTACATACAGGGCACCTTATCATGTCTTTCTGCTACTTTCGTGTTTCTCCAGTTCCTTCATCACGTTTTCACTTCTAGGTGATTTATCCCTATTGTGTACTCGTCATTCCCTCCTTCCTCTTGAGTCTAAGCATCCATATCCATATATTCGCTTTCCAGTATACATATGTGTATCTTCGCCCGGTCTTACTCACCGAGTTTAGGTCTCATTCTCGGTTGCAAACTCCATCAATCCTTTGTCACCATCGAGCACAGTGCGATCTCCTGTGACTCTCCGCGCAATCCTTGGTCTGGTCTCCTCCCACTTTTGAAAGAATTAGCGCGCCGACTACGAACTCCACTATGCCTCCGCCAATATGTCTTTTAAAATACGACTAAGGTCAAATACGATGTCTAATACGATAGGTACTACGAATCTTGTTACAACCACTTACGGCAGAATATTAAACTTCTTTGCGTTTTATCTTGCTGCTCAATCTCATAACCGGTTATTAAACTCTCTTGAAAATTTCCTAAGTCTTCATAATATCATGGCAAGATTAAAATGAAACACAGTTCTTAGCCATTTTCTCCTTTATTTATTAATAAAAACATTGTACTATGAAAATAATCTAAGTAGTTATCACCGATTTCGTATTTCTCTCTAGAATCCATTGTTCGCAATCTTGTTCCAAAATACGTTAAAGTCTGCAACAAGCGAGCATTTGTAGCGAGAAAGAAAATCTCTTGGGCAAGACCTATATTCAAGATGAAACCGACAAAATTTTCCACGATAGTCTGTACAACGAAGAACGCTGTCTACTCTAAAACGCAAAGTCTCACAAGGTGTCTTGGCCTTACTAAAGATTAGGGTGAATGAAGTGTCGATACGAGCATAACATATAGGAATAAAAGCAGTGATGAGTGCTCTGAATAAGTGTAAATACTCTACAAATGATAATACTCATAGGCAACATTAAGACATAATTTTAAATACTTACATTTGGTGAACTAGAAACACATTCGAACTAAGACATCGATACATCATAGTATTTGCATTAAAAATAAGACGATTTCATTGCTCCTCCGGAGGCCGGAAATCTGCAGCAGATGAATACCAATGTACTCACATGTGGTAGAATAGAATAGGCAGAAGAACATATTGAACACCTTGACACAGGCTCTCCTACGGCTCCCTATCACCGAATCCCTACTACCCACAACCTCTTGTCTCGTTGGATGGCTACTGCTTGTTCCTTTGCCAACGCATTGCCAGTTCTCCCTTCCTTTCTCCCTGTGCTTCTTCACCCGCATCTCTGATCATGCTGGGTTCCTACTTATTCTATGTCGCTTCATCACCTTACATCGCCTTTCTTCCTTTAGCAGTCATATGTACTCTTCGGCTCTTCGCAACATAGAAAACTCTACTCTCATAGTTGCGCTCTTGCTACTGTACTCTGTGACTCAAAAACCATTTTATTTCAAACGAGCCCCAACAATGGAAGCTGAAATGATTGTAATTGGAAATGAAGATGATAAAGAAGTTTTAAGAACTTTGATTGTTTCATTTATGAATTGTTAGAAATTACGGTAACACTGCGGTATTGTATTAAAAACATACATGAAACGAGTAAGCACAAAGAAGTTTACATAATGTAGTTACAAATCAATGACAACACAAAAATACAAGAAGACAAAAACATAGAACAATTGTATATCATATTCTTATATATTGCGGCCAGGCTTCAACAACATTCTCATTCTTACTTCTCTATTCGAACATATGAAAAACATGTTACTTGACAAAAATGGCGAAATGAAAATTGAACACTGAACGATAAAATTTCCAGACGGTAACAGCTAAGCGTCATACCTTACATGTTTTGCTTGTGCCATTAACCATAATGCCAGGCAACATATGCAGGACTTGAAATTCTTTAAGTTAACGTGGTGAAGTGATGTCGCATCATGCCCATTGCGTATTGTACTTTGGTAGCAACAAATTACGCCGGCACTATCATTGTTCGCAATTGCAATGTCGGTAGCAATATACGCCATAACGTGCAACAAATAACATGCAGCAACTTATGGAAAAAATAATATGTTGTGATTACGATGTACATTAACAATGTCATCACACCATCGCAATAGTTTTAGATGAACCATAAAAAGTAAAATTAAGTTGCAACCACAGTATTACATACTAAATAAATGCTATGAAAAAAGGTGAAAAATGAAATAACAAAATACAATTGCATAAGTTTTGGTAATTAAGTAAAGAGTATGATCGCGATGCCACCATTCGCATGATCTAAATAAGTTTGCTTAAGTCTTGAAAACTTAAAACTTGTAAAAGTTTTAAATATAAGGTAAAAGGTAAGTGAATGTGGTGGTAAAGAATTAAGCGAGGAGTGATGACAGCTCTATTTTCTGAACATCTATGAAGGTTACGTGAAGCAAAGCAAAAACCTGTAGATTTGAATCTTCAGAGCTTGTCTGGTCACACAACAAAATAATATAAGTGTGGGCTGCTACATTTTATTCATGGCATTAGTTGATAGTATTTCCAACATGGTTACATCCTTGCTTGCTGCTAGACGCTTTGAAGTTGAGTTCTTGATTAGGTTTGCTTTTAAGTTTTATTTTAGGATATCGGACCGATCTGATTATTGTTGTATCACTGTAATTCATTAATTAGTCCAAAAGTCGTAGCGAGAAAACTTAAGTTATATTACATTAGGCACATATATGTACACTTTCTTTAATGCTCTTCGCTTGTTTAGGTATTTTTCAAGTATAATACTGTTGACTTAATCATTAAAATTAAATGATATATAAGACATGTAATCAAATCCATATTTAATTTGACGATTTTGTTACAAAATATAATATAAATTAAAATTCAAATTGCTAAATCAAGTGTGAAAAAACGGTGCTACTAGTTGTTAAATTAGTCATTACTAAAGTAAATGGATGAATTAGTTTAGAATCCATTATTTAATCATTTATTTTATTATCGCATGATAACCTTATGGTGAAGCTAAGTTTCATCATGGTCACCATACTACTATTGAAAAGGTACATGATAGGATTTCTAACGATGCCCAATATCAACTCAAAGAAATCCTTGGTGTAGAAATTTACGAAGGGCAAGCATAATTTCTATCATCAACAAAACAAACAAGTACGAGGTTTTTCAGATTAATTTCCTTTTGACAAATGTACAGTAGCAGGCACCTTGATGTAGAACTCTCTTATTTATTTGTATACGTTGGGATAAATATCATATAAATGCGATTTCTGATTTTCTCATTGCCAGGTAGCTCATGGTATTGCTAGATCAAGCCTTGAAGTCTTGGGTTGTGTAATTCCCCCATAATCTTTCATACTTTTCTTTCTAAACTTCCAGAATTAGAAACTCTTGATGAGTTCGTGTCTTCTGGGTCTTCATGTAAATGCTCATATTTGCGATTTTATTGCAACAGTAAAACAAAAACGATGCAAGTCTCTGTTGACACTCCTTCGCTTTCTGTCTTTAAAGGCCGCTTGCTCGTCTTTTCAATGTGTATGGTGGCATAAATACCGTTATGTTCATCAGCTGAATCCTTGTAGCGGTGTAACCAGAGCCTTACAGAATTTCTTCTCTAACTATATTTATATAACTTTCAATACCAACGGTGGTACCCTTGAAAAAATGTAAACCTTTTGTGTGTTAGCGGATAGTCTTTCATGAAGCATTTGAAGACTAATTAGCAGAGATATTAATCGATCTCATTCTAATACAGTATGGGAATTAGTTGCTATATTATAATCTTAAATTTTTAATTATTATATTTTTAACAGCATTTTTATTATAAATTTTACAAGAATATTTTATATTGTTGGAATTCTTGATAATTTCGTAACAAATCTTTGAGAACAAAATGTCTCTTATGTTTAAAGAATTAAAAAATCTTGCAGATGAAACAAAAAATTACCATAGTGAGCAAGACAAGTTTTCCATTAACAAAAAAACTACATAGGCTTCCCGAATCTCTGTACGGTTTAAAATAAAAATAAAAATTCTTTACTTGGTGCTACTCACACAACTCTTTCAAACACTACGACTTAGATGCAACACGGGTCCTTTGCCTCTCATACATATACAACATTAGACACTATTCTCTCTCTCTCTCTCTCTCTCTCTCTCTCTCTCTCTCTCTCTCTATATATATATATATATATATATATATATATATATATATAATAAAACTATTAATTCTAAATTTCAAACTTTATAAAACAAAACATGTAGCCTAAGTTTAAGGCTTTATATACAAAAAATACTCGCCTCGAACTTTTCACAACAAAACCTTATAACAAAACAGTATTCAAACCAAAAATAATTATAAAATATTAAATGCCGGTTTTATCGCCGCGAACGATGAGCAAGGAGCGTCACTTGCTTTAAACCATGAAAAATAGATAGGAGGAAAATGCGAAGTGTTTTCGGATCAATTAAAACGCTGAGCAACTAGAGCGACCAGGCACGATGGTGCGCCGTGGCGGGGTGATTTGGCGGTGGTGAGGCGAAACATCGCATTTGCGGAGAGTGGAGGTAGCGACAGAAAGCACACGAACTTGTACGTGCGTGTTTAAATTAAACATGGGGCAATTATGACGTAATGCAGAGTTTAGATACGGAAATGACGCATTAATAACCGCGGAGTAGGTGCGAATGGTTAAAGCGAGTTGTGTGAATCTTAATTTGATTTGCAAATATGGAAGGTACGGTAGTATAAATGAATTTAGGTACTTTTGAATTAATTCAACATAAAATTAGATATATGGGTTTAGTGAGAACCAAACCAAAATTTGTTGCTGCCATATCAGCTAATAATTCAGACAACATTTAATCCTTTTCTTCATCCTTTGGGTTGAATTAATTTCAACACACCCTGAATTATTGTTGCTATCTTGCATTTCAAACATTTTACGGAATAATTAAAACTTTTAACATTTGGTTTTAAGATATCAACAAAGTATCTTTTGTTCTGTAATGTTATAAGAAAACAATTTTCTCCATTGTTCATAATTCTAAAGTATGATGATATGCATCAATATGTTTTGTTCTTTGTAGAAACATTGAATTCACTGGGTTGACTATACCATTTTGAGCTATTATCTGCAATAAACTTCTATGCCTTTTACTGTTCTTGCTTCCAGAAAACACCAACATTTTCCTCATCCATGTTACTTGACATATTCTTGTGAATGTACATGTTCTTGTCTCTGTTATTGATAAAACTATAATTGTTTATTTCTTGACCCATGGAAATGACTCACAGTCCCATATGAAAAAATATATCAGGAAAATGTATACATCATCCTGCTCCAGCTAATCTTTTATACGGTGTCAATCAATTAAAAATTTTCTGAAAGAAATTATGTAAAATACCATACCTCTTTGTTCCTTTCACGTAAAAATGGGAATTATTTTTCCAACATGACCTTACATAACTTTGATGCTGTAAATTTTGAAATTAAACTTCAACATGCATAATGTTGACTAGTTAAAACATAAGACTTCAACTATGTATGTAAACTTAAGTCAATCCTTGTATCTTCTTTTGTAAGTTTCAATCCCATAACTATAGGGGTAATTGTATGAAATCTGCATGTTAAATATTTTAAAACTTCTTTTACATATTTTCTTTAGAAATAAAGTTTTATTTTAATTTTGATCTACTTCTATTCCTAAAGTATCTCAACAGTCCTGCTCCAGTGTTCATTCATCGCTTAATTGTTCAATTCTCAACCAAGATACCAGTATCATTACCTATAGACTAACATCATCCAACATACAAAAACAACAATAGCTTTCTTGTCTTTTCTTTGGTACCATTGTAAGTTCTCTTCATTTTCAAATCCATTTGATGAATAGGCATCTGTCTTGCTTTATGCTCTTGGTGTGTTTTACATGTAAATTTCTTCCAATTTGTCTTGCTGTGTCTTGGCCTTCTTTTCATATTCCAGTTTTTCAACATATACCTCTTCTGTTAATACTCATTTACACGAAATGTTTATTTCCATCCATTTGTTAAACCTTGCTTGTGTTGTACTATTCTGGTGTACTGTCTTACTATTTCATTCTTTTAGCTAGTGCAAATATTTCTTCATCGTCTTTCTTATTGCTTGTAGCCTTTGTGTAAGTACGTGACATATGTCTGTCTCGTCTTGCCTTTAACCTTTTGGTTTTAAATCCATTTCTACAATCATTATACTCCTTTTAGAAGTCAATAATTCTCATGTCTTATTTCTTCTCTCTTCATTTTTTATTTATTCATCCATACTTAATTTTATCTTTTCTGACTTATTCAAAATGAATAGGATGTTCTGCACCGTATTGGTATGAATGGGAGTTCCAGCACGCTGCCTGCTGTAGTTTGTTCGAACTCTGAATGCGGTTATTACTGCTTGTTGGTTAGCCTTGGCTTGTCAAATATGTGTGATGTGCTTAGAAAACATATCATCATATGAAAGGGTGTTCTCATACTGTGTCCTTTGTCCTTGTTTTGTCCTTGTGTTGGTGGGTGGTGCTACTAGCAGAGATTTCTTTCAGCCATTCTTCCTCATCTTCATCATGAAAAAACATGTTTGTTCACTTCCTTTCTCATTATTTCCATCCCAAGATTATTTTCAATCGATTTTGTCTTTGCTTATCATAAATTTCTTAAAAATTTGGATGGTCTGCCCATTCTTGTATGCCTTGAATTCTTCCATTGTATCAATAATGCTTGTCTCACCACAACCCAATTTCTTGTAGTTGATACGGAATGTATTTCCTGGCTACACCACAATGAAATACTCTCATGTGGGTGACAAATGTTTTTACTTGCTCTGTGCTTCTTTTAGAACTCTCTTCATTACACTCTTTGTTGGGCATTTATTCAAAACATATTTTCAGTATGCAACTTTAGCCAAATATTCATTTTGGAAAATATTTTATCTTCATGTGCTTATATCTGTATCCATGATGAATTATACACTATTTCGACGCTCCATTTGTTGAGGTGTATACATATGTAAATTTCTTACATGTATTCATTTTCTCTATGGTAAGAAATTGTTGGAATGTGTTTCTCACTCTCCTATACCATCCTTAAGACTTTTTATATATTGCCCTTTGGTTCTCAAGAAGAACTTTGAAGTGGCGAATTTTCCGACCTTATCTTCAGCAAAAGCCTTGTAACACTGTATGTAATCATCGATAAATATATAGTGACATACCTTAATGATGGTATGCATTGGTCACACAAATCGGGATGGACTATTAAAGGAGGTACGCCTTTGCCCTTGTATATGTCTGATGAAATATTCTCTATGTTGTTCTGGTCTGCCTTTTAACGATTATACACGGCTTTTCAATCAATGGTAATCTCTTCCATTCTTTTCATCTTAACAAATTAAACCTCCGGTTAAGGATGTCAGGATCTCAAATACACAACAGTTTTATCTTTTCTTCTCTTTTAGAATCTCTAGTATTCTGTATGTTCGCTCATATGTAAATTTTCCTCATTTTGAGAAGAAACATTTTATTTCTTCCTTCTTCATTTGTACAATCCTCTATTTGCTTGGTAGTATGTCATAAGTAGTACATACCAACATCTTTTAAAGAATACATTTATGCTTCTGAATGGTCGTCAATGTCAATTTAAAAGCATACAGTCTGTTAAACACTTGATGGGTTTCTTTTCTCCCTTTCTTTGTCAAAACATACCTCTTTCCCATAACGGAAGTTACTACCTTGTTCTGATATTAACGAGACTTCACATTTTTGTCTAACATGAAAAACATGAAATGTTTTCAGGTCATATGGTTGCTACATTACAGATCTAGAAACCATATATCTTCATTATTTTCTTGATCCCTTATTCCTTTTCAAAACAAATTTTCTTGGCCTTGAATTTTCTTTAATAAATATGCTGAGTCTATACCCCCCGTATCTCTGCTTCTTCTACATTCATTATAGTACCCATCGCCCATGATGGCAACATTGGACTTAAAATTTATCATACCTTTGCTCCCTTAACCAAAATTTTCCACCTTGTTAGATGCTACCTTGGCTTTGATGCAGCTACGCACCCTTTGCCTGAAAATGCCACAACGTGTTTTTATTACCCTACTGTTTTGGCTACTGCCTCTGTGCCTATCTATATAATTTGAAAAATACTGCATTGTTCTTTTCAAAGAACATTTGGGTGCAAGCATACTCCAAATATCGTTCTTATTGTACTCAATCTTTGTTCGCATGTGTCATCAATAGTGCATAAACTCATCAATTTTAAACTTGTTGGAAATGTTTTGTCTCTTCATAGATGTTACTACTCATCAAATCTCGGTAAACTCCTTAATAATTTCTCCACTATTCTTCTTTCTTCTGTGGTCTCTCACGAAGATCTCATTTGAAGTAACCAATCTATTCAACAATGTGAAAAGCCAAGTCCTTGTATTCAAATTTATTTCATGCAAATGACTTTAAAATCTTCTCATTAATTGAAGCTTTGTTTTCTTTATTCATTCCTTGATAGGTTATATGAAAGTATCATGCATCCTTGCTTCTTTACTGCTACCAATTCTTAAAATAACTTTTCATGCTACACAATAGAATAAAGAAAACTTTTAGAGTCCTTCTTTATGTTACTCTTGGAAAATATTTCTCTTCTTATTATTAAGACATTAAATGTATTCATCTGCAGTTCTTCTAAACCATCCTCCAAATAGCACAAATAAATCTTGAAACCAAAACGAGCTTTCATTGTGATTTGCTCAATAGTCATAATTCTTCCCATTGGTATACGATTTGAGTATCACCATACTAAATATTGTGTTGGCTCATACATTGCTAGCCTACTAAACTATCCTAAAAAACTTGCTTTATTGTTTATTTAAACAGTGCCACATGGAGAATAACATAAAATATAAAGGCACCCCTTTTAAGACCTGCAGGTGTAGTCTTAAAACAAACAAAAACTTTTTGATAAATACGCACAACTTGTTGAACTTTCTGCTGTGATGAAAACAACAACTTCGCTATTATTATTGGCTTATTATTAGCTAAAACGAATAATAAGTACGTGACCAAATTACAGTAATTCCTTAACAAAAAATATTTGAAAACAAAATGTCTATACTGTCCTTTGAATATTTAAAAAATGCGCGGTGAAGCATAAAAAAACATACCATTTAGCAAAAACCGAACATTGCTCTTTTTTCATTATAAAAAAAAACTTAACAAAAATCTTCTTAAAATCTGTACGATTTTACAAAAAAAAAAAAAATTCTTCTTTGCTAATTTCTTTCTCGCTCATAAACACCTCAACTTCATATCATTTTCACGGGTCCTTTCTTGTCTCATCGTATATATCAATAATTCTAAATTCAAACTTTATAAAATAAAACATGTTGCTTAAGTTTTTAAAACTTTATATATTAAAAAAAATGTCACCCGCGACCTTTTAAACAAACATAACAAACAATGTTAAATCAAAAATAATTACATAACACTTATCATATGATGATTTCTCGCGTGAGCAGTAGGTAAAGACGTCATCCCAAACCCTTGAAAAATGAACGGGGAGGCAAATGCGAAGGTTTTCGCATTGATTAAAATCTTGGTGTTGGACCTCAAGGCTTGCGATGATGTACTGCATTAGCGGGGAAAGATGCCAGTAGTGGTGAACGGAACTTATCGCGTGTTTGCGGAGGAGGTAGCGTAGGCACGGGGGTCAATAATAACATTTTTGATTGTTAACGAGCGATGTGCGTGGTTAGAGGTTTGAATCAAAAATGGCTGCGTTATTAACGTGTGAGTGGTCTTACGAATAGTTAGCGTGAGGTTGTGTGAATATGAACATAATTTACAAATACGGAATCTCCCAGCAAGGTATAAATGGTCATTTTATTAAGTTTAATTTTAAACATAAAAATTGAATACATAGGTTAGTGAGAGCAAACAAAATTTTTTTTTTGATATATGTAATTTATTTAAATCAAGGCAACATCCTAATCCCTACTTGATTTATAGGTAAATTAATTTCCAACAATAATCTAATGAATACTAATTAATTAAATAATTAATTTTATTGTTGTTTTTATTAAAAAATATTTTGGAATTTAGTAGATACTAGCTATCTCAAACAATTGACATAGTATTTATATGAAATATTTGAATCAATTGATTTTGCTAAGTATTTATACCAAAAATATTCAAAATCAAAATGTAAATAGAAAAATATTCCCAAATTTAATAGACACTAATTACCTCACACAGTTAACTTTATCATGTTGTTTTAAAATATTTTTGAAATCTAAAATATTCTGAAATCTACAATCAAAATATAAATGACATATACAATTTCCATATAAGTTTTAGTAAATTTACCGAAAAGTTAGCAGTTAGAAAACATTTGGTCTCTTCACGAGAACTATTAAATTGATGTCAAGAGAATGCGTTTGTTTGGAATATTGGATACGGTCAGTTTCTGTAGCAGTTGTATTTCAACAGTTTTCCCAGCACTGCTTTCCATCTGTCGTTGAAGCCACTGATTTGAGTTAAGGTGTTACCAGCGTTCAACTTTTTTAATTTTTATAGGAGGTGTTATCAGTTTTCAGGCATAATGGGTAGCTGGTGGTTTGCAGGTGCTTTTTCTAGGCAACAGTAAATTTCAATGCTGGATGCAAACAGCAGCGTCAAATATGGTAATGGCCATTGCCATAATATCTTTGAACAGCAGAATATTAAATTTTTGTATAGGTTGAAATACTCATATTTGGATAAAACAATAAATGTTATTACATTGGTGTAGGTTGATTATACATTTTGGTATATCTAAATTGTTGAATAGTATATGTACGCTTGGAATTTAATGATATATATGTTTAATTTACAATAAGTATATCTAAATTAGGATTAAATATATGTGTATTTTAAATTTTACATTAAGTATATATATTTAATTTTATTAAAGTTCTTTCTAATTTCAAGAATTATTAAAATTATTTTAATAATTATATTTATAACACATATATTCTACAATCACATAACTAACTAAACTACAAAATATTTTCTTGTGCTTTATTAAAAAATCGATGTTTGGGAGTGTTTAATAACTTATTAATAATGTGGGTGGGTTGTTTGAAAAAATCTAATTAATTTAACTTAATTCAATTATAAATTTATTCCTGAAATTTATAATTTAAATAAAAATAATTTATATAAAAATTTATTATAATTGATCCGGCAAAGTCAATTTGAATTTTAATAACGTTGATTATTATATGCCAGGTATAATTTATATAAAAAATTATTAATTGATCCGGCAAAGTCAATTTGAATCTTAATAACGTTGATTATTATATGCCAGGTATCAATCTCAGTGGTAAGATTATTGATGCACGTAATGAGGCCTCATACTGCAGTACTGGGCTCTGTGTATAGAGACGTATAGAGCAATATCCTGATGCAATCAGAGTTCGGGGTATTCTCCAATATTTTTGGCCAACTCCAGCTATTTGCAAGAGAGGTTTGCTTTCGATTGATATCTAATCCATTTTGTAAATTGATGTTGGTTAAAATTCAAATTACGTTTTGATGTAAAAGGAATTAGTAAATGAGTTATTTTTGTACTTAATTGCTATCTCTATGTGTTTTGTGTTTGATTTTTTCTTGAGAAATGCAAATTAATAAAAATAATTAAATTTTAAGTGTCATAATTTATATATAAAATATTATTTTTATTTAATTTTAAGGTTGGTTAAAGTATACATCATACATTAAATTGGTGTATAAGATTCTTTTGTGTATAAGACAAAGGACTCTACTAAGTCTTACATAATTTATCTCTCTAGTTTTGAACCTATGATCTCTTAACCATTAAGGGACTACTTTGAAAATACAATGTTACAATTTTAGTTAATTAGTTTATCCTCTATGGTTTTGATGATGATAGGCTAATTAATGGACAAGAGATGAAAATGAACAACATCATTAAACTTTGCACTATTGATTCGGACATGGGTCGTGAGTATTTTCTAACATCTCTACATTTTGATTCTAGTTGACTCATGAATTGATTACCCATTTCCTAATGTCCGGACATTAATAATAATTCCTCCCAATTGTGATGACCAACAACACAAGCGTGTGAGATTTTGAGACACAAAGATCTAGATTTGCAAAACAATGAACAAACTTGCGAGAGAACGAAGGAGTGAGCAAGAATGGAGAAAAGAATGAAATTAATTCATCAATATTAGTTTAGAATCAATACATAAAAGCAAATGAGTTAAGCTTAGTTTTACATGCAATAACTATGGATAGTTAAAGCTAACTGAAGCTAAGTGTGCTTTATGTTCTGCTAATGTGCGCATGCACCATATGCGAGCACTAGAATTAACTAACTAAGCCAAGTGCACATCGCATGTAAGCACTCGAGCTAACTAGCTAAAAAAAATTGCACATCGCATGCAATATCTGAGTTGAACTAAAGCTAATTAAGGCTAACTATGTGCATGTAAAACACTCAAGTTAATTAGCTAAAGCCAAGTGCGCATTGCATGCAATCTCTAGAGTTGAACTAAAGCTAATGTAGGTGCATGTACACCAACAACCCCCCTTACGCATAACTTAGGCGAGTGTGATGAAAAATGAATGAGTCCCGACAACATGACCATTTTAGGTACCCATATACAATGCATCAAAATGAGGAAAGAGGGAAATCCCAGTGGGAAGAACCCCCTCCCCACAAAATATAATGCAAAAGTAGAGAAAAGACAACTACTAGGCATCTGTGTCCTTCACCATGAGACGATCTCGTAGGAATCAAAACTTCTGCTCAGTGAAAGTCTTGGTGAAGATATCAACATTTTGCTCGAAACTAGGACAATAGTGAAGATTGATGATCCCATCATGAAAGAGTTCTCTAATGAAGTGCACGTGGATATTGATGTGTTTGGTCTGATGTCGCTGCCGCTTCACTGGATCTCTGCAAAACTTTAGTGTATTTTGATTATCACACTAGATGAAAGTTAGACGATGGACACCGATCCCAAGCTCAGATAGGAAATGTTGTAGCCAAATGGCCTGAATAGTGGCATTGATTTCTCCTCTATACTCGGCCTCTACTTATGATAAAGAAATGGCAGCCTGCTTCTTGCTTGACCAACAAATTGGCCCGGATCCCAAACTAAGTACATAACTGGAGTTGGACTTGTGATCAATATTGTTGCCAGCCCAATCTGAATATTTGAACCCAATGAGTTTCAAAGAACAATTGGCTGCATAATGAATCCCATAGGTGATTGTCCCCTGGACATATCGAAGGATGCGCTTTGCAGCTTTGCAGTGTAACTCATGTGGCTCCTGCATGTATTTGGAAACTTCTCCTACGACATATGAGAGATTAGGACATGAGTGAGTGAGATAAAGAATATTTCCCACAAGTTGACAGTACAATATGAAATCAACCAATGGTGTGTCTTTGCCATTCTCAAGCTTTATCGCTGATAAGAAAGGTGTGGTTGTTGGCTTGAAGTCACTCATGTGAAATCGTGCTAAAATATCTCTAGCATACTTTGATTGAGAAATGGTAAACCAAAAACCACTCTGATTGATTTCTAGTCCAAGGAATAAATTTAGCAAGCCCATGTCTGTCATAGAAAACCGCCCATGTCTGTCATAGAAAACTGTTTATGCTATGCATTTTTAAACTCAGTAATGATGGAAGATGCACTACTTTTTATCAAAAGATCATCTACATAGAGTACTATGATAAACAATGAGTCACTTTTCTTCAAAAAAGAAACATTGGAATCAAATTTGCAGCATACAAAATTTTGAGATAACAAATAAGAATCCATATGTGCATACCATGCTCTAGGTGCCTGCTTGAGGCCATAGAGAGACTTCTTTAGTTTGCATACCGGAGATGAATTGTGCATGTATCCCTATGGCTGCTCCATGTAGATTTCCTCCTTGAGATCACCGTGAAGAAAGGCATTCTTCACATCCATATGATGCACCTCCCATCCTCTTGCTACTGCAATGGAGATAGCTAGCCAAATGGAATCCATTTTTTCCACTGGAGAAAAAGTATCATCATAGTCAACACCATGTACCTGCTGAAAACCTTTTGCTACCAACCGTGCCTTATATTGACTAACTTGGCCATTTTCTGAATTCTTGGTCTGGTAAACCCACTTGCACCTCACAAGTTTACGATTGGAAGGTAGTGGAACCAAATCCAAAGTCTGGTTCTCAATGAGAGAGTTATATTCCTCATCCATTGCTTCTCCCCATTCAGGATGCCCAGTTGCTTCTGCATAAGTCTGTGGATCAGATGCATGCATCATATAAGTATGCATGGGCATGCATGGATCCATAGCTAATAGTTCTTGTGGATCTTCCTCAAATTGAGGTATAGAGGCATGATCATCAAGGAGATCACTCATGCTACGCCATTTTTGTGTTGAGGGTGTTCGAGAATCTTCTGAAATACATGTGGAAGTATGATCTCGATGTCAACAAATGGTGGTCCAACAGGTGTCACAGGAAAAGGCTCATCTTCATTAGAATTATGTTCTGAAGTTTCATCTGCATACTCATCAATGAGTGGTGATGGAAACTTGGTAACAAGTTCATATGTTGGTGCATGAAAAGTATCTTCATCAAACTTTACACTCCTTTCAATAAATATCTCTTTAGTGTTGATATCAAGAAATTTGTACCCTTTGACTTCATTAGAATATCCAACAAACATGCATGCTTTAATTTGAGGCTCCAAAGCCTTTCTCTTCTATGTCGGAATGTGGGCCCATGCTTAAGATCCGAAAATGAAGAAATGACTGAATTAAGGTTGCATGCCAGCCCAAACCTCAAAAGGTGTTTTTCCAGTAACAAATTTATGAGGAGATCTATTATGGATGTATGAGGCACAATTGATAGCTTCAGCCCACAATTTTGACGAAAGAGATCTTGCATGCAACATGCAATTGGCCATCTCTTTCAAAGATCAATTCTTCCTTTCAGCCACACCATTTTGCTCTGGAGTGTAAGGAACTATATGCTGCAACTATATGCCTGCTTCATTACAAAGACTCTTGATATCTTTGTTGACATATTCTGTCCCATTATATGTGCGGAGTATCTTGATGCGTTACACCAAAATCTGTAGATTTTGGTAAACTTCTAAATTGGTAACTAAGATCAACAGGGTGGGAATTACGGATTCCACAGAGGTGCGGTGATTACTCTAACACCCCCCCTCAAACGCATCTCGGGGGAATCAACACCCCCCTCAAATGCAACTCGGCAGAATCAAACCTGGGTCCAAGCTCTAATACCATGTGATATTTTGAGACACAAAGATCTAGATTTGCAAAACAATGAACAAACTTGTGAGAGAACGAAGGAGTGAGAAATAATGGAGAAAAGAATGAAATTAATTCATCAATATTAGTTTTAGAATCAATAAATAAAAGAAACTGAGTTAAGCTTAGTTGTACAAGCAATAACTATGGATAGTTAAAGCTAATTGAATCTAAGTATGCTTTATGTTATGCTAATATGCACATGCACCATATGCAAGCACTAGAGTTAACTAACTAAGCCAAGTGCACATCGCATGTAAGCATTCAAGTTAATTAGCTAAAAACAAGTGCACATCGCATGCAATATCTAGAGTTGAACTAAAGCTAATTAAGGCTAACTATGTGCATGTAAAGCACTCAAGTTAACTAGCTAAAGACATGTGCACATTGCATGAAATACCTAGAGTTGAACTAAAGCTAATCTAGGTGCGTGTACACCAACAAAGCCAAATCAGCGCACTTGAGGAGCTGAAAAAGAAATTGGATCTCCAAAGACTTCAGGTAAGAGGAAGCTTGAAATATAGTATTAATATTCAATGTTATACTCATCGATACTTCAGTTGTATTAAAACTCATTTCCCACACCTTGTAATGGGGAATCCTGGGAGGCAGAAAATAGAGAAGCTGAACAATTCAAAATTTACAGAAATTCTGAGGAAGAAAAGCATGATTTTGATAGTGGAGGAGGCCATTGTCACTTGCAAAACTCTAATTCGCCATGAAGTGCTCGACAACGCTGATCGGGTGATCTAACTAGAAAGATTCTTAGTTCGTTCTTGTATCGGTTCTACCAGGGAATCGCCAAAGTTAAAAATGGGGTGGATTCAAATTTTTTTGTAATAGGAGAAAAGTTGACAGTACATAGAAGGCTATTTTGTCCAATAAGAGTCGATCCAAGCTGATTGGACCTGAGTATGTTGTTTGATATATAATTTTCTAACATTTATTTAATAGTTATTTATCTGGGATACGAGATCCATGTGTTTTTTTAAATGAGTCTGAATTCATATGTATCAATTAACAGAGTAAATAAATGAGATATGGATCGGAATATATATATATATATATGAAATTATTCTAAATCCCATTATAGCGACAAAGGCCGATCAAGAAGTCACAATAGAGTAAATTAATGAATAAATGAGATATGGATCGGAATATATATATATATATATGAAATTATTCTAAATCCCATTATAGCGACAAAGGCGAGTCAAATCACTGCGTCTTTGATGGTTAAAATACTACACCCAAGCCAAAGTGGTAGGACTCTATAAATTAAATTTAACATATTATTATTATAATTTAATTTTAAGTTGATTTTGATCAAATTGCTGTATGAAATCACTTGTGTATGGAATAGAAACTCACCTCCCAAATCCCTTATTCAAGTCAAAGTCCACCACTTTGGCTTGATATATTATATATTCGATAATTTAAAGGTTTATTATATGTTCAATAATTAGAAATATTTTAACAATTATTGTAAATATTTAAGGTTGATAATACACATCAATAATTGCCTTTTTATTTTTATATTTTGTTTATTGGATAGAGTTAAGTGATATCTAATAAATAAGATATTATCATAGATTTATAGCTAAGAACTAAGACAAAATTAGATTGAAAAAAATAATTACTTATTCAAACCCTATTAAAACTTTTTAAGGATTTATGATTGGTTGGTAGGAAGTTCCAATTTTAAAATTACAAGTGGCTTTGGTGAGTGTTAAGAAGTGGGAGTGGAGATTCCACAAAGTATGTGAAAAAGAGAAAGGACTAAGTAAAAAGGGTTTGGTATTAGTATGTGACACTAAATATTATATAAAAAAAGAGAAAAAGAAAAGAGTAAAGATGATTGAAGGGAAGTTTATTTTTTTTGGTAAATTAACTTCTATTAATTCTAAAAAAAAGTACATCAATAAACCAAAACAAAACCAAATTACAATTTTTCACTTTTTGTGATATTAGATACTAGAATGATTCAATGGTTTTTCTGTTTTTCCCCTTTGCTTGCATACATCAATCCATCTTTCAATGTTATCTGTAACAATTGAAGATCTACCTATTTCCTCGTTTTTCTTATATACCTCCATAGTTATCGATTCAACCGGGATCACTGCGTCTTTCTCGCGATCTAAATGGTCAAATTCATGGGACCACTTCTGACTACAAATAGTCAACATGATTAATGCTGACGATAATTCACTGTGCTTCATCAAGTCTTACTCCTCTACGAAGGGATGATTCGATGTAATTTGGGGCAATATTTGGATTTGTAGATGTTAAATTGTCTTGGGGTGAGTTGATATGCTGAGAACCCTCTTTTTTCACACCAACAGAGCTATTTGAACTAGATGATGGCTTTGGATCTCTCCACCCACGGCTAGCATTCTTCAGTACCCAGGGACAGAATGTCTCTTTAGGAGAAGGGAATGCATTCCGAAGGTTCCCAGGCTATTGGCACCTTCTGCACCTGAACATTGTATTCTAATAATCTAAAGGCTCGATATAATCCTTACCATCACACTTGAGGGTGATTTTATCTAGTAACCCTTTGCGAAGATCCACTTCAACACAGATTTAAATGAAGGTGATGAACTCAATTCCCAATCTGTCACTATCCACTTTGATGAAACGACCTATAGAATCTAAAATATCTTCTAGGATGTCTTGCCAAATCCATTGAAGGAGAAAATTTGAAAGTCTAACCCACATAAGAACCGACATAGATTCCATAGTGAGAGGGTTAAACTCTGAAAACCAAAGTTGGATCGAAAGACTAGCTCTGCCCCATAACTAAGGCCTATTGTCGAAAACCTTCCGACGATCTTCAATATTTATGAAGAAAACAAAAAAATAACCTTTCAAACAATAAAAAAACTCTATATTTTTGGACCAGTTCAGATGAATCCACTCTCGAAGGGTAAACGCCGATGGCCAAAATCCATTGAACCTGGATATGATTGCACATTTTTTATACTCTGCCACCCTTCTTTTGGAAATATCATCATCCATCACTAGTGATGGAGACTCCGAAGAGTGTTCCACCTAAATATATTTTCCAGAGAGATCCCCAGGTGTCTGAGAATTGGAGCCAAGATGCTCCTCTTGATTTTTTTATGTATTATTAGGCCAACCATACTTGTGGAAGCAACATGTTGTGTATGAGGCTAGGCCTCACACTATTATTGTTACTTTGGGTAATAAGTTGTACATGATACCATAGGTAGCACCACCTACCACCATCTCTTTAATCATTGCAAAGAAATGTAGTAAGATAATTTCCCAAACTAGGAAATTTGTTTTCATTATGATCTTCCCTTAGGGCAAGAATAATATTGTGGCCATGACCTCCAGACGGAAACAACAAATGGAAAAGTTCGTGGAGGAGTACGAGGACATGTTCACCTCACCTACAAGGGTGCCTCTGCACTGTTAGGTCAAGCCCTCCATTGATCTGACCCCATGTGCGCTTCTACCCATTGGACCAATCTATCGGTGCTTTGTTCTGGAGAACAACGAAATCAAAAGGAAATTTAGGAGCTGCTGCAGAAAAGTCACATCTAGTCGAGTTCATCTCCCTGTGGGAGCATGATCGTGTTGGTGCATAAGAAGGATGGGACTTGGAGACTCTGTATTGACTATCAGTCGTTGAACAAGATCACTGTTTGGAATAGGTATTTGAACCCATGGATTGATGACCCTCCGATGTGTGAAATATTGCCTTCAAATCCAAGGAGGGCCTTTTTGAATGGTTGGTCATGTCTTCTGGGTTGATGAATGCTCCCGCAACCTTCATGAGGCTGATGGACGACATCTTGTGACCATTCACCAACTCATTAGTGGTGGTGTATTTGGATGACATCCTCATCTTCAAGCAGAGTTTGGAAGAGCACCTCCACCACATTCGACAGATCCTCCAAACATTGCAGCAACACAAGTTGTGTGCCAATTTTTAGAAATGAACTTTTGAAATGACCCAAGATTAATATCTGAGATACATTACTGATGAGAGGGGGGTGCATGTGGACCCAACCAAGATCCAGGTCATTTGGGATTGGCTAGCCCCAACCACTCTAATAGAGCTCTACATCTTTCTAGTTCTTTCCAATTTCTACCACAGGTTCGTGTTGGGGTTCTCTCATATCACTTCGCCTTTGAGTCAAGTAACCAAGGGAGGAGCGAAAGAAAAAATATTTTTGGTATGAATCCCAACATAGGGAATTCGCAGAGTTGAAGCATCACCTCTACCCTGCACCAATGCTCACATTACCAAACTTGCAGCAACCATTTGAGATCGAGACAAATGCCTCTAACTATGATATTGGGGAAGTACTTACTCAGCAGGGGAATCCAATGCCATATCATAGTGAGACACTTTCAAACGGAGTTCGAAAGTGTCCCACCTATGATAAAGAGATGTATTCCATTGTGCAGGCCTACCGACAATGGAAGCATTACATTTTGTGGAAGGAAACGGTCATGCATAGAGATCACCGACCCCTATAGTTCATATAGACACAAGGGAAGTTGAAGAATTTTCGCCTTAAAAAATGGTCCACATACCTGCAATAATTCCATTTTAACATCAAGTATAAGAAGGGAAGCACCAATAATGTTACAGATTTCCTCAGCCGACTGCCCATCAATGCGCTAACCATTATGCTCGACTCTTGTGGGTATGATACTTCGGGTTGGCCGCATATCTACAAAAGTGATCCAGAATTCATTAACACATACCATATGCTCCTGGAGGGTAATAAAGTTCCATGTTTTCACCCCGAGGATGCATTGCTATGCCACCTGGGATACCTCTTTGTTCCTTCAAGCGAGCTTGTCAAGATGATTTGGGAAGTGCACTACAGTCAGTTCACTAGACATTTTGGCATTGAGAAAATAGTGATAGTAATAAAAAATTATTTCTATTGGTCGAACCTTCGACATGATGTTGGGATGTACATCAGATCTTGCACTACTTGCGCCATTTCCAAACCACAGGGGTGTCACTCAATTAACCTATGACATAGCATGTGTGTTCGTGGCATACTAAACAATACCCTTAATTTGACTACACATTGGAAAATACCTCTAAAAATCACTTTATTTAACCCCCTACCAATACTAACCCATTATATTTTCCCAATTTAAAAAACCCCTACTTTCACTAGTATTGTAGGTATCCATTTTTTCATTCATTTTTTATACCCCTTTATATTTATATCCTTAACATAATGACATGATGCCTCTCTTATGACTCCACATGCATTCTACAATTCACCTTTCTTCTTGTTATAGAGATGCATATTAGTATTCCCACAATGTGATTAGTAAATCCACACTCAAGCACATCTCACTATGATTTGTGGCATTTAATGGTCTAAGGCATACAAAGATCAACCATGTTTTAGGAAGATTGATTATGTGAATGTCTATAAAATGACATATAAATTGATCTATATGATGATGAAAAATAAATTGATCAATCTTTATGAATATGTTTGCACCAAATAAGGTGTTCAATCACAAGTATAGACCCTCTAGATGCAAGACCACTATCTACAACCAAGGCTAGGGCCCCAAATCTCAAATCCATATAAAGCGATGGGTTATATCCCCATCACACAATTAATAATTCAATCACTATCTCTCAAGCAAGGGAAATTATTGCAACCTATTTGGGTCTTTGGAGAGGAATAAAGCAAGCAACCTTCTTGTGTGTTATTGCAATGCATATCTAAGAATCTTGCTATACTCGTGCATTCATGGTGAATTCTAATGGACATGAACAACCATCCTTATTTATAAGTAACAACATTTCGTTTTTTAGTATTTACAAATTATAAGCAATAGACGAGAAATTTGCTATTTTTTTGGCAAATGTTGTATATACAGACTATGGTATAGGAACACTAAACTAGATGAATATTGTCTAGCCTCTACAATTATGTGATGTGATCCTTTGTAAATTCTCAATAAGATAAGTTGTTTATTATATTTAAAAGAAATATAAAGGATATGTAGATTTTTTACTTAAATTTTTAACAATACCATTATTTGTTTTAGAATATTTGAGAGTGGTTCCAAACTCATCAAACGTCAACTGGAGGAAAAGAATTTCATATCGCATTCAAAATTCATCAAACTTAATAGTTTTCAAAATTTAAAGATCAATGGGATTGTGACATTTCATTAGATTACATCATGTATGAGGGTAAGTGACTGTCATTTAATCAAGAGAACCGAGCCCTATATGCACCCCAATTTTGGTGGTGTTGATTGTTGAACTCCTTTGTCATGGCCTTAGCAAAAATGTACCCTTCACTCAAACCAAAATCATTGATCAAGCATGTTAAAATTTTCTACCATATTTTAAGGCCTGGATTAGACAGTTTGATCAAAATTGGCCCTTGGGTGGTGTCAACTTGTCTATAGAGAAACAAGGTCTAGGCAAAGGCTAGACAAGAGAAAAATGAAGAATGATACTAGTGATGAGGAACTCGACGTAAGTGATGGTGGAACATTGTTTGTAAAGTAGTGGTGGAACAAGCATGGTGGTGCTACCCCTTAGCTACAACATTTGGAAACATGGGTGCTTTCATAATTAGTGAAAACTTCCTCTATAGAGAAGTGTTTAGCAACTAGATTAGTTTACTGTTTTGGACCTTTTGGTCTTCATATTTCAGTGTGTAGCTAGCCTATTTTGTAAAAATAGCTATTTGGTCATTTTATTGATGATAGTTGCTGGATAACCTATTTCATTCCATAAGTTAATGGTCTACTTTCTATTATATGACTTAAAAAATTGTATATTTGTTTAGAATTGATAGAATCTAGTTTCTAGATAGCCGATGCTCAAATAATTAATCATTAATGTACTACCTATGCCATTTCTCTCTTGATCAATGTAAAAATATGCGCTACATTGTTCTAGCTTATAGCATATAGAGTGCCAAACAAATATCTCAGAGGGTCGTATGTGGAACAAAATAACTCGTAAGGAGTAGGAAGAATCCAAAGAACAATGTGAGTACAGTGTAAATCAATTTTCCTGAACTGGAAACCGCAATCCTCCAACTACATTTTGAGTTCTTTGAAGCGAGTGAGGAAGTTTTTGATCCTCTTGAAAACCTATGTCTCCATGTTCATCAAATTAGTTACAATCTTCATCGAGGGAGTCTCATTAGATTGGAAAAAAATTATTAAACATATCTCCAACCTCCATGGGAGATCCCAATTTCTAAATATGGAATTGCAACACATTCAACACATGGATGCCAATTAGATCTTGGGCTTCATAAACACTGTTCAACTATTCCTCCATGTTCTCATCATCTTTGGGTTCATTCTTAGGCCACATTTCTGGAGCACATCCTCTATTCTGCTACAATTTTCACCTGTGAGAATGGAGCTAGGGTTTATGGGCCCCATGACAAATCTGGGCAAAAAGTGCTAGTGAAGAGCAAGGGTCAAGTGGGCACACAAGGCCATTGGGCTTTGGATTGACTGTGAATGGGTGTTACGTTAATGCACTCCATGGAAAAAGGTCACTGGCTCAAATTCCCCAAGAGTGTTTATCCCACCCACTAAAAATAAAAGAAAATAAAAAAATAAAAAAGTGAGCACACAAGGTGCAGGGATCTTGTAAGAACAACAACAAAATGCTCTTTTGTTACTTGGAAAAATACCACTCCTCTCCCTTCCCTCACTCAAGAGAAAAAACAAGTCAAAATTTTATTGATTATACAACAGAAAATAAATAATCCCCACTCAAACAAATACCCAATACAAAACTCAAAACATAAAATGATTTGACAGACAAGGCAGGTGGGAAAACACAGACCTGATGTAGAAACATGCCACACTGAATAAAAAAACGTTGCACAGTAATAACCATGCTAACTAAAAATTACACATCCCGTACTGCTATATTCACAGATCTGCATTAAGCGTAGGCTCAAAGTTGGCCCCAGCCTATCGAAATTAGCTACAATTTCTGGCTGTAAAAAAGACAGCAGCAATTGGTGGCTTCTTAGAGTGACAATAATACTACTCCCATATGTTACCCCAAGTTGTCATCCTTGGATTGGGTTCTTCCACTTAGATGCTAGTTTAGGTAATAACAGTGTTAATGCCATGGCCCATTACTGTTTCTTGATAAATGTTAGCATAGTTGAGATAACATGTGATTCTTGTAATGGAAGTAAATTTATGTGTGTTGTTAATTTATATCGTTGCATTGATTCCACCTTAGTATGCAATTAGTTTTATTTTCATGTTTCCATCCAATTTTGTGCATTGTTGCTGAATCATGTTCTGAATCCTGATGGAACGAAAAAAAAATTGAATTTGATTCCCAAGAGCCAAGGAAAGTGAGTTTTGGCACATGAAAACATCAATTCATATGGGTGTTTCATTTACCATTGAACCCATACAATGGAACCTATATCTTTTCAGCTCTAAAAAAGGCAGTAAGGTACTGAGATATCTATTATGATGAGCATTTCATTCAATACTGGACTTTTACTCTATATCAGGATGCAAGTGATAATTAGATATGGAAAACCATAGGACCCCATAATCCTAGCACTGCTCAACTCGGGCCTTCCTCACCAGCAACACAGAGATTATAATTACTTTTTATATTACTACACTACAATACCAGATTATTGCCTATATTCTCTTTCCTAATATCAGTATCTTCAAACATTTTTTAATGCAATGCAGAATTTAAGATTACCAACAGCCATCAAACAACCATTATATCTCAATGTCGAATGCATTGCTTATGAAAAAATAACAAATTTAACAACACTGAAAGGTACCAAAATGGAGTTGACATACTAAATCCAAGTAATAGGAACAAGCAGTGCTTTTGTTACCTCATCCAGATTCAAACCACCAACTCGGGAGACACTCCCACAAGAAGCTATTTCAACCACTTCTTTACCTAGCCCATATATATCAAAAATTTGTGCTCCACAATAACTGGAAAATATTGCATCAAACATTCCTTGAGTTTGAGAATACTAGTTATCTCCGTTATGTTAAACATACTAGAAAGAATTGACTTTTACTTCAAAAAGTAGCCAATTACCAAAAAGAGGACACTGGAATTAAATGGTTCATATGCCCAAGGGGACCAAGTACTATAAGCAAAATAATAATAAGTTAAGAAAAGGTTAGTCAGAACTTAGCTCACCTAGAAAGACACGAGATACCCATCTTTGAGAGTATCTTCAAAAGGCCAGCCTTAATTGCGTGCAAGATTTAGATAAAGTTACATAAGTTTCTAACTCTTCAGAAATATCATTTCTCTGGCAGGGCAACAAAAATTATCACTTCTATTCTCCTAGAGAAATTGAAGGAAGAAAATTCTAACACCGAAAACTCTTTACCTTCAAAAATGAAATGTGATATATCCAAGATAGTAGACAACCACACAAGAAAACTACAGATAGAAAATTACTTTGAGATCCTAAAATTATTGAATAGATAACTTGGGTTTGTATCCAAGGAGATTGCGAAAATAGTAAACATTTATCATTATTACACAGGGAAACAGAAATAAGTTTTGATATCAATACTCAAAGAAGAATGCACAGAACATCATAATTTAAACTTAGGTGTGAAAGAGAACAAAATTTGAGAATGCAGTATCAGATAGATTTTATCTATAACTTCTAGACATGGTAGCCACGATTTACTTTCTCCAGTTAAGAATACAATGAATCATCAATGCTTTATCTTAATTGAAGAAACGATTAACCAAAACCATGCATCTATTTACATATCCACATCCATAGTAGTTTCCTTGCAATCATCACTTTTTAATACACCCTTCCCATTTATCAGCATCGTTTACAGTTGTAAAACAATGTCTTTAGCATCCTTGATATTAGGCACATATTTTCTGCTTATAGGTTTATATTCTCCTAGGAAAGAAACAGTAAACAATATCATCAATTTCCACTAGTTGTTAATATATATATATATATATATATATATATATATATATATATATATGCAAGTTGTCCTAATCACAGATTCTCTGCTTAAGTTAAGGTCAAATCTCATGCTAACATAGTCTTCCTTTAATTGCTTATGCTCCCCTCACATCCTCATTCATTTATTGCATAATAAAATATTCCATCAAATATTTCTCCTGAATAATTTCATGTGAATGTTGAATATTTTTGGAGTATGTAAAACTAAAATTTCATAATCACGATTATTGTTTAATTGGATTTTCTTCTCAAAAAAATTAAGAACTTAAGAACTTCCAGCAACAGATTGAACTGACAATAAAGAATGTTCCATCCTTTTTCTATCTCCTACTGCTTGTCCCACAACATGTGTTGAATTTAATGGTGGTAGAAGAGGATTTTTGTAAATGTTGTGTCTAAAAGTAAATCTCTAGGAGGGATATTGTTCATTTCTGCCTTATTCTCCCTAAAATAAACAGAATGCATACAAAGATAAAATGAATAATTTGATCCTATACATAATCAATAATTTGATCCTTGAAGGTCATCTTATGAACTTCTTGCAACAAACAAAAGTTCCAATAAAGAATGCCTTTTAACCACATAAGGAGTTTTTTGAACCCTTGCATTTCTGAGAATTTAAAAAGTAAAGCAAGCACTAAAGCAGACAGTGCCCTCGAACAAGGAGGATCTAATTGAACAGACTGCTGCAATCCACAAAATTCTGCATAAAACAGGGAATACCTTAAACATATTGTTACAACCCATAAAATTTATAAAAAAAGGCAGATGTGAAAAATAGACTGCAACATAGAAACCCATAAAACTAGTTCTAGACAGAAGGTTCAAGGTGCCCTTTGGAGTCCTTACCTCAAACTAGCCTAGAAAAAAATACCAACATTGCAAAGATCTGAAATATGTGCATAGAAGCCCAAGGGGTTAGCTCAACTAGTTGTCTCTAGTGTCGTTGAGCACTTGTCAAGTTCCATACCAGCAGGTGCCAAATCAAACTGCTGCAATCAGGTTTTCCCGTTAGGTTTTCCTTAGCAAAAAGGAAATATGAGCATAAAATTTTTCTTGTGGAAAGAACTGTGGTTAATAAAAGGTTTAACCTGACCTCAAAGAACACAATACCAATATTAGAATGGAAGCCTCCTTTTCCATGTCCGTTCTCCAGGAGATCAACAATGCTTCATGACTTCATCAGAAGATGAAGGCAATTAAACCCCACAGCACTAAGTAGTAAAGCCTCTAAAGACTCAATCCCTCAGCGCTGATACTATGTTTTTGTGCCTTATTAAAGCCTCACTATTGCCATGATAAAATTCCTTACAACATTTTGCTGTCTTTTGTTGTGGATAAAATTACATATGGATTAATATGGTCTCGTTGTATAATGGATTGTAGCTTTTATAACTTGCATCATGCAAGATTAACAGAAAATATGAATCTATTGTAACATGTACTAGTGTATTTTTGTCACAATGTTACCTATTAAAATGCTTAATTCAGGGGAATCATTTTCTTGAAGCAACATGAAAACCTATGAAAGAATGTCCTTGTCAGTTGTCAGCTAAAAATATTTAAGTTTGCATGTCTTCTATGGATAATGTAAGGTCACCATTGATATATACCAGTATGCATGCTATGATAATGTGTAGAATCACTACTACATTTGGCGGAAATTCCGACACTTGGTTCCGACGCTTTTGACCAAACGTTGGAAATTTCCCCAAATTTTTTCCGTCTTGCCTGAAACCGTCGCTATACCGACGTCTATAGAAAAGTGTCGCAATAACGACACTTAGAAAAGTGTCGCAATTGCGACGTTTGGAGGAAGACGTCGCAATTGTGACACTATGGCCCAACGCGTTGCTATTGCGACGACTGCCTCTAAACGTCGCAAGTGCGACACAATGTCTAAGTGTCGTAATTGCGATGTTTGGAGGCCTTCGTCGCAATAACGACGCCTTTTCCGCCGTCGGTATAATGACACTTATATGCGCGCTAAATACAAATACGAAACTTATATGCACGCTACATAAAAATGATTTTATTGTTTCGTATCTGTCACAATAGCTACATTAACGTCTGATATCACGCGCACATTCGCCCTCCGCTCTTGCAGAACATCATTCGCCTTTAGCTCTTGCAGAATAGCATTTTCCCTCAGCATTCGCCCTCAGCGTTCGCCCTAAGCTCTTGCATAACATCATTCGCCCTCAGCTCTTGCAAAATGGTAAGTTCTTACTGCAGGCCCTTCCTCCTATAGTAGGGTTGACTCTATTTGGGTTTTTTTGGTCAATTCCATTGGATTGTGTTAGGCTGTAGGGTTCTCTCTAGATGTCAAGAATCAAGATTCAATACCCTCTATTATCTTCATCACCCAATACAAGATTTAAATTTTCCCCAAAGAAACGCTTATTAATTTGGCAGCCATTATTTCTCCCTGCTTTAAAAACCCTACATTTAAATGAAAACAAGCATTGCATTTCAACTAAAAAAATCTATTAGTGTTCAAATGTACATGTGTGCATCACATTAGACGTTTGATATCACGCGGCGCATTCGCCCTCCGGCTCTTGCGAACAACGATCGCCTACGACGTTTGCCCTACGCTCTTGCGGGCTTGACATTGCCCTCGACGTCGCCACTGAGCTCTTGCGGGAAGCCGACGTCGCCACGAGCTCTTTAACGAATAGCACCGTGTACTGCATTCGCCCTCGGCTCTTGCGGAGAACAACATTCGCCCTCAGCTCTTGCAGAACAACATTCGCCCTCAGCTCTTGCAAAATGGTAAGTTCTTACTGCAGGCCTTCCTCCTATAGTAGGGTTGACTCTATTTGGGTTTTTTTGGTCAATTCCATTGGATTGTGTTAGGCTGTAGGGTTCTCTCTAGATGTCAAGAATCAAGATTCAATACCCTCTATTATCTTCATCACCCAATACAAGATTTAAATTTTTCCCAAAGAAATGCTTATTAATTTGGCAGCCATTATTTCTCCCTACTTTAAAAATCCTACATTTAAATGAAAACAAGCATTGCATTTCAACTACAAAAATCTATTAGTGTTCAAATGTACATGTGTGCATCACTTGTGTAGGGTATTCCTTTTCCACTTTCACATTATCCAAGAATGTGTGCAGTATAGTTAATATATTTTGTGATTTAGATTATCTTGAAAAAGGAAAGGTAAATTATTTCCCATGAAAAAAGAAGGTTTTCCCTTTTTACTACTGGAAATGGTACAACAAAGTTCCATTTCTACCTGAAACTCCTATGAAACAGGAACCAAATAAAGGCCATGTCCTCAATGGACATCATTTGGCTTTGAAAATGGCCATTGCATCGTGTTGTTTCTTATATTACATCACAATAGTTTCTTAGGTCATTTCTTGTTTCTTGAGATGAAAAACAACCAAAGAAATTGTGAAGATCCTTTCAAGAAATAAATGACCATTTCTCAATCATATCTCAAATATTTTTTATTTTATTTAGTGGTTGCTTACTTTGAGAGAAATTTGACACTTTTATAAGGAATATAACATAAAAACACAAAATGGGAAGGAATTGATGAGGTAGATGACCTTTAGTTGTTGTTAATTAAGAATTGATAATACACGATGCATGTTATGTACTACAAACTAGATTCATTCCTGGAGTTAGGACACAGAGTATTGAATCAAAGTTGTAGTTTCTAACTTCTTGTATTGGTTCATCAATCTTGAAATTCAGACATTGCATGTCTTCATTGCTTCATGTTTGAATAATTTGTATCATATCGTACAATAGGAAATTAGGAATTATGATTATTATTGCTTTATGGATCTGTTAAGTTACTTTTAAGTTTGCATGGTTTAGTGTGAAATTATTCTAGTCCCCAAACACATATAATCAAGGAATTATAACGTGATTTCAAACATTAAATATCAACAAAATCGTTTAAAGGATATTGAAAGGAAAAAAGTGATGGAAGATAGAAAGTGCCTTACTTAAATTCTCTAAGGATTTTTCAATAGTTGCTCCAAAAGCTTCACTTCAAGGCCCTTCAAGATCGTCTCCAACAATGCTATACCATCAGCTTCAACAATGTTGCTCCAAAAATGTCCTCAAGGTCTTCACAACAAGTTTACTAGAAGTTGCTCCAACAATATATTCAATAACGTCTTCATTGTCAACTCGTCTCTTGTTTGGGTGCCTTAATGTGCAATGACATGTTTCCAGGACTGAATTCAATGCAAGGCATATTTGAAACTCTAACTTTGTCGTCCGGTGTCTTATTAGAAATTATTTCAATTTTCATTTTGTGTTTTCAAGTTAGATATTGTTTTCAAGTTTTTACATTTATAATTTTATTGCAATGTGGCAGACTGATCAGAGCAGTGCAGGAACAACCCCGAGACGGGATGATCGCGGAAAGAGGCCAGCGTAAGAACATGTAAAGTGCCAGCATTGCTCTATCTTCAGGTATTTTAGTTATTTACATAATTTAAATAATATTAATTTTGTTCAAATATGCAGACACCTAGCCATGGTACGCTTGATGATTCCCTCTTTGAGGAAGAGCTTTCTTCATCCCTATCTCCAGTGTTCTTGTTGCAAAAAAAGGCACGAGATGCAAGGTCGGAATTTAATACTTTGATAGATGCGCCTCAAACACCTGAAACAGAAGAGAGGATACAACATCTTATGAGGCAGCTAGAAAGATATCAGGTAATAATAAAAAGTCAAAAGGATATTTTTTTTGTTCTACATGAGATGAATTGTGATAGTTTGATTTTTAATTTTTACATTGACTAAACTAACAAAAAGTTCTTTTGTATGTAGCGTTTTCTGGCATTTGCTGAACCCGGTGTTGGTGGTAGTGGGACACAAGGGCAAGATATTTCCCAACAACCCTCTCATACACCTTCTAATCCTTTAGGTGCCAGCCAAGAAACACACCATGCCCAAGCAGACACCCAGCCAACCGTTGAATGTGTTGGCAATGATGAGGCTGATATGGCCAACTACATTATTGTGTTTCCTGGAGCTACACGTGTCAGCTCCACAGGGACCATTAATGGCACGTTGTTGGTGAACAATGAAGGTGTCCCTATAAAGCATGTACAACTCCCAGGTAAATTTTAATATTTTAACTATTTCATGTACTTTATCTAAAACATATTTATCATGATTTTTATTTTTAAATTAATGATAATATCTTCTTCTTCTTCTTCTTCTTCTTTTTCTGTGTAGGAAACAATGAGTTCTACAGGTATTTGGAGAGCCATTCGTTGGTAATTTTTGGCCCAACCATACGCACAGGGTGGAATTCCCAGAGTTCCAACCTGAAAAAAGAACTTCTAGATTATCTAGAAGCCCTTTTTGGGGTCGGCACATTTGACAGAACAGCGGTGGCTCGGGTAGCCAACAAATATTTGAAATATACCAGGGACACCTATAGGACGCAATTGAAATTTAACCCTAGATATGAGCGTCCTCTCACAGTTCCAGAGAGTGAGTAGAGAGCACTCATCCATGACGGAAAAGAGAAAAGGGCAAAGAAAGAAGGAAAAATGCCAACTGGACCCGCAAGGTAAATTACAACTTTAATTCAATAGCTTGAATTTTCTCTATGTCTAAAATAAAAGTGTGCTACGTCATATCTGACTTTAATATTTTGATGCTAGGTTGCCTGACACCTCAAAGGCAACCAAAGCTAGGATTGAAAAAAAGGGCCATCACAAGCTAGGCCAGGGCGGCGACTTGAAATTGGCCGCAAGAATTGTAATTAAGTAGCTAAACATCTTATAATTAATTGTATCGCCTTCCAACATTTTTGTAATCCTATCAAATATGATTAAAAATACAAAATCATATGTAATTTAGGGTGATGACTTCGGAACAGAAACTACAGAGGAAGATAAAAATATCACTTTCCATTTCGGCTATCAAGCCGTAGTTGAACGTCGCATAAGCTTGGGGTAGGTCCCAAGATCCAGAATGCCTGATAAGGTAAAACATTAACCTTTCAATATGTTTTTTTTCGTCCATAAATTTAATTTCTAACAACTTTGTTTAAATCAGGGGAGCAGCACTACCGACGAGGCAAATAACCCAGTTTTAGAGCCAGATGTAGATGATCCTCTCGTGCAACCTGATCATTGTAGTGGGGACCAGGCCGACAATGTTGCTATCAGTGAGGGCCGTGACGGTAATTAATTTCCACTTATAATTTTTTTCTAATTATACCTTGATGGTTTTCCTTATAACGTTTTTTGTTTAAATGACAGAGAATGTTTCCCTTGAGGATCTTACCACCAGAGAGGAAGACAGGGCAACAGTCCCAACGGCGACAACTGGTGCACCAGGTAAATAATCTCATTGCAATTTTTTTTATTAATATTGCCGAACTAGTTCAATGATATTTAAAAAATGATAATTAAAATTTAATATTATCTGTTTTTGGAGGCGATGCCCCGTCACTGGATGAGACCAGACATCGTGACAATGCAACTAGGTCAGCGGCGACAACTGGTGCACCAGGTAAATAATCTCATTGCAATTTTTTTTGTTAATATTACCGAACTAGTTCAATGATATTTAAAAACTGACAATTAAAATTTAATATTATCTGTTTTTGTAGGCGATGCCCCGTCACTGGATGAGACCGGACATCGTGACTACACAACTAGGTCAGCGGCGACAACTGGTGCACCAGGTAAATAATCTCATTGCAATTTTTTTTATTAATATTACCGAACTATTTCAATGATATTTAAAAACCGACAATTAAAATTTAATATTATCTGTTTTTGTAGGCGATGCCCCGTCACTGGATGAGACCAGACATCGTGACTACGCAACTAGGTCAGCGGCGACAACTGGTGCACCAGGTAAATAATCTCATTGCATTTTTTTTATTAATATTACCGAACTAGTTCAATGATATTTAAAAACTGACAATTAAAATTTAATATTATCTGTTTTTGTAGGCGATGCCCCGTCACTGGATGAGACCAGACATCGTGACTACGCAACTAGGTCAGCGGCGACAACTGGTGCACTAGGTAAATAATCTCATTTCAATTTTTTTTATTAATATTACCGAACTAGTTCAATGATATTTAAAAACTGACAATTAAAATTTAATATTATCTGTTTTTGTAGGCGATGCCCCGTCACTGGATGAGACCAGACATCGTGACTACGCAACTAGGTCAGCAGTGCGGGTCGGAAGGCACGAAACAGGAGAAGAGCATGATGATATTGATGATGTAATTAGGAGCTTTAAAAATAGGAAGAAGAAAAAGAAATTTCGATAATGTAAAATATTGTATTATTATAAGACAAACGTTACCATACTTGGAACGTTTTTTGCGTTATATAAAAAACTCATTTATCATACTATTTTTATGTCAAGCATTAATTGCAATATTTCCTTGCGTACTTTTTGTTGAATTGTTTTTTTATTAGTTATTGAATATTTTTTTTTATGCTCATGAAAGTAAAAAATGAAATATAGATTGGGTATTGGGGAATTGAGAGTGATGTGAGGGGGGAGGGGGGGGAGGGGCCATAAGAGCTTCCACCTTCACGTGGTTGGCCCTGTTTAGTAGAGAATAATTTATTGGAGCGATTTAATCTTGGAGAAAACCTCCCTCGATCCAGCGTAGCAACAAAAAAGTCACTGTTGACTTAGTTTCTACTCTTTCATATCGTGGGAGGCTTGTTCCAAGTTCATGCGACTCCAATAAATTGTTCTTGAAACGAAGAGGAGCTTATTCAGGTATGTTTTGACATTTTCAACATATGTTCTAACATTATCATAAGAATGCATCTTAGAATAAAAAATACTACATCAATTACTTGTATTTATTGTATAGATAATGATGGATTTTGATTGACTTGGCAGTGCAGGTACAAATCCTCTTGCATCATGAGCAATACAACTTGTCAACCAGGGTCATGTCTAGGATATTTTTGCTTGTGCGCTTGACCAGGTTCGTAATGTCACATTTTGTAAGTTCCTTTACAGTTCATAATTCAATATTAAAGTAATGCATAAAGCTTTTCACAACAATAAAAGGAAAGGGTTATGGTTGAGTCAAATTTTATTGTTATTGACAGTGTAATGAAATGTATCTCAATGCTATGGTTTTGGCCTTTTTATTGGTTGAATTAGAGGACCCAGTTGAAAATATTGGGGCCAAGTAGGCTGGTTTTCCTTTTTGCTAATGGTTTGGTGTATCTAATTGAATTAGTTGCCTAAGGTATTTTTGGTTGCAAACTCCTTTTCATTTTTCATACAGTATTGGCCTTGTGGAATAAATTTGATTGTGTGGTCTTGTTAGATCTACAACATTTGTAGTTGTTTAGTCTTATGGCCGAGGTGCACTTTTATTATAGAAATAGTTGATGCAATATTGTCATTTAATCCTTACTGCAGGGTAGCATGTTGAGAAGTTTCTTGTGAAACATTTGGTATTCAAAATGACACTTGATCCTATACGACATCATGCACTTGACTTCAAAATTCATATTCAAAGTGTGCCAGACAATTCTTGCAAAATTTCAAATATTTATGTTGTTTTAAACCATTATCTTTTTCATGTATTGGATGCTGAAAATGTGAAAAGACTTTGGTATGAAACCAACTGGTGAATAATTTCCAGCAAAACAACCACTTCCAAGACATGATTTAGAAGTAGAACATATGTACTTATGAAGCATAGAAAGACATCCTTGATGCATTGTCAATGTTTGGCTAGGGTTATTTTTGGAGAAAATAACTCCTTATTCCTAGAATAGTGATCTTCAATACAAGTAAATGCCAGAGAAAAGAGATCATCGTGTGACGCAACAAAACTGAAATTGGACCCCTAAGGAGAGCTGGTGTGTCTACAATCGCTTTGTCAGCATTTTCCCTTGGTTTACCCCGTTCTTTTCCTCTAGCCTGAGTCTTAATTGACTTCTTCTTTCTTCGGGTTTATTTATCAAATTCGTAGAATTTGATAAATAAATATTATCCACAATGGTTGGACTTTAATTTATATTCCCGACTTTATATTATCTCCAAGCATTATAACCAATGTTTAAATTTCAACACTTTGTATTTATACTCCACGTTTCTTTTTAAATAAATAACTTGTAATGAACTTTCGGCTCTATATTTCACCACCCAACCTTACAACAATCACGCTCCAGACTTATGCTAATTATCCGCCAATCGTTTAATTAAACAATTTCATTATACTACGGCCCCACCTATATATATCAATAACCAATCAAACACTCGTATCGTACCTGGCTATCCTCCGCACACCTTAGTTAACCTCCGGGCAAGTTCAACGTGCGACCATCGTCCGATGGCCCTTCTCCAAATCAACGACTCTTGGCAATTTCGCTCGGCTTCCAACGTCGGGCTTTAACGTGCGATGGCGCGGGTTAAACGGTGGTTTTTCGGGGGTCACTTCGCCACGTGTCACATTCCCTATGGAATCGCTCACGAATAGGAAATACCGCCTACTCCGCAAAAGCGGTGCGATATGGGCAACCCGCTTTTGTGATTCCGCTCGTGGTTTTGGTATAGGGCTTGACCACGGGTGCAAGTCTGGTTCCGCTATCCTTTTGTTTGTTAACTCATGTCCAATCCTCGGGTCAGGTTCCGAAAGCACAACAATCTTGTCTCTTTATTAAGCAGGATTTTTATATTTGAACAGTGTTCATGACCCCGGTTCTCTACACAGACCTCGCCTTTGGGTGGGGTGAGTTCACAGGGTTATCCAACAATTTACGGGAATTCAAAGACAGAAGAATGGAATTATCAGTACCCAATCGCCTCACAGTTAAACAATTCTTCACAATTAGCAGTTCGAGATAATTCAATGGCAAATAAGCTTGGAAATCATTTAACTGGAAACAATTGTTCACACACAGAGGTTTATTGCAGAAATCCCCTCTCTACTCTCCTCTTCCCTCTCTACTTTTATTCATACGAGGAATTACAATTTATATACATAACATATGGCTCTTCGGTTCCTCTAAGAGGACCGTTCTAGAAATCAAAAGGTCTAATTATAATAATTCAACTAACTGAAACTGTTCGAATCCTACAACTCTAACTAGTCTAAGTAATACAGTCAGCTGAGGTATTGACACCTAGCTGTTACAACTCAAATGTTTTCGAACCCTCCTAGCCACAACATGTGGACAAAACCTCCTACATTGTTGGCTAGTGCCTAATGCCCCTGCATCATCGTGTAACATAAACCTATTAACAAAAGTGAACGGGGAATGATTATTAATTATGGCATACTAAGTTGTCAGTGATTTTGACTATTTGTCTTTAACATGTAAAAATGTTAAATTCCAAACTTACATCATCATGGTTTGGAATCATGAGCTTGACTAATTTTCCACCATGCTCATAATTTCATTGTTGTATTCATATCTATAAACAATGTTTCAAATAATAATAAAAAATTTCTATAAGAAAAATCCAGACCTCCATGTTGTTGCTCCTTGTGAGACAAAGTCAAAATTGCATTACACAATCTGACACATAAGAATCTCCTATATCCCGGTGGTATGTATCCAAATTCTTATAATAGTGTCTTCAAGACTTATGTTGACATTTCCAATGAGATATTTAAGCAATGAAATATGGAGCCTTATTCATTGTTGTATATGTAACAGTCTTTTATTAATATAAATATTGATGGTTTTGTCTTTCTGAAAATGAAATGTAAAAATAATTTATTGTGGTCAATTGAAAAGTTTTTTTTTTAAGCTTTTCATTATGGAAGGGCGACATATATATATGCCCTTCTAATTGAAATTCGGACCTGCCCTTCAAATTTGATCACTGTGTGGGACCTTAACAAACAATAAAACTATTCCGCCGCGCGTTATATAAAACATATAACAAAACCTTTGTCAAAACTTCAAACGAACCCTTTAGCAGTGGGTATTTCATCACGAATTGATCATTTTACCATGTACCTTCTTCTAGAGGAATATTCTTCCACTTGATTAGGTACTTCATAATGGTTATATTTCAAAGAGATACATAATGTTTATCTATAACTTTTTGTGGTTCAAGAATCAACTTTCATTCTTCATCTAATTTTGGAAGTTCTATTTACATTGGCATATTTTTTTCCCAAAACCTTTTTTAGGCAAGATACATGAAAAACCTTATGAATGCAAGAAGAAGGAAAATATAACTTCTATACCACTTGTGAAATCCTATGAATAATTATTTAGGGCCATAACAATTTTGTAGTGTGGAAAAAGTCGGCAAAAAGTCTCGACTTTTTGAAAAAATCTCGAATTTTTCCCGGAGCCGACTTTATTGGCCGAATTTTTGCCGACTTTTTCATCCCTGAAAAAGTCGCGATTTTATCCTCGAAGTCCCGACTTTTTGCCAACTTTTTCGAAAAAATCTTGAGTGAGGTAGTTTCTTTAATAATTTTTTAATTTTTTTTGAAAAAATCAGGATTTTTTCCAAAAATGAATATTTTGTATTTTTTTAGTTTTGCCGACTTTTTCAAAAAACTCCCGACTTTATCGAGTATTTCAACTTTTGGACCCTTTCCGATTTAATCCCGACTTCGACTTTTTCCACATTGCATTTTTGAGCTAATTCTTTATTCTTCTTTTTCTTGAATGAAGATTGCTTATAATGCTATAATCTCAAAAATACCCAATTACCCTCCTCAAATTATCTTTCACTTCAATGTTGTTCCCCTTGTTGTTTTATCATGTTTCATGTCATTTGAAGGTTTTCCATAATAATTTTCAGATTTTCTTTAGTATTTTCCATATGTGACTCTGTTTCCTATACTTTGGACTTATCTTGCAAAAAGTATGAGATACTAGGAGTTGGATATCCATAAAGGGCCTTAAATGGGGAAATTTTAGTAGATGTGTGATAGGTAGTATCATATTACCATTCTTCCTTGACGAACCCACTTCATCCATTAAGATTGCTTTTCTAAAGAGTAACATTGTAGAAAACCTTAAAAACATTTGTTAACTATTTTTGTTTGACCATTTGATTGTGTTTGATATGTAGAACTCATGGCAGCTAGTGTTTCTCCACTCATATTAAATAATTATTTCCAAAATTTTCTTGTTACTATTACTTTAGGAAAACCAAGAAGACTATGAATTTCTTTCACGGACACTTTTGCCACTTGGCTTGTTGTTTATGTACTTTGAGCTCTACAAAAAAAATCTACAAAATTTGTCTATATAAATGACCACAAAAATGTAATACTTACCTTTATATTTCAGTAACCCTGTAATAAATTCTATTGATATATCTTCTAGTCTTTGAATATGTATGTGGAATGGTTGAAGTAACCCTAGAGATTTTACTATCTCTCTTTTATTTATTATGCAAACATGACCTTCTCTTACAAAATTTTGAATATCTTTCTTCATTCCTTCCAAAAATATATTTTTTGATCCTTTGAGATGTTTTAAGGAACACTGCATCCTACCATGAGAGAGACATGAGACTCCCTTAATATTTGTTTATTCAAATATGCTTGCGTGCATAAAAATATTCTACATTTGCACCAAAGTATATCTCTCTTTCACTCCCAATGCTCCATAGAGTTCATCCCATCCTTTATAAATTTTAGTTTTTGTTTAGTACTATTGTCCTTTTTCCATTATGGCAAGCTTCTTCTAGCCACCTAGGAATAGAAAATGTAATTGGATATAAATTTGAGGCCTCTTCTATTTTAGAAAGAGCATCATGTACTAAATTTTCCTTGCCCTTTTTGCAGATTATCTCAAAATTAAAACTTTGCATTTTGTCTCCTCATTTTTGTTAATATTCCAATGAAATCCATAGCTTCAAAAAATACTTTATGCTATCATGGTATATCTTGACTTTAAAGTACCTCCCAATGATATACTATCTCCATTTTTTATTGCATGTAATATTGCTTCCATTTATTTTTCATATGTAGATTTCACCAAATATTTTCTTTGAATTCCTTTCTTTTAAAAGCCAATGATATCCCTTATTGTGTTAATGTTACGTAAATTCCTTGTCCTAGTGCCTCACACTCTACTATGAATGTTTTACCAAAATTAGGTGCAACCGATGTTGGTGTAGAAGACATGGCATCCATTAAAAGAGAGAATGCCAAGGTAGCCTCATCATTCCATATAAATGATATTTTCTTCAAGAGATATGTGAGTGGACTTGAAATGCATGCATAATTCTTAACAAATGATCAATAATATCATGTAAGTCTAAAAAATCTTCTAAGAACCTTGATTTTCGTAGGAATAGGTCATTTTGTAATAGCTTGCATCTTTTGAGGCTCCAACTTCACTCCTTCCTTTAAAACAATATGAACCAAATACTCGAATTATTATTTCCCAAAAGCACATTTGGATATTTTTACATAAAAATGATTGTTCTCAATAATTTATATAACTTTTCCACATGTTTAGTGTGGTATTCCTATGATTTATTATAAATATGTGTATTATCAAAGAAAACCAACACAAATTTTATAAGATGGGATCAAACAAAATTGTTCTTAAGTCGAGCCCGCCGGACTTCAAACGGCGATAAACCATAATTCAAACCAAATTCGCGTTCCAAAATAGCCTGCTGACGTCGGCCAATTTTGTGACGCGAAAACCAAATGAATTCCACCCTAATCTTTTTCGGGTCCGAAGTTGGGCTAGCGTACGGAGGGAGAGTTGTGACGCGAATTTCTTATCAAATTCGCCCTAATCTTTTTCGGGTCCGGATTTCCACTGCGCGAGCGGCCCAAACAAAGATCCGCTCCTATACCTCTGTGAAGAAACCATCGTACATGCTGACGTCATCAATCAAAACCCGCCACCCTTTTGACTTTGTAAATAAAACAAATTGCGTCTGTGTCATTTTCATTGTTTCGTGCGCTAGCCAGTCTTCCATGCAACAAAATTCAAAAACCAACTGTTAACGCTTGCTGACCGTTACCTTGCTGAAGAGAATTGAAGCCGAGTATTTCAGGGTTCTTCTGTCATAACCAGCGCCTATTTAAACACGTTTCATTTCCCGTAAACAGGTATTTATTCCAATTCCCCGCTAAACTCTGTAAAAAATCCTGGTTTTAGTTTTAATTCTGCACTAAGGTCTGAAAAGAAGTTCGGTTTGGTCTTTTTCGTTCCCAGAACTGCAATTATATTCCCAAAACTGGTAATTGTGCCCCTTTTCCACAAAAACCCCGAAATTCCATTTCTGAATCCACAAGAACCAGAAATGGAAGTTCCTGTAGCTCTGAATGTCATGCCCATCAATTCCCCTCACAAGGACTTGGATTATTTGCCTTTAGCCGATATGGATTTTCAAATTAAGGACTTGCTTCTCAGTGAGAATCCTCTTCGAATATTTTTCCGCTGCAGAGACAATTATTTGAATGGTTTTGACATCTTTGGACTTTGGGAATCAAATATTCCTATGTACCTTCTCCCCTCAGTCCATATTTTTCCTGAGTTAATCCATTATTGCTACGCAAATTATGATCCCAACCAACGAGCAGTTTTATCCCCAAGTCAAAATGTCCTTTTCCCAATAACTGCTCAGTCCATAAATGAAATGCTATAATTCCAACCTGGTCAAGCTCTCACTCCCCTGTCCATGGTTGAATTACTTGAGAAATCTACTAAGTTATCCCATGAAGAGTTAAACCGCCTATGCCAAACCTTCATGTTACTAGAGCATCAGCCTAAAAACCCTCCCCCTTATGGTTATACTTTCTTTACTGATGAGGGTAGACTTATTTTAAACATGATATCTTCCATAATGGGCTTCAATACTAGTGAGTATGTTGATCAGTTAACCCTAGCATTGTTATCCATTTTTACCCCTGGATAGCCTCCTGCTGTCAAGTACGATTTTTCATCTTATATTGCTGACAAAATCCATGATCAGTTCATGAGATTTTAGAATGAGAGAGTATTTAAGTATTCTTCTGTCATATATCATCTCATGATTTACTTTCAGTCAGAAAATTTCCCTTTTTATGTTAAGAAACTTTATGCCAAAGGGAATCCTAGGTCAGTCATCTTTTGGTCTGCCATTACTCACAATTCCTCTGATTCTCCTTATTCCTATAATGATTTTGTCGACCTTTTTGTTCATCCTGCAACTACCTTGTTGATAGGAGTCTCTCCTCCTAGAATTAACAATGAAATCAAGAAAATCCTTCAGCTCTCAAAGCATTACAAGATAGGTGACTGGTACCTATATCAAAAATACATAGAGATCAAGATATATGGATGTGAATTATGCCCATTCAAACTACCCAAGTATGTCCCAATGAGACTCTTTGCATTAGAATATTTCAGGCAGATGAATAATTCAGATATAATTCATTTTTGCAATGCAAAGAAAAAGGCTCAACTCAAGATCCAGAGCCAATTAGGTCCCTTCATTTGTAACTCTAGGGAAGCTGGAAAGGAAGCCGAAAGGATTTTAGAAGACTATCTCAGACTACAAAAGAGTTTCTACTGGGTGCCTTATGATCCAAACAACTTTATCTGTGATAGAAGAATGAAAAATAAACTGTCACCATACATCCATCAAAGAATCCCAGAAATATAACAATATGCTAATATGGATGAATGGACAGAAGGGACATTGGTTGAAAAAGATAGTGAGCAGGTCAATGTTGAAAATGTAATGAAAGATCTTGAAAAGATACTTGACTTAGAATCTTTTGGACAGGTGCAGGGATCTTCTTCAGCCAGGACTTTACAACAAAATTTGCAGGAGATTAGTACAGTAGCAGTAGAATCTAAAGGAAAAGAAAAGGAGCTTGATATACAAATAATTGAAAAATTCATAATGACAGAGCAACCAGAGACTTCTAAAGAACAAGGTCAAGGAAAAATTCCTCCTACTCAGATTAGTGAGCCGCCAAAAATTTCTATTTTACAAACTCCTCTGAATATAGAAAAGGGAAAAAAGAGAGAGGCTGAAACAACTACTCCTATTGGTGGCTCTTCTGAACATCAAGATGTTAAAAGGCAGAAATTAACTCCCCTTCCAGAAGATGAATCATTTCAGGAAATCCCTGACAGCCAGGGAAGAGAAGACAGTCAGCAAATAGATACAGGTAGTGGGACATCCACTAATTTTCAAAAACAGGGAATACAGAGGCAACAAAGTGCAGAAATATCTTCTTTCAAACCTCCAGTAAAAACTGCCTGGGACATCAAAAGAACATTCATCAATATAAAGGCCAGGAATGATCCACTTAGACTTCAAGTGTACAACCAATTTTTGAAGATGGCTCCGAGAAATCAAGAAAGATTGATGTCGGCTTATGACATCCAACAGGGTAAGATGTTAATGAGCCATTTGAAGCCCAAGGTGCAGCAGTCTCAGACAGCTGTAGATTACGTTAGGACTAATTTTGAAGTCTTAGCAAAGGATATCCATCCTTTAGATCAAATTGAGCTACACAAGCAAACAGGTGAGATGATTTATTCTACTCTAACGGATAAATCAATGATAACCCATAAGTTGCAGGATTCTTTGGATAATACTAATACACAGTTGCAACTTGAAAAAGCCTCCTCCCAGGCTAAGGATAATAGAATCAAAACTTTAGAGGAAATAATCATTGGTTTGGGTCATAATCCTAAATATGTGAAAGGTATTGAAGCTTTGATCAAGAGAAAAGATGATGATATTGCAGCTCTGAGAAAACAATTAAAGTTATCGGCCTCAAGACATCCACAAACTGCAGAAATCATCAAACAAAATTCTGAGGAAGAACTAATGGATTTTCTCTTAAAATTGAATGAGAAACTTACGGCAACTGAAAAAGAGCTTGAGAATGCATTAAAAGATAAGCAGGCAAATATTCTAGTATCTACAGTAGGAGTAGTGACAGGTACAGCAACAACAGGTTAGCCAGCAGAATTGTCACAGAGCAACACTGCAAATTTGAACACTGATGAATTAACAAAGTCAATGGAAGATATGAACATTCAGGCCATAGAGCTTCACAAAACAAAGGAAAAATTGGCCACTCTAGAACATAAATATGATCTTTAAAAAATGAGTGTTGCTGATAAAACAAGAGAAGTGAAAAAATTAGAAAAAAACAGTCAAAGCATTGGAAAAGGATCTCACATTGGAGAAACCTTTAAAAGAAATAAATGAAATTCTTTGGGATAATGTCATTCAATCAATAAAGGATGTTTGGTCCTCAATTCAAATAATGGATGAACATAATAACTTAGTTAAATTGGCTCTGGATGAGATTGAGAGATCAAGACAAGAGTTGGGAAATATGCCAGAAGAGGCCAATAGACTTATACATTTTTTGAATACTCGGACTAAGAATCAACTTGCAGAAATTGGTATTCATGACAGGACCGGAACAATTCTGGAAATAAAGAGAGTTTTTACTAAAAGAACTCTGGTACAGAATTTAGAACGAAGGTGCTCAGATATGCAAGAAGAAATCATTGCCTTCAGAGAAAGATTGAATATTTTGTTAAATAGAGGATTGCCCAGTCCTATAGTTGGAGAAGATAAGCTAATGGACCTTGATAGTTATGTTGAAAAATTGGACAAATATGCTGATAATCAAGCTAGTTCTTCAACCAGTTCATCAACAGCAGCATTGCCTACAAGGAAAAACCTTCATGACAGATTGGAGAATTTATTTTATCTTGAGCATGAAGTAAATCATTTGTTCCCAAATCAGCCTAATTTCTTCAGATATACTGAGGCTGATGAAACACTAAGAAAGTTGCAAAGGAACAGAGTGCCAGAAGTTCAATGGTGGGAAGAAATGATGGAAATTTTGTAAAAAATTATCCTTACATAAATTTTTGCCTATTTACCACAGTATAGTATATCAGTTGTTTTACTATTCTACATACGCTATTTCACTTTCTTATAGATGCCTCTGTCATATTTGGATGCTTTCTCGGATTGTCGATAATCTCCATGTGGACCGTTACTGGGTTTTATATCATGTCCCTGTATGTGACATGGGGTATTTTTCTATCATTGTCTGGGGTGGGACTTCCACTTTTCTGGATGGATATTTGGGTTCCAATCTTCAGATGTGAAAATGTAATGACTTCATGAATTGTTTTACTTCATATAATATATTCAAAACAACGTTTTTTCTCTTGTGAAAAAAAAATGATTAATGTTTATCACTCTGCCTTCAAAACTAGCGATGCTGGTCTATGTTGCTGGTTTATTGATATGGTCTCATGGTATTTTTATATTTTGGACATATCACACTCCTCACATGATTAGTGTTTTTCTCTGTTCAAGGATTTTGGGTACTTTAATTTGTATTTGGAACAATGGGCGTCGGTACTCTATCTGTTGCTTTACTATTCTACATACTGCTATTTCACTTTCTTATAGATGCCTCGGGCATATTTGGATGCTTTCTCAGATTGTCGATAATCTCCATGTGGACCATTACTGGGTTTTATATCATGTCCTGTATGTGACATGGGGTATTTTTCTATCATTGTCTGGGGTGGGACTTCCACTTTTCTGGATGGATATTTGGGTTCCAATCTTCAGATGTGAAAATGTAATGACTTCATGGACTGTTTTACTTCATCTAATATATTCAAAACAACATTTTTCCTCTTTTAAAGTTTCATTTTTTTTTTTAAATTGAACCTGCCGTCGCTATACCGACACCTTGTAAGCGTCGGAATTGTGACAGATTAGAAACGTCGGAAGAGCGACAGTATAAACACGTCGAAAGAGTGACGTTCAAAACTTCGAACCACATTTCATCGTAATTGTGACAGTTTACAGACGTCGGAAGAGCGACGTTCAAAACATCGGACCACATTTCATTGGAAGTGCGATAGTTTACAAAGGTCGGAAGTGCGACGGATTGGGAAACGTCGAAAGAGTGACGCTTGTTTGGAAGCGACGAGGGAAAAAGTGTGCATTAGTGCGGCCTTTTTAATTAAATAGAAGCGTGATGATATGATGAAAACCTTGTTTTTCCGCCTCGGTATCGCTCTTGCGGCCGGCCTGTAGTAATCGAGAATAGCGACGAATTGCGTTGTAGGAATTTCCGCCAGAATTATCTAGTGAATAGAAGGGTCTGGATTCTCGAATGAATATGCAACCACACACGAGGATGTTGGGGAGAGGAGATACCTTTGGAGTCATAAACCTTACTTTAAGCGTCATCTATATTTGGGCCAGGAACCCTTATTCGGTAGAAGATAAGGTATTCTAAGTAGGATTGGCGAGGGAACGAGTTAAGGAATCAAATGAACAATGAAAAGCATCAAGTAAGGGCAGTCGATGAAAAATATAGAGTATATATTTCTTTTGGTGTATAACCATGAAATTATAATACTAGGTACACTGGCACTGCAATAGTTCTATCACATTTGGCATCCAATTTCTATTTAGTAGTTCTATCACATTTGGCATCCAATTTCTATTTAGTATTTACATGACACGGTATCCTCCTTTAAATAAGATCACAAGAAACATCGTAGTTTTTTCCAATGACAGCAATGAAATTCTAATAATAGGTACACTGGCACTGCATTAGTTCTATCACATTTGACATCCAATTTCTATTTAGTATTTACATGACACATTATTCTCCTTTGAAGAAGATCACAAGAAACATCATATTTTTTTCCAATGACAACATTGTCAACCCAGCCTAAAATTTCTATATTTTCATTTCGTCTATCTCTCCATTACAAGAGTGCTCTTGTAAAAAGCCAGAAGTAAAGTGTAATGCTCTCTAATCAACAAAGCTTTCAAATGAATTAACATTTTTTCATTCAAATTACAAAAATAAGGGGTTTACTAGATATCAACAATGGGTTTGCTTGATATCATCAGTAAATGGAGTCACAAATGGATCTATTACTGTCAGTTTATGTAGGCCTTGGAAGTCAATGCAAATTCTCAGCCTTTTAAAGATTTTGGTACAAAGTCCGTAGAAAATTTCAGTACATCTATTTAAATATTAAGTCTCATCTTTTGCTAATATATGCAGTCAATAAGAATGTGCATTTTCTTGAAATAGAGAAACAAGAAAATTATTCAAAAACAACAATGAATATAAAAATTTTACCTTTACTCAAAGCGCCATAAGTTTCTTCAGCAACCACGCGCGAAGCACCCACCTGAAAAATGCATGAATTGCCAAATTATTTTGCAAACACTTTCATATTATCTATGGTTCTGGTAAATGCTAATTATGATTAATTCCATGCCAAGAACATAATCAAGCATTCAAAAATACATCCATACAAAAGAAAAATACACATTTACTCTTAAGAGACTCAAATATTTCCTATAACTTATCCTATAACTTATGCCATGCAAGTAAAGGTGAATATAGTTCCAATTTTGAGAAACCCGTCAACTGCTTGATTGAGCAAGGGATTGTGCATGTCAATAATCACACCCATATTAGGCCAGTGAATACTACCGAAAATTCTTCCATGAGGCATTTTGTCAGGTTATCAGCCAGCACAGAGAAACAAAGGACCAGTGCATCAGCTTTCCTAAAATGAATCTTCGGAACACAGAAAATAAACTACTACTTATCTATGAAATATAACAACAAATTAAACAGATCCATTAGATAAACTAGAAACAAATTACACAGCTTGCATTAGATGCCTATTTGATAGTGACAAACACTCCCATATTTCAGGGGAGAGTGGCCAACATCCCCTACATATCCCGTGATAATTGGATAATTTGGTTTATCAGAATACATTAAAATGGAGAAATAATTAGAGGCATAATCACTAAAACATTTCGTGGCAGGGAGCTCCACGGAACCAAAGACAATCCCATCGGACCTCATTCGAGGCTCATGCTAGCTTGGTGAACTAGACAACAAAAATAATGGAACCCAGGTGGTTTATGGCTCCACACTCACCTCACCAGTTAACTACACCTTCACTGGCACTAGGTATTTGTATCAGAGTAGTACAACAACCACAGACTGCATATCCCAACCTGTAAAACTGCTGCAACCATACCCATCCCCATTCCTATAAACTCTGGTAGCTATGCTCCTTACCATTGTTATTTACACACATTATATGGGCAATGATCCTAATGGCTAGTCGGTGCAATATCTGAAGTAAAAATTGCGGGTTCAAACCCCTCGAAGTGACCCAATGCATTCCAACATACTAAATCACAACAAGAAACAACATTTCAAACTTATTAGAAACAAGGTAGGGCTCAATAGCATGGGGATCTCACTTAATAAAAAAACCCTCCTCTCAGGCATGACACCTTCAAAATACAACAATGAGAAATATAATCGATTATTTCTAATAGTACCAGATGGGTACAGGCTGATTTTAACCTCAGCTAAGCAGATTGAGTATTCTACCGCATGCTGGGCACAACTACATCGACACCGAATTAGTGAAAATAGAAGTGGGTTTCGAACATGTGACCAAAATAAACAGAACTCTAGACATTTGCAACATATTTCAACATATTTCAAGCACATTCACTCTAGACATTTGCAACATATTTCAAGCACATTCACTGAGAACTTTACAAGGTAAAACCCACTCCATACCAAACAATGCTAATCCTTTCAAATTTGAATATATGAAAACAATGTCAAGCCTTTTGAATATAAACATATGAAAAAATAAAACGATGCATACGCCGAAGTGGAGTAATCCGGAAGTATAAAGACTTGCAAGGGAGGGAAGTACAAAGATGATCTCCCTTGCTAAACCCCAGCTTCCTGCAAAGTGAATCCCACTCTCCCTTGCTAAAAGCCAACTTGCTGCTAATCCCTCATGTGAATGCAACCCAAGCTTGCTGCTAATCCCTTATGCTAAATGCAATCTCTCATGCGAATACAACCCCAGCTTGCTGCTAATCCTTCATGCAGCGAATGATCCCTCATGTCGTGCGCTCTCCCTTGCCAAACCCTCAAAACAAGCCCGCTTGGCCCAAAAAATCAAAAAACAATACCTTAAAATATTATATTTCCTGTATAATAAAAAAAAACCCACTAATCCTTAGTTATATAGTCAATATAATGTTTTAGGTTTTTAAAAGAAAATTTACCCCAATATGAACGCACGTGATATAATATTGGTTTGTCAGTGACACCCCTGTGTTTCAAACCGACCATCAAGAATCAAGGCCTATTTACTCTTTCTCTCACCCCTAGTCGACCTTGGGAATTCATCTCCATGGATTACATGTCGGGCCTCCCTTCTACCAAGCATGGAAACGAAAACGTTTTTGTGGTCATCGATATATTATCTAATATGGTCATTATAGTGGTCTACAAGAAGAATATCACATCATAAGTCACTGCTAAAATATTCTTTGAACAAGTGTGGGTATACTTTTGGATCTGACAGTCCATTATCTCATATCACGATAGCAGGTTCCTCTGTACATTTTGGTCAAGTCTCTCATTGATGTTGGAAACCAAGTTCACTAAGTCCACATCTTTCCACCCCCAAACTGATGTCCCATCAAAGGTCGTCAACATGATGATCATACACATTATAAAAATGTACAACTCGAAGCATCCGCGAAAATGGGATGAAAGCCTCCCCTATTTCTAGAACAACTATAACCGGGCTTGGGATTCCAACCACTATGTCCCATTGATGTGGACATACCATTTGAAGCTACTCAGGAAGATTTGTCTCATGTCCAGTTCGAAGCCACCAAGGAAAACAAATTCATTGATTTCATTCAGCACATCCGCTAACAGGTCCATGACATACTAAACAAAGCCAATGCTAAGTACAAGCAATGAAATGATCAGAATCAAGTGCCATACAAGTTCCAGATGCGCGACAAAGTTTGGCTACAATTGTAGAAGGAGCACCTCATTGGGCCCCACCGCAAGCTTCGCCCACTCCAATATGGGCCATAGACCATCACCAAGGCTGTAGAGGAAAATTCATTTGAGCTCATTATTCTTTTATTCCTAGGTTTGCACCCAGTGTTCAATGTGGATTGCCTTCGACCCTACTTTCTACCATTATTGGACACATCTGACATTGCAGAACAACTCACACCAACAGAGATAAGCCTAGACTACATGGAACAAGCCACAATTGATTACATCATGAACACACAGATGAAGAACACCCACCAACATAGGATCCATCTATATCGAGTTGTCAAAGCAGACCATCTCCTTCACCAGTGTAAGTGGTTCACCAGCGACCATGTTCAACAAAAATTTCTTCGCCTCATGGAGGTTCTGCATGCAATGGGGACCACTGCTTCCTAATGGGGGAGTCATGATCCAAGTGGATATTTTTGGCCACCTACCTATTCCACCTATACCTCTAGTCGATTTCATTAGTTTCCTTGCTTATAACAACATTTATTATTTCTAGCAGTTTTTTGGGTCCTATCTGGAGCAATTTTGACCCCCTAAACGATTTTTTTTTGAGGTCTGCAGTAGGCCCATAGCCATAGGAAAGGGCCTACATCAAATCATGTAGTACTTAGAGATATATTTACAATGATCTATCTTATGCACCATATGGAGATGATATGACCAAGTTACAACCCCAGAAAGTTGGCTACCCAACTAACCCCAACGGAGCCCACAAACACTTTGTGTTCCATCTCCCGGGGTTATGGTTTTGGTTGTTTAGGGTTTTCCCATGTTGTTCAATAATAAAAATGCCCTTGAGCCTCATTGTAACATAGTTTAGAGGCATGTAGTCGTGACATATCTTCTCAGAGATAAGCTACCATCACCCGAGCTAGTTTATTTCCATTCTGTCTATAATCTTATTTCAGTTATTTGATATTAATGAAAGGAAGCTTTATTTCTACTGCATTTCTACGTTTAATTTTATTTCTGTGTTTTATTGTGTTCCTGTATAAGTTTGGATCAACCTCCCTAGTTAAGAGGGAGTGTTGAAAAATGTAACTAGCATCTGTCTTCATAATGATAGATGTAATCATGATTTTATGTATTTGATGTAATGAGAAAAATAAATTTAATATTATTGATCTTGAGGCATGGGTTTCACGTTCAATAGAATTTATTTTTAGATCAAGCTCCCATTGAGAGCTTCTAGGGCTTGTTATTAAGTATACAAGTCTAGGGAGTCATTGTCATGTACGAAATACCCTTCTTGGGCATGTTATATATTTATTTGAGTCAATATGAGTCTAAAATTCTAAAGGAAACCTCTCCAAGATCAAGGATGTAAGCCACAAGTCAAGTCATCATGCCAAGAGAAGTTGGCCTATTTTGGAGCCCAATAACACCTCTATAAAGGAGGTCTCGAACTCTCTCAATAAACACTTTCAAGGAACACAAAAGTTCTATCTAGTGAAAAGAAGGTGCCTCATACCATACCAAAGAACGCAGATTCAGAAAGGGAAGAACGAAAATCTAAATTCTTTTGGGAATGTTTTGAGACATATTTTTCACACGTGTGATCTACAACTAGGGCACACTTTTTAGCTTCCAAAGGGAGAATATTACCATCACCATAGAAGTTTTAACTTGGGTGGAAAATAAGTCATATTGAAGTTTGAGTGTTTGACAAAAAATAATCTCACCAAGCGAAGAGGAAAGAAGGGAAATTTCTCCATTATCTTGATCACACGTTGGTGAGCCCTAGTATTGTACCAAGAATGCTGCAACTCCCAGGGGTTGCCCTACTTTACTTTATCAACCCAGGTTTTGTACAAAATTTGAGGTGATAGTGCTATTTACACAGCAGATGCATTCTATTCATGTCATCCTCTTTTGCTTCACGAAAAGGGTGATATTTCTTAAATTATGAGAAAAACTGGAAAGCAAATTGCTGGAAGGAAATGACAGAAAGGAAGATGAACTAAATTGCTAGAAAGGAATGCCAAGAATAAAAGTAATTTAATTTGTAGAAAACAGATAGCAGAAAAGAAATTAATTCTAGACCACACTTAACTTGGCCAAACGGCTAAACGCACTCTACCTATCCTATGATCTATCTAACATACTCCTATCCATGCAACTAAACTATCCATGCCTTAATTTTAATTAAAAGGAATTAATTTACAGCTTAGAGGGAAGAAAAAGGGCTAAGAGGGCTAATGGGGGGTTTAACACATGAAATGAGGTTTGGAAGCAGAAAGAGGGGGTGAAACCCTTAGAAAACTTTATGATAGCGTGAGAAATGGATTTGGAGCAGACAGATGGGGTTAAACCCTTAGGAAACATTATTATAATGTAAGAAATTACTTCGGAGTGAGAAGAACTCAAAAATGTGATGGCGAAATGCGATGGATAGCAAAAGTTGCGATGTGCGATGTCGCAATCGCAACTTCGCAAGTTTAAATGGATGGCAGTAAGGATTTAACGGAATGAAATAAATGGTGCGCAGTGTGAAGTGCGAAGAGTGACTTGGTTGGTCGCGAATCGCAATATCACAAGTTTACAAGGATAGTGGTAAGGATTAATGGGAATAAACTAAATGGTGCGTAGTGCAAAGTGCGAAGAGTGACGTGGCGGGTCGCGAATCGCAATATCGTAAGTTTACAAGGATAGCGGTAAGGATTAACATGAATAAAATAATATGTGCAAAATGCGATTTGCGCTATGGTAAAGGTTTCGGGCAGCGATTTGTGATGTGATAAGTTTCAGGGGATGCGATTTGCGATGTGGTAAGTTCTACGAGATGTGATTTGCGATGTGGTAAGTTCCGCGGGATGCGATGTGCGATGGGGATGACGTGGCGGTGGAAAAAGCTAAGAGTTGCGATTTTTGATTTCACAATCACAAAGAATGAGTGGCGAGTGTTAATGGTAGAAGGTAACTGGTGTGAAGTGCGATTTCACAATATTGCAATCGCAAGGAGTTGGTGATAAATGTTAAGGTAATCATTAAAATTTGCGATTGCGAAGTGCAACATACAGTGGCGGGAGTCTCGAGGAGTAGAGGCGGAGGTTTGGTTTTTGGTGGTTCTATATGGTTTTTCACATTTTTTTCGTAAAATGGGTAAGGCGGTCATGAACGAAGAAAAACAGAGAAGTAAGGCTGAAGAGCTTAAGGGTGTTCGAAAGAAGGTAAGTGCAGTGCTAAGGTGAGAAGTAAAGGAGGGAAATGGAAGCGTAAGAGTAGTGCTCAGAAGTGAAGCACACCTGCGGATTCATGTACGGGAAATAGATAGAAACGGGGGATGAAATAGTGAAGGAAAGGCTTGGACTTGGTAATACGAAGTCTTCCCCGAACTCGAACATAAAGCAATTTTGGCCTGTGGGAAGGTCTGCCCCTACTCGAACTCTATTGACAGAGATGAGAGGGGGGAGGCTTGACCACAATTTTGGAGTTTTTCCTCTATTCCACTATGCATAAGCAATTAAAACTACAAAAACACAAAAACTAAATAACAATGAAAATTATCAGAAGCAGATCTAACTTAAATGACAAAAACAAAACTAGCTAAATGACAGAAAGGAAAAGATAATAACAACAGAGAAGTTGAGGCACATGGATTGGGCACTAACCCATGAGTCTAGACCTCTGAACTTAAATCAATTAGATGAAATCATTCTTCTCATTTCATAAAAGAATAACTGTATACATCCCTGAAAGTTTCAATCCCTAAATAAAACAAAAAGCTTCAATAGTTCACAACAATAATTCTGAATGGAATCGAGACTAGGATAGACTAAATCTTCTTAGCTCTAGCTCTGCCTTATTTATTCTAGAGGGAAACTACCAACAAATCCTTAGAAGATGGTGATTGATTCCATTGGACTCCAGGTAAACAAGGAATGAGTGCTCTCCTCTTTGAGTTGCTTGACTGCCTCTGGAATTTGAATTGCTGGAGTGAATCCTTGGGGATATTTCGACTGCTTATGGAATTCGAATTGCTGGAGAGAATCTTTGGGATCCTTCGACTGCCTTTGAGGGTGGACAATCCTCTTATAATTTCTCCTTGTTGTCTCCTCCAAGTCTTTGTGATAAAATATTTATAAAAATGCTTAATAAATCATGATTTTCTGCACTCAACCTTATATTAGGCACTTAGAGTATGTTAGCCTTAATCACCACCTATACTAGCATCATAAAAATACAAGAAAAAGAGATCTAAGAAGGAAAAAAGGTGACTATTAACCCCTCCAAATATGTCTAATGATGGAGCTCATCATCACTACCCTAGTGAATGGTTTCTCATCCTCTGAGCAAATAATCCTCCTGCTCCATTTCCTTCAAAGATTTGACAACCCCCTGATTTCCTAAGGAAGAAGTGTGGGAGTGACCCCAAGTGGGTAAAATCCATCATTCTTTTCTGCATTCTCCCATTCTCTATCTTGTGCATCTGTGTCCTCTTCATCAGTCAGCCCCAGCAGCAAATGTGGGCTGAGCTTTAGTCCCAACCATCAGATATTTTTGGCCTGCATGGCCCTCTTGTATAATGGTGCCCTTTCCAATGCACCCCTCAGTATTTCTGGAGTATTATACTCCCTATTCTTGAGGCTATGTGGGACGTTGTTCCATCTCCTCTGGCTGGACATAATGCACTCCTCTTCTATCTGCCTAGAAACACATTCAAAGTGGTCTATCACCTGGTTTTGAGTCTGAAGGTAGCTTTCAACTAGTGCAGGGTCCTTTTCAATATCTTGATGGTTAAGGACGACTCCCCTTGGGTTGAACACTTCTGGTCTGAGATATAAGGGTTCTCTATTTCTTCTTCCCATGACCTTCCATATCTCTTTGGCTCTATTTTCCTCATTCACCATCCAAGATGCTAGAGCCATTAACTGCATATCCCCCATTGTAGGATTGGGGTCCCAAATCTCCAAATTTGTTAGCACAAAGTTATGCATATAAAACTCTGCAATCTTTGCCTGATCAACTATGTTGGCTTTGCTTGTAGAACTTCATGAATTGCCTACAATCTTGGAAAGGGAGTGATCCATGGGAGGCTAGATTGTTGATTTGAAATAGAAGCCATTGTTCTTTGAGGTACATAGAATATGAGTCAGAGGGAAATCTGTTTTGAAGGGCTTCTATGCATAAGTCCGCCATGGTGGCTACTTGCTCCTATTTTTGCTGCAATTTATCCTTTAGTGCTACATTGTCTGCCTGTGCTTTCTGCAGCTGCTCCTTCAGAGATATTTCTTTGATTCTTTCCTCCCACCTTTGTGATTCTTCAATGATGATCGGGCTTATGGCACAAGTTTCTGGCTTTCTCTGATTCTTGTCAGCTCCGAAATACCTAGAGGTCTGCCTTTTTCTTTTTACGCTCAGAGGAGCCATGGTGGCAGTTATATTTTTATAGTGAGGGGATGTGACACTGGGTTGTGAGTCTATGTCTCACCCAATTTCTATTATCTCTATGACTTCTATGGCCATTTCTTCTATTTTGCTTTGGCCCTTTGTCTCTCTCTTCTTCTTTTGGTTCTTCTTGTTTCTATTTGTTCTTCCTCCTCTTCTTATGGTTCTTCTTGTTTCTTCTGGTTCTACCCAGGTTTATTATTTCTTTTTTATTTCTGCTTCTTCTTCTTCTTCTTCAAGTGCTGCGTACTTCCATCGGTCCTCTCCCTCTAAAAATTGTCAATTCACTGGTTTGGATGAGACGACATCTCCTTTTATTAGATGACAAAACTAAATTTGGAGTGACAATATAACTCCGCTCAGCTCCAGTTCTGTCATAGACAATTGGTTCCTCCTCCCTGTTAATTCAGGATGGGCTACGCATTTTCCTCCCCTCGTTCTCCTCTATTCCACTAATTTAAAATTTTTATTTTTCATGCCTAGGTGGCGTGCACTCCCAATTTTATTCTATCCATACCTCATGGTGGTGGCCGTGTTAATTGGTCACGTTTCTGCCCCTCAAACTCTAAGTATGAAAATTATTTATTTCTGGATATTATGAATGTGTAGCAAGGGGCGAGAGCTTATACCTAAGTTTACCTATTGTTTCCAAGGCGGTTGCGGGAGCTGGAGGTTTGAGACAAGAATTTTTAGATGATGTGTTCTTCACCATATTCTTGTTCTCTAAGTGAGTAGCTTGTTGAAGGAGCATCTTCCTGAATGAGCTGCTAATCTTTGTCTGTTGTTTCTCTTTGTTGTGGATGTTGCGTGGGGTGCTTGAGATGCCATGGGTGGCATTCTAGTTCTCATGTAATCTGTTATGCAACTTCCCTTGTTGTTATTCTTGGCAGTCCATGAACAACTTTGTTTTTAAGAAACTTCCTGATGTTTGTTGTAGTCTATTTGTGTGTTGCTTCTCTTGCTACATTTTTCCTAGGAATGGAGGAGTGGGGTGTACGGAGGTGATGGAGGAAGTTATGAAGATGAATAGAGTGAATGATGGGATAGACGGCAAGATAGAAGAAGGGAAAGAAGATGAATGCTTCCCTGTGTTTTACAGAAACCATTAACAACCCACAAACAACAAACACAGAAAAACAAAATGATGCAAATGCATTTTTTGGTTTTGCTCTTTTTCTATTTTTTTCTATTTTTTCAAAAGAAAGTGGGCTGCCTCATGAAGGTTTTCAACCCAAAAACTTTCCTTGGGCACCTCAGAGAGGTTTTCACCTATGGATCTTTATTCCTTTTTTTTTCCTTTTTTTTTTGAGCAAGTGAGCTGCCTCCATCGAGGTTTTTCAACCTACAAGGTTTTTTGTTTGTTTGTTTGTTTTTTTGCAGGAGGTGTGGTAAACTATGGAGTTTCCCATCACATACACCTCTCTACTTATTGAATTGATGAATTATTCCCTTGACAAAGGCTTCTTGTAAATTTTAAGTCTGTGACCATTGACAAGCAAGGGGATCCCTTCCTCATCTATGGTATTGATTTGAACTGTGCTATTTTCAAAGAATTTCTCGACTGTTTAAGGCCCCAACCATATTTTCATCAGATTTCCTTTGAATTATTTTAACCTTGAATCATACAACAGTGCCCAATCTCATTCTTGGAAGGTCTTTTCTTTGGGCCTTTGCAGCTGAACTAGCTCTGTGTGAAGAAGTGCTTGCATTATGAACTCATACAATCCATTTAGTTGCAACAACCTCTCTTTTTGGCCATTTTTTAGATATATATTTAATGCAACTGCATTCTTAAAGTACTAAGTTCAAACTCAACTGAAAGTAGAGCTTTCTTACCATAGACTAGTTCATAAGGAGTGAATCCTGTTGTTGTCTTCCAAGTAGTGTTATAGGCCCAAGTAGCTTCTACCAATCTATCTGCCCAATATTTTCTGCTACTGCTCACAACCTTCGTGAGGATGCTCTCTAAAGCTCTATTAGTTACTTCTACTTGGCCATTCGCCTAAGGGTCATAGGCAGTAGAAGTTATATGCTTAGTCTTGTGCTTCCTCAAAAGATTATCAATGAGGTGAGAGGTGAACTATGATCCATGATCAGTGACTATTTCTCTGGGATATCCAAATTTGTAAAACAAATTCTCCCTTAGAAATTCTGCTACTTTTTCTTTGGTTTATACCTTCACTGCTTTATCTTCAACCCATTTTGTCAGGTAATCAATGCAGACTATGACACACTTATTTTTTCTGGATGGTGGATTGACGGGTCCAACAAAGTCCATGCCCCACTTGTCAAATGGCTCAAGAGACACCTGAGAGTGTAAAGGAATTTCATCCCTTTGTGTGGGTTTAACCATCCTTTGGCACTGGTCACACCTGCTGGTGTATCTTCTGGAATCTTGGTGAAGTGTAGGCCAATAGTAACCCGCCTGCAAAACTTTGTAAGCAGTTCTCTTTGTAACAAAGTGGCCTTCACATGGGCTGTCATAACATTCAAAGAAGATATAAAAAAAATCTTCCTTCCTCACACATCTTCTTAGGATTTGATCAGGGCCTAGCTTGAAGAGACTCCCCCCAATCCATGTAAAAGGGGCACTTTTTTTGATGATTTTTCTCCTCTCCCTAAATGAAAAATTAGGAGGGAGTCTTCCAACAACCAAGTAGTTGGCTATATCAGCAAACCATGGTGAGAATGCTGATATGGAAAAGAGGTGTTCATATGAAAGTTGGTCACCCACCATTCCTTCTTCACCTACAGGGAGAACTAACCTGGACAAAAAATCTGCAAAAACATTTTCCTTTCAAGGTTTATCAACAATTGTCAAATCAAATTGCTGCAAAAGTAACAACCATCTAATTATTCTAGAATTAACATCCAGTTTTTTCATTAAATACTTGATGGCTGCATGGTCCGTGTGAACAAAGGTTTGATATCTAGTGACATGATTCATGAATTTGTTCAATACATGGACAATGGCCAATATCTCCTTCTCAGTAACGGTATAATTTAGCTGTGATTTAGATAAATTCTTGTTGATGAAATAATGGCATAAGGGATTTTGTTCTTTAATTGTCCTAATGTTGCGCCTACAACTTTGTTGGATGCATCAGTGTGGATGTTGAAAGGCAGAGTCCAATTTGGACCTGGGAGGATGGGGGTGCTAGTCAACTACTCCTTAATGAGCTCAAAAGCCTCTTGACAAGGACCAGACAAAATAAACTCAGAATCTTTGGCCAATAACCCAAATAATGGCGAAGCCATCTTGCTAAAATCTTTGATGAACCTTCTATAGTAACCAGCTAAGCCTAAGAAACTCCTGACATCTTTCTTCTTTTGAGGAGAAGGTACCCTTTTGATGATAGTAATTTTTTTTGGGTCTACCTATATTCTTGCTTGGAATATGAAGTGTCCTAATACAACCCCTGTTTTCTTCAAGAATTCACAATTTTCTGGGCTCAAGGAGAGATGAATCTTAATGCACCTTCTTAGCACTTTACCCAAATTGGAGAGAGATTCCTTGAAGTCATCCCCATATGGCGTGAAATCATCCATGTAGATTTCGACAGAGTCATGGAATAACTCAGAAAAGATGCTCAAGAAAACCCTTTGGAAGGTGGTCGGGACATTGCATAACCCAAAGGGTAGGACTCTATAAGAAAAAGTGCACCAAGGGAAGGTGAAAGTGGTCTTACCCTGGTCTTCAGGGCCAATTTGAATCTGATTGTACCCACTGAACCCATTTAAGACAGAAAAGAACTTCTTCCCTGCAAGGCCATCCAAGACTTGGTCTATAAAGGGAAAAGGGAAATGGTATTTCTTGGTGGCTTTGTTAAGTTCTCTATAATTAACACAAATTCACCACTTCCCGTTCTTCTTTTGGATTAGGACAAGAGGAGATACCCACTCACTATCACATATACGATATATGAACCTTGCATCCAATAGTTTATGCAAATCTTCTTTGACTATGTCCTTCAGAGCCGGGTTCATTATTCTTTGGAGTTGTCTCACAGGCTTGCATCCTTCTTTGATTTAAATGTGATGTATGCATACTAAAGGATGAACCCCTTTCATGTCCTTGTAATCCCAAGAAAATGCTTCAAGATTTTCTTTCAAAAGCTGGCATAACTACTTCTCTTCATTTGAGAGGTTTGGGTTGATTTTCAGAGATATGGATGGGCCAAAATCGATAGTCTTGGTGGTTTTAGAGGTTGTCTTAACTAATTGCACTTCCATCCAAGGTTGGATTTCAGACTCTTTGACTAGGGTTTCGAGAGAAGTGTTAGTGGAGCACTAGTTTTGAATGGCATGGTCAATGAGTTCATATTCATCAAGCTGCCCCCCTCTAAGGATAACATATAAGGTACACATAGGGGCAGTGTTATATATTCATCTTCTTCATCCTCCAACCATATAGGGAGATCATGATCAATGGAAGGCTAGGTTGGAGGATATAACACTAGCTGTTTAGAAAAAGGCCCATTTTTGATAGTCATGTTTCCGGTCCAACAACTAATATAAGTGTATGCAGTGGCCAACCAAGGTCTCCCTAAGATGAGAGGATAACCATTAAACTTGTTTTTTGGCTATAGGACCAGGAAATATGTAGGATACTCATAAGAGTCAATGATAACCATAACATCCTCAAAAATTCCTTCCAAAGTTACTGTGGACCGATCTGCAAGTTGCAGAAATGTTGTGGTTTTCCTCAAAGTCCCTTAGAGATTAAGTTTGAACATAGTTTCCTTGGTCATGATATTGATGGCAGCACTTAAATCAATCAAAGTGTTGGGGGCTATGACACCATATATATGTACATCAACAACTGGAATACCAGGGTCCAGGTATTTTGGAAATATCACCTTCCCCAGCATCAGGTCAGACAGTTGTCCTACCACATTGATGGTGGGGGTATCTCTCTTCCTCCTTCCAAGTTTCTTGAAGTAATTTTCTTTGATGAGCCTATTTTAGATAGGGACATCCTTAATGGCCCAGAGAAGTGGTATCTTTACACACAAATTTTCCAATTCTCCCAGGAGTTCAGTCTCCTCTGGGGTGTGCTGACTAGGGTGGATCAAGCGCTTGGGAAAAGGAGGTTATTAGATCTGAGTGCTATCTTCTTCCTTTTCCTCCTCAACCTCTACAGATTGAGATGGGGGATGGTTGTCTGGGAGTACTCTTCCCAACCTGAGATTAAACTCCAGTATCTCGACAGCATAAGTTGGATGGGATGTTTCTCCATTAGGAGCCTACTGTGCCTATCTGTTGTTCAGGTTTGGATTGGGCTGTGTAGGTATAGGTAGCTTAGGTGGAGAAACATGAGTAAGATGAGTTTAAGGTTGGTGGTTTATTTTTTTGAGGCCTCCACCCGTGGAATGGATTGTTCCACTGAGGTTGTTATGAAACATACTGCTGAAATGGTTGGTTTACTTGCTGAGGATGATATGAAGGGTTGGAAGGCCAAGTAGGAGGTGTAGACCAGGATGGAGGAGTGGGGGTGTACCAAGGTTGGATGGGTGCAATCCGTTTGTTGTAATAGTAAGAGTGAGGTGCACCTTGCATACCTTGTTGATATGGCTGAGGGCCCTAAGGCCTTCTCTTGTTGATGAATCAGAGTTGCTCTGGCATTATTTCCCCACCTTGATATACAAATTTAAGTGTAGGTAAGGAGGGTCACTTGTTTGTAGCATGATTCTCTTCATAGACTAAGAAAACCTCTACGACATTCAATGGACATTCATTTCTTGGGTTCTTCCCGGTACATATAGGAAAAAATATGGCCAGGGCTCTCTCTGCTTCCTCTTGCTTCCTTTGGATCTGCATTGTGTCCATTTGCAAAGCAAAGGTGTGCAACATGTCACTATTGAAGTGCTCTAGGATGTTTCCAATCTCATGTTTTATGAAGGTGGAAGAGGAAGTGGTATTGGATGTACTTTGGCTAGCTCTGCCCTTCTTCCTAAATGCCCTAGAATGGTTCTGGAAGACATTTTTTATTGTTTCATAGGGTTGTTGGTAGATATATCCTCTTGATAACATATTAAAGGTTTATATCATCTATTTATTGATCCATCGAAGAAGTACAAGTTTAATTAAGTCAGGATCAAGATTACAGTTGGCTCTCTTATAGTTCAGTTGAAACCTCTCTTCATAATCCTCTAGGGATTCATCAGGCCCTAGAGTCATCCTAAATATCTCATCCTTAGTTTCCTTGGACCTACATTAGTCTTTGTACTTGATACTAAAGGTCTCTTTGATCAGTGCCCAGGTAGTGATGCTATCCCCAGGCAGACCCGTGAACCAGTGCAAGGTTGCATCCTTAAGGCTGGATGGGAATAGCTTCAACTTCTGATCATCAGAGGTGTAGTCATATGTCCTACATACGAAAAAAAATTCAAACATGAATGTGTCAGGGTCCTCAGAGGTAATTCCATGGAAGTGTGGAAGAGATGAGGGGCTAATGTTTTTCATCATAGTGTCCCCATCTTCCTCTCTTATGGGAAAGGCTCTCTAGGTCCTAGCTATGGTTAAGATAGGTGAAGTAGGTCCCTTAGTTGAAACAAGGTCTTCTTCTTCTTCCCCAATAGGATCCTCAAAATATTCAGAAGGCTCTCCTATAGGGGGTTCAATATCACTACGACTGAAGAAGAGTGAAGGCTGGCTAGGAGGTGATGTGGGGGTTTTAGGTAAGGTTTGTCTTTGAGTATTCCTAGTCCTACAAGGTGTGAAAATCAGATCTTTTTTGTACTTTTTCACTATTTCTGAAGTGACATGAAAAGAAAGGTAAGAAAAAAATAATGCTAAAACAAAATCAAAATATCTACTAGACACCTCCTTGGCAACAACGCCAAAAAGTGGTGAGCCCTGGTATTGCACCAAGAATGCTACAACTCCCGGGGGCTTCCATACATTACTTTATCAACCCGGGGTTTGTACAAACTTTGAGGTGACAGTGCTATATACACAATAGATGCATTTTGTTCATGTCATCCTCTTTTGCTTCACTAAAAGGGTGCTATTTCATAAATTATGAGAACAACTAGAATGTAAATTGCTGGAAGGAAATGACAGAAAGGAAACTGAACTAAATTGCTGGAAAGGAATGCCAAGAATGAAACTAATTTAATTTGCAGAAAACATATAGCAGAAATGAAATTAATTCTAAACCACATTTAACTTGGCCAAACGGATAAATGCACTCTACCTATCCTATGATCTATCTACCATACTCCTATCTATGCAACTAAACTATCCATGCCTTAATTTTAATTAAAAATAATTAATTTGTAGCTTAGAGGGAAGAAAAAAGGCTAAGAGGGATAATGGGGGGTTTAACACATGAAATGAGGTTTGGAAGGGGAAAGAGGGGGTTAAACCCTTAGAAAAATTTATGATAGAATGAGAAATGGATTTTTAGTGGAAAAATAGGGCTAAACCCTTAGGAAACCTTATTATAACACAAGAAATGACTTCGGAGTGAGAAGAAATCAGAAATTCGATGGTGGAATGCGATGGACATCAAAAGTTGCGATGTGTGATGTCGCAATCGCAACTTCGCAAGTTTAAATGGATGGCAATAAGGACTTAATATAATGAACTAAATGGTGCGTAGTGCAAAGTGCGAAGAGTGACTTGGCGTGTCGCGAATCACAATATTGTAAGTGTACAAGGATAAGTGACGTGCGGGTCGGGTTGCGAATCGCAATATCGCAAGTTTAAAAGGATATCAATAAGGATTAACATGAATAAACTAAAATGTGCGAAATGTGATTTCCACTGCGGTAAAGGTTGCGGGCAGCGATTTCTGATGTGATAAGTTCCGGGGGATGCGATTTGCGATGTGGTAAATTCTGTGGGATGCGATTGCGATGTGGTAAGTTTCACGGGATGCGATGTGCGATGGGGATGATGTGGTGGTGGAAAAATCTAAGAGTTGCGATTTGCGATTTCACAATCGCAAAGAATGAGTGGTGAGTGTTAATGGTAGAAGGTAACTGGTGCGAAGTGTGATTTGTGATTGTGCAATATCGCAATCGCAAGGAATGGGCGATAAGTGTTAAGGTAATCATTAAATGTTGTGATTGTGAAGTGAAACGTACGGTGGTGGGAGTCTCAAGGAGCGAAGGCGAAGGTTGGTTTTTCAGTGGTTATGTATGGTTTTTCATGTGTGTTTCATAAAAAGGGTAAGGCGGCCATGAACGGAGAAAAATAGAGAAGTAAGGCTAAAGAGATTAAGGGTTTTCGAAAGAAGGTAAGTGCAATGCTAAGGTGAGAAGTAAAGGAGGGAAATGGAAGCATAAGAGAAGTGCTAAGAAGTAAAGCACACTTGCGGATTCATGTACGAGAAACATACATAAATGTAGGATGAAATAGTGACGGAAAGGCTTGGACTTGGTAATACGAATTCTTCCCCAAACTCGAACATAAAGAAATTTTTCCTGTGGAAAGGTCTGCCCCTACTCGAACTCTATTGACATAGATGAGAGGGGGGAGACTTGACCACAATTTTTGAGTTTTTCCTCTATTCCACTATGCATAAGCAATTAAAACTACAACAACACAAAAACTAAATAGCAATGAAACTTATCAAAATCAGATATAACTTAAATGATAGAAGCAAAACTAGCTAAATGACAGAAAGGAAAAGATAATAACATCAGAGAAGTTGAGGAACATAGATTGGGCCTTAACCCACGAGCCTAGCCCTCTGAACTTAAATCAATCAGATGAAATCAGTTTGCTCATTTCATAAAATAATAACTGTATACATTCCTGAAAGTTTCGATCCTTGAATAAAACAAAAAGCTTCAATAGTTCACAACAATAATTCTGAATGGAATCTAGACTAGGATAGAATAACTCTTCCTAGCTCTAGCTCTGCTCTATTTATTCTACAAGGAAGCTACCAACAACTCCCTAGAAAATGGTGATTGAGTCCACTGGACTCCACGTAAACCAAGATTGAGTGCTCTCCTCTTTGAGTTGCTCGGCTGCCTCTGGAATTCGAATTGCTGGAGATAATCCTTGGGGATCCTTCGGATTCTTGTGGAATTCGAATTGCTGGAGAGAATATTTGGGATCCTTCGGCTGCCTTTGAGGGTGGACAATCCTCCTATAATTTCTCCTTGTTGTCTCCTCCAAGTGTTTGTGATAAAATCTTTATAAAAATTCTTAATAAATCATGATTTTCTGCACTCAACCATATATTAGTCACTTAGAGTATGTTAGCCTTAATTGCCCCCACCTATACTAGCATCATAAACCCAAATAATAATAAAAATGCATGAAAAAAAGATCTAACAAGGCAAAAGGGTGACTATTAAACCCTCCAAATATGTCTAATGATGGAGCTCATCACACGTACGACCTAGAGTTTTTACAGTTAGGCTAAATTGTAGACAGAGAGTTTCAGGTCTGAAAAAATGAGGTCAAAGGAGAAGTTATTTTCATTGGAAGGTTTGTTTGACTAAATTTGACTTTGTGGAAGAAAAGGTTCATCAAGGAAAGGCATTGACTTGGTCTTGGAGGGGTTGTGGTCAAGGGTCTAGATCTTGGAATTTGTCAATTGAAGATTCTATAAGAAGAATAATTTGTTTGGGATTTCCTCTTAAGATTAGAGGGGTTTGGCCCTCGCTGATCGCCTACATCTTGTGTCCTATTGTATCATTGTTCCATTATTTTGGTAGCTAGTTAATGATAGAATAACATTAATAATAACAAGAAAAATAATAAGCTAATCAAATAAAGTATAAATACATCACAATCAGTTATCAAGTAAGATAAATCATCCTTATACTTCTTCCCTATATTTCTCAACATGGTATCAGAGCTAAGGTGAAAATTTAAGGAAGGGCATATTATCAAAGGAAACTCAAGTACCAAAGTACTAATAGATCATCAAAGGCATCAATAATCAAGAAGTTCCACTCACCCCAAGAGCACCTCAAAGAAAAGGATCGGATCATCATCTTGAAGGAAGGAAAAACCCTAGTTCGTTCAAAGAAGGAATCTACACTTGGAACATTCTTGGTATCCTTCCTCAATCATGTCTTCGAAGAAGGAAAAATAAAATACTCTATTTTCAAGAAAGGATTACTATCCATCTAAGGGAAGCAAGGAAAAATGTGTTGTCATCATCAAGAATTCAATATCAAGAATCACTTTTCAAGGAAGAAATATTCTTCAAGAAGAAGTCCTCTATTATCAATCTCATCATCAAAATCAAGAAGGAAATAGGTTGAAGTGAAGCATCTTCACAAGTAAGTACATTTATGTCTACATATGAACCAAAATGTCTTTTTGCAAGGAAAAAAACAAGTTGGTTTGGGCTTCAAACTTTCTTGCATGGAATAAAAGAATAGATTACCTCATAGAAAATGAAGTTATGGAACATGTTAATGGATCAATCACTAAGCCTCCAAAGGAAGAAGCTCAAGAACTAACAAAATTCATGAAAGGAGAAGTAAGGGTTCAAAATATTCTCATAGAATCCATTAAGGATCCCCTCATTCCATATGTATCTAAATTAGAAACATCAATGGAAATATATGAAAAAATTGTATAATTATTCTCCGTAAGTACTGCAGGAGAAGTGATCTCGTTCAAACAAGAAATCTACAAGATGAAAATATAGAAAGAAGAAGGAATAACCTCATACTTTATGAGGGTATCTGAAATAAGGGACCAAATACAAGATTTGGGAGAAATAATGTCTGGCAAGGAAATGACTACCATAGTGCTCAATGCACTACCAGAGGAATGGGGCAACTTCACATCAAACATCTATGGGAAGAAGGAGGCTACTTCATTCAATGTATTATGGTCTCTATGGAAGATATAAGAAACCAGGCTGAAGGAAAAAATTGTTGTAGGATAAAATTAAGTTCACATATTTACTAGATAAAATCAACATATTATGTCCTCATATGGAATATGAGTTGGTTGACAAAGATGAAGGAACTATGATTGGAAGTTCCTCAAAAATAATGTGTAAATGAAGAAGGGGATAGATCATGGAAGATGAAACTATGGAGAAGGAAATCAACATCCAATGACTAAAATATTTGACTATGCTATCTCCTTGGGAAAGATATGAATACTCTAATGAATTATGGAAAAGAAGGAGACCCTTGAAATTGTATATTTTATAGATGTGTCAAATATATGTGAAAGATGTTGATATTGCAACCAAACTGATGTCATGTTGAAATGCCATCATAAGAGGTAATTTTAATTTAATGTCCATTTTTATTTTTGAAAAACATATGGTTGGGTTAATACAAAGATACTGAAAGAGAGTTGTATATGTAACCTAAAACTAAGAACTCATGTGGTTGGATTAAATATCCTAGTGGAAACATGATGTGGAAAAGGTAGTTGTATAAAGACAAAGTCAGATGGGGTCTAGAAGATATCTTTCCAGCTGAAAGAAGGATGACATGACCAATATGGCTTGTGAAGGAAATTTATGGATGGAAAATTCCCTACAAAGGTGAAGGCTCCATAATATTAAAGATAAAATTCATGACATCAAATGGAGGAGCGCTACAAGCAGCTGAATATCCCATGATCTCCATCAATGAATAAAAATTTTCTACCGGAAATAGGTCCCCAGTTAAGTGGGAGCTTGGAAACAAGTTTCTACCTTCGTAGAAACTTGGAAACACATCCCTAAGATAAGAGGGAGCTTGGGTACATTCTTTTTATAAGAATGGGTACATTCCTTCATTGGAATGGGTACATCCTCCCTAGTTGAGATGGAGAGATAGACACATCATTCTTGTCTTCACTTGGGAAGAAAAAATGGAGGATTGGGTAAGCATCTGGCATTTGGTACTATTTAAGGATGTCGTAGGGAATCCAAGATAAGAGTAGTCATAGAGGAATGATATTATTTGAGGACTGGGAATCTAAGATAAGAATATTCCTGGAGGGACATACCCTGTGAACACTTGGGTGGGGTATGCTCCTGGAGAGACAATGATGAAGGTGTCTATAAGTCACTCGTCTCGTCATCATTGTGCTCTAATCTTGTGGATAATAGAGTTGTTAGTCAAGGCCATTCGATGTGAAAATTTTGGATGATATGATGTTATACCGATGGGTTACCAATATATCGATTCTTATGAGAATTATTCAGATTGAGAATGCCAAACACCATGCCATCTATCCCTACAAAGATAGACAAAGAGATTCATCATCAGCTCAAAAATCAAAAGGAAACAAGCAAAATGGAGTTCTTTTGTAAAAGTGCCAAAGTTTTCAAAAAGTGGGTTTTTAAATCAAAAATCAAATTTTATGGCATAACAGGTATTTTTGGTGTTTCAATAATCCATCTGCAAGCCAAGACAAGAGTGAATCCAAGATAAATAGCGGAGGAAGCAAAAACAGGGTTTGAAGGGCGAACTGTGGGTCAAATTCAGTGTCGCGGCGCATTGGGTGTTGAGCGCGGCACACTAGTCGTGCATGGTGCACAGGGCCGCTCACCTCAGTGAAAAATTGAACGTGCGCAGCGCACTGGGTTGTGAGCGCGGCGCACAGGGTCGACAAGTAAAAAATTTCACCACTGCTCCAAAATTTTCAAAATGACTTAGTCTCCTATGCACCAAGTAAGTTTGAGAGCTCTTGCAATTTCTATTAGACGGTGTTTGGTGTGGTTTGAAAGTGGAATATAAGATTTTGAATGTTGAAAACATAAACCCTATCATTTTTGTTAAAGCTGCTCCTTAGGGTTTAAAATTGGTGTTTTAAAAACAACTTTGGTGCCAAATAATCCGACTCCACTCCCCACCTTGTTTTCCCATCTCCCATGATCTCATTACTACAGTATATTTCCCTATCCCCTTACATCCCCTTACATCCTAAATCACTTATATCACTTATTCTCATTCATCCCTATCCCTCAATCCTTTCACTCCCATTATTTTCCCTTTCCCATATCACTTATAAGAATTCCCAAAATCCCAAATTCCCAAACACAGTCTAGTGACTGTCCCTTCTCCCAAATTTTGTCAAATTCTCAAAGGGAAAACTACCACTTGACAAGTCCATTGTTCCCACTACCCATATTTTCCACAGTCCTTTCCCTTCGACACATTTGGCAATCAAGATAAAGACACCAAACTCCTCATATTCACCTCAGGCAACATAGATGAAGAAGGCATCGAGGGGGCATGAAAAGACATGATCTTGGCTGAAGCTTCCTTGGCTGAGCATAGTACTTGATGAGGGACCTTCAGCCCAAATTTCAAGGATTTTGGAGAAAATTTTTTCATTTTTGAATTTTTTGGTCACAAAACAGATTTTCCTACCCGACGCGTAGCGCCACTTTGCACGCGCTTATAATTGGCAGCTCTTCAGGGGGAAAACTTTGAATTTTTGGATTTTTTATTGAAATTTATGCATGCTCATGGATTACCTAAGGATTTCATCAAGTTCTAGGTTTCCTAAAGGGTCAAAAACACCCTAAAAATGGCCTTTCTGCCACCTTTTGCACACACAGGAAGAAGTGTTGGGAGATTGAACTTTTAGAGGGGAAAATGGCAACCGAATCCAGAAATTCCACTTGGGTTGGAAATTAAACAGGTAGGGATTTCCAACGAGCTATCATGCGCTCAATTTGGACTTCGGGAAGGGCCTCAAAATCAGCGTCAAACTTGTGCTACGCATAGAGATTTCAGGCGCAGTGCATAGGGAAATTTGGCCTATTTTTCACTCAGCTGCTCAGAATTTCGCCTAGTTTTGGCCAGTTTCACTTTTTCATGTAATTCTTGATGTACCTTGATGTAATTTCATGACCATGATGTAATTTTGGCACATTTTTACTCATTCTAGAAGATTCATTCACCAAAAGGTGAAATGTAAGTGAATGGATCAGTTTCCTAGCATATAGAGGCAAGTTGTTTCATTGCCTATTTTCTAGTTCCTAGTTTAGATATGGTTGAAACAGCTCCTAGAATGATGAACTCGACCCCTAGAGGCATGGGGATGAGTTAGGCTTGTCTATATCTTGTATTTTCTCAGTCATTTTCAGAGGTTGGACACTTGGGATTGCTTGGCACTTCATTGTACATTTCATCTCTGCACTTTTGGAAAAGGAATAGACCAGGGTTTGCAGCACTCTTTGGGATCCATGTGGCTCTGTGTTTTGATGGTGTTTTTCTCTATGCAATTGTAAGTTCACTAATGTTTATGTGTATCATTTTCCCTTCTCTTTTCTTGTTAAATTAAACAAATTAGTGTTAAAGGTGGAATTCATTAGCTTGCTTTGCTCTGCCTTCAGTTTGTTTAATTTTCCATGTTTTCATCTGTTTGAGGAGGACTCTGGAGACCCTCTTTCCCTCTTCAGATCCTCACCGGTCTGATCCATCCATTCATTCAATCTAAAGCATCAAAACAATTGCTTTCCTTACCCCAATCAGAACTCTGCAAAAACTAGGCCTTATCCCCGCACCCAAAACTGCCTTTCCCTTTTTTCCAACAAAAACCCCCAAAAACATAATCAAACTCCTTCACTTATATACCTAGCCTAAAATTAGCTTTTAGCTTTTATTTCTTTGAGATTTACCCGGAGAGAGCCCTCTCCTGTTCTGGTAGGGCTAGCTACCAGACTGAGCGTGGTTTGATGTTACCCTGAACTCTGCCTTCCTTCAGCTTGAGGTAGATTTAGGAAATAACATAGTGGTGACCATACTGGGGAAGAAAAGTTTGTTGTTTTCTTTATAAAGTACAGATGGAGCCTGAAGTTAGCCAGGTAGCCTTCGAAACGCTCTTGCTTTGCATTAGCGAAAGTAGATGAATGCTGCTTCAGTCAATCTCCGGTCTAGTTTATGAAATGAACATCTAGTTTCCTCAGTAAAATGTAATCAAGTTCAGATCTGATTGTTGATGGTGGACAACGATCAAACACTGCAAGGCTAAAATCATTCACCTGGCGACTCTAAATCAGTTTTGAGATCAGATCCAAGCACTCCACTGGAGGATGAACCTGACCAGCAGAAACATGAAAGGACAATATGGAAAGATCAGGTATTCAAGTTGGAATTTCATCCAAGACATTTTGTTCTTTGTCATAAATTATTTCTTCTCTTTTCTCAAGAATGTCAAGAAGGCTTTGCAAAGTATATTGTATTTGAGAAATGATCCTTAGCCTGCATTTGATTCCTTCCCTTTGAAGTCTGTAAATACCAAAGATTTGCATGCTTATGAGCTTGATCAAGACCTTTCTTCCGAATCTTGTGATGACCATCTTCAAACTGATGAACCTCAAGAGACCAAGACTGATTCTGCAACATTTGTACATACCCCTATACCTTGTAAAATTCTAGATCGATACAAGCCTCTGATTTTACCTCCTATACTCCATGCTTTCCCTGCAAATTATTACCTATATTTGCCGAGATTTGATGGTGAATGTGACAATATCACTGCTGAGAGACATGTTCTGAATTTTGAGTCTTTTCTTGACCTTTTTGAAGTTGATGAAGAGGATGTCAGTATTAGGCTTTTTGCTCTTTCTTTGCAAGGCAAAGTCAAGAGTTGGTTCAAAACCTTGCCTGATGCGAGCATCTCAGATTTCCAGCAGTTCGTCAAAGTTTTTCTCGACAGGTGGGTGATCAGACAGAACCCTTTATTGATTATAGAAGAGTATAACCAGCTAAAAAGACTGCCAGGGGAGACAGGAAAACAGTTTTCTGCCAGATTTAACCAAGTTTATTATTCGATGCCAGTTGATATAAGGCCTCCTCCTAGATCTGCTCTCTTGCACTACCCGGGTGCCTTTGATCTGGAAATGGAGTTTCAGTTGAGAGAAAGGAATATTGCAACACTTGAAGAGATGCAGAACAGTGCAGTAGATGTAGAGGCTCATTTGTGGATCCGGAGGGCAAGGTTGAAGGAAGAAGAGTTGAAAAGCATAGACCCGGAGAAATCAACATCTCTAGAGGTAAAGATTGACATGTTGGTAAGTGCAGTGGAAGAGATGATGCAAAAGAACATCACAAGGAATGAGTATAATGTTCAAGCCCATGGCTCGCTAATTGAAGAAGAACAAGTTGTTGGTCCAAAACATTTTTTTTCTTATCCCAGTTGTCATAGATCTGATAATGATTGTTTTGTAGATCATCTTGGAGAAGAGAGATCTATTGATTTGACATGTATGCTTGATGATGTGTTTTATAATGATGATTTGCCTCAGTTTGATCAGTATGATGATGATTATGTTCTCCAAACAGAAGCTAATCTTGCAGACAAATCAGTAGCTAGTTTGTGGAAGGAGGAAGTTCACTTTCAGCAGCTTGAGTACAGTGATCAAACGATGCATATCAGCTATGACAGTGATGAGGAAAGTGCAGCAAATTTTGAAGTAAGTGAAGGATCTTTGCCTTTTTGTTTTGATTCGTTTCAGTTCATCAGAGATAACTTCTATGCAATCAGAAATCAACTGTCAACAAGTCTTGATTTGGACCATCTTCAGGGCAATGAAAAATTTGTTCAAGACTTCTCATATTCAGATTTTCAGCCCCCGAATGCCATTGATTGTCAAGTTGCAGATGAGGACTTGGAAGCTGACACATACGATCAAATGATACAAGATGATTCCGTACCATTTTGTTTTGAATTATTTAAGTTTTTTAAGGGTAAATTGCATAGTAAATCTTCAAATGAGCAGCCTGTAGGAAATCAACAATCTCTCAGTTTTAATGTTGAGGATGAGACAGATAGCAAAATTCTTGAGCAAGTTGTTAATGAGAAATCTTCTCCTGAAACGACTGATGAAATCATTCTGGATACAAAACACTCCCTAGCACCAGATTTGCAGCCACCAAACGAAATTGAAGGTCAAATTACAGATGAAAGCGTGGAAGCCGAAATACATGATTTAATGATGCAGGAGGATTTTGTACCCTTTTGTTTCGAAGAATTTCAGTTTATAAATGAAAATCTTCGTAATATCTCTAAATAAAAATATGAACAGCCAGTAGGATGTCATAAGGTTTCAACGGATACATTGCAGCAGTCTTCTCAAGTTTTTGATGATCTTATTACTCGTGTGTTGGATGATGTTTGCTATAAAATTTCTTCTCCATTGGCTAACCATGTGCCAGAAAATAATGTTGATAATAATCTTATTCAAAAGTTGCCTTCATTGTCTTTTTTAATAGATTTTTCATTACACAGCCCATACCAAGGTTTGCAGTCATATGAGGAGATTGATAAAGGAGACTTTTGTTCTGTTTGGAATCAACAACAGAGTTTGGTTATTCACGAAATCCAGGATCCTTTTGACAACCTGCTACTGTCACCAAAGAAAGACAACACAGATGTGAGGAAAATCTTCATATCCAGCTATGAATATTACCTGGACCAAAGCAGTAATGTGTTAATGGAAATCAATAGCTATGTTTATGAAGATCCTTTCACATTATTCTTTAAGTCATCCAGTCAATTCATGCTTTGCAAGTTTATCAGCAGTCAACTTGATTCCAAGTTTCCATGGGAGTTGCCTTTCGATTTTTCCCTTTTCCTGCACATCAAAAATAATTTGGGAAGAAATCAAATAGTAGCCAGGATGCTTACATGGTTGCATTGGTTGTTCCATTTCACTTGATCGGGTGGTGAAAAGAACAATTAGATTAGGTTTGATGAATAAGCTCAATTATGAGCATCTTTCCAGTTTGTTGGTTTTGTTTTAGTCATTTTTGGTTTTATTATGGTTTTCAGTTTTAGCCTTGAGTCAGAGTCAGTCTGCATGATGTCAGTTTTCATGTTTTGACTCCATTTCCCAATGGATGAAGGCACTGTCTGCTCTCCCAAAGATCTGCAGTTCTTGGCACCTCCAAGGAGCTACCATCCCCATTGGAGCCAATGTTAGAGTCGGTCTCTTCATCCCTCTGTCAGAGATCAAAATCTCTTTTGTTGCATTTCATTTTAGGTGTCTCATTCAGTTTAGCCATCTGCATTCCATTAGGAGCATGGATCATCTGACGGAAGGGTCTTTTCGCTCATATCCCTCATGTCATGTACCTGCTGGTCCGTGTTTGTTCATCAAAGTCATTTCCAGCCATTGACAGTCCTGTTTGGTCTCTTGGTCAGCAAAGAGTCATTTCAGTCTTTAGTTCTAAGGTTTCGTTAATTTAGTCTTCAAAGAGTCCAATAATGTCAGCAGGCACATGAGGAAGTTTCAAATAAGTTTCATTACATTGTCATATTGCTTGATAGTGATTCTTCTTCAAAACTCTGTTTTGAAGAAAAATCGTCAAATTCATCCTTTGTAATAAATGTCATGTAATTCTAAAAGTTGTTTCAGTGGTGAAGTTCATCAGGTGCAGCCCTGGTCGCCTTTTCCAAACACCATGCCATCTATCCCTGCAAAGATAGATAAAGAGATTCATCATCAGCTCAAAAATCAAAAGGAAACAAGCAAAACAGAGTTCTTTTGTAAAAGTGCCAAAGTTTTCAAAAAGTGGGTTTTTCAAATAAAAAATAAAATTTTATGGCATAACAGGTATTTTTGGTGTTTCAATAATCCATCTGCAAGCCAAGACAAGAGTGAAGCCAAGAGAAATAGCGGAGGAAGCAAAAACAGGGTTTGAAGGGCGAACTGTGGGTCAAATTCAGTGTCGCGGCGCACTGGGCCGACAAGTAAAAAATTTCACCACTGCTTCAAAATTTTCAAAATGACTCAGTCTCCTATGCACCAAGTAAGTTTGTGAGCTCTTGAAATTGCTATTAGACGGTGTTTGGTGTGGTTTGAAAGTTGAATATAAGAGTTTGAATGTTGAAAACATAAACCCTATCATTTTTGTTAAAGCTGCTCCTTAGGGTTTAAAATTGGTGTTTTAAAAACAACTTTGGTGCCAAATAATCCGACTCCACTCCCCACCTTGTTTTCCCATCTCCCATGATCTCATTACTATAGTCTATTTCCCTATCCCCTTACATCCCCTTACATCCTAAATCACTCATATCACTTATTCTCATTTATCCCTATCCCTCAATCCTTTCACTCCCATCATTTTCCCTTTCCCATATCACTTATAAGAATTCCCAAAATCCCAAATTCCCAAACACAGTCTAGTGACTGTCCCTTCTCCCAAAGTTTGTCAAATTCTCAAAGGGAAAAATACCACTTGAAAAGTCCATTGTTCCCACTGCCCATATTTTCCACAATCCTTTCCCTTTGACACATTTGGCAATCAAGACAAAGACACCAAACTCCTCATATTCACCTCAGGCAACATCGATGAAGAAGGCATCGAGGGGGCATGAAAAGACATGATCTTGGCCGAAGCTTCCTTGGATGAGCATAGTACTTGATGAGGGACCTTCAGCCCAAATTTTAAGGAGTTTGGAGAAAATTTTGTCATTTTTGAATTTTTTGGTCACAAAACAGATTTTCCTACCCGACGCGTAGCGCCACTTTGCACGCGCTTATAATTGGCAGCTCTTCAGGGGGAAAACTTTGAATTTTTGGATTTTTTATTGAAATTTATGCATGCTCATGGATTACCTAAGGATTTCATCAAGTTCTAGGTTTCCTAAAGGGTCAAAAACACCCTAAAAATGGCCTTTCTGCCACCTTTTGCACACACAGGAAGCAGTGTTGGGAGATTGAACTTTTGGAGGGGAAAATGGCAACCGAATCCAGAAATTCCACTTGGGTTGGAAATTACACATTAGGGGATTTCCAATCTAGCTATCATGCGCTCAATTTGGACTGGAAGGGCCTCAAAAATCACAACTCATGCCACGTGGAGGAGATTTCAGCGTTGGCAACATAGGGAAATTTACCTATTTTTCACTCAAATTTGCCGTAATTTCGTCTAGTTTTGGCTAGTTTCACTTTTTCATGTAATTTTTTATGTACCTTGATGTAATTTCATGTCCATGATGTAATTTTGGTAAATTTTTACTCATTATAGAAGATTCATTCACCAAAAGGTGAAATGTAAGTGAATGGATCAGTTTCCTAGCATATAGAGGCAAGTTGTTTCATTGCCTATTTTCTAGTTCCTAGTTTAGATATGGTTGAAACAGCTCCTATAATGATGAGCTCGACCCCTAGAGGCATGGGGATGAGTTATGCTTGTCTATATCTTGTATTTTCTCAGTCATTTTCAGAGGTTCGACACTTGGGATTGCTTGGCACTTCATTGTACATTTCATCTCTGCACTTTTGGCAAAGGAATAGACCAGGGTTTGCAGCACTCTTTGGGATCCATGTGGCTTTGTGTTTTGATCGTGTTTTTCTCTATGAAATTTTAAGTTCACTGATGTTTATGTGTATCATTTTCTCTTCTCTTTTCTTGTTAAATTAAACAAATCATTGTTAAAGGTGGAATTCATTAGCTTGCTTTGCTCTGCCTTCAGTTTGTTTAATTTTCCATGTTTTCATCTGTTTGAGGAGGAATCTTGAGACCCTCTTTCCCTCTTCAGCTCCTCACTGGTCTGATCCATCCATTCATTCAATTTAAAGCATCAAAACAATTTCTTTCCTTGCCCCAATCAGAACTCTGCAAAAACTAGGCCTTATCCCCACACCCAAAACTGCCTTTCCCTTTTTTCCAACAAAAACCCCCAAAAACATAATCAAACTCCTTCACTTATATACCTAGCCTAAAATTAGCTTTTATTTCAGTCATCTCAAGCCCTATTGATTACTTTTCGCTGAGATTGACCCAGAGAGAGCCCTCTCCTGTTTTGGTAGGGCTGGCTACCAGACTGAGCGTGGTTTGATGTTACCCTGAACTCTGCCTTCCTTCAGCCTGAGGTAGATTTAGGTAATAAAAAATAGATCATCAAAGGAATCAATCATAAAGAAGGGCCCTCACCCCAAGAGCACCTCAAAGACAAGGATCACATCATCATCTTGAAGGAAGTCAAAACCCTAGTTCATTCAAAGAAGGAATCTACACTTGGAACCTTCTTGGGATCCTTTCTCAATCGTGTCTTCAAAGAAGGAAAACTAAAATACCCTATTTTCAATAAAGGGCTACTATCCATCTAATGGAAGAAAGGAAAAAGGTGTTGTCATTATCAAGGATTCAATATTAAGAATCACTTTTCAATGAAGAAATATTCTTCAAGAAGAAGTCCTCTATTATCAATCTCATCATCAAAATCAAGAAGGAAACAGGTTGAAGTGAAGCAGCTTCACATATAAGTACATTTATGTCTACATATGAATCTACAAAAATGTCTTTTTGCAAGGAAATTAACAATTTGGTTGGGGATTTAAACCTTTTTGCATGGAAGAAAAGAAGATATCCACACCTCATATAAAATGAGGTCATGGAACATGTTAAGGGATCAATCGCTAAGCCTCCAAAGGAAGAAGCTCAAGAAATTAAAAAATTCATGAAAGGAGAAGTAAGGGTTCAAAGTATTCTCATAGAATCCATTAAGGATTCCCTCATTCCCTATGTATCTAAATTAGAAACATCAAAGGAAATATATGAAAAAATTGTAGAATTATTCTCCGTAAGCATTTTAGGAGAAGTGATATCATTCAGAAAAGAACTCTACAAGATGAAAATATATAAATAAGAAAGAATAACCTCATATTTTATGAAGGTGTCTGAAATAAGGGACCAACTACAAGATTTGGGAGAGATAATGTCTGACAAGGAAATGACTACCATAGTGCTCAATGCACTACCAGAGGAATGGGGAAAATTCACATCAAACATCTGTGGGAACAAGGAATCCACTTCATTCAATGTACTATGGTCACTATCCAAGATAGATGAAACCAAGTTGAAGGAAAAAAGTGTTGTAGGATAAAACCAGGTTCACATATTTACTAGATAAAATAAACATAATATATCCTCATATGGAATATGAGTTGGTTGAAAAAGATGAAGGAACTATGATTGGAAGTTCCCAGGAAACAATGTGTGAATAAATAAAGGAAAATATCATTAAAGATGCAACTATGGAGAAGGCAATAAACATCCAATGACTAAAATATTTGACTGTGATATCCCCGTGGGAAATATATGAATACTCTAATGAATTATGGAAAAGAAGGAGACTCTTGAAATTTTATATCTTGGAGATGTGTCAAATATATGTGCAAGATGTTGATATTGCAACCAAAAATATGTCATGATGAAAGGCCATCATAGAACGTAATTTTTAATTTAATGTCCAATTTTATTTTTGAAAAACATATGGTTTGGTTAATATAGGGTTACTGAAAGATAATTGTATATGTAACCTATAACTAAGAACTCATGTGGTTGGATGAAATATCCTAGAGGAAACATGACGTGGAAAAGGTAGTTGTATAAGGAAAAAACCAGATGGGGTGTAGAAGATATCTTTCCAACAAAAAGAAGGATGACATGACCAATATGGCTTGTGAAGGAAAGTGATGGATGGCCAATGCCACACAAAGATGAAGGATCCATAATATTAAATATAAAATTCATGAAATCGAATGGAGGAGCACTACAAGTAGCTGAAGGTCCCATGATCTCCATCAATGAATAAAAATTTCTACTCGAAACAGGTCCCTAGTTAAGTGGGAGCCTGGAAACAAGTTTCTACCTTGGTAGAAACTTGGAAACACGTCCCTAAGCTGAGAGGGAGCTTGGGTACATTCATTTTATAGGAATGGGTACATTCCTTGATTGGAATAGGTATATCCTCCCTAGTTGAAAGGGAGAGATAGACACATCATTATTGTCTTCACTTGGGAAGAGAAGAATGGAGGATTAGGTAAGAATATGGCATCGAGTACTCTTTAAGGACGTCGTAGGGAATCCAATATAAGATCAGTCATAGAGGACCAATAATATTTGAGGATTGGGAATCCAAGATAACAATAGTCCTGGAGGGACATACCCTGTGAACACTCAGGTGGGGTATGCTCATGGAGAGACAATGATGAAGGTGTGTATAAATCACTCGTCTCGCTAGCATTATTCTATAATCTTGTGGATTGTAGATTTGTTAGTGAAGACTTTGTGATGTGACAATTTTGGATGATATGTGATGGGTTACCAATATGATTCTTCTTATGAGAATTCTTCAGATTGATAATTTCCAAGTAACTTGAGTTAATTATGAATACATCCATAGTTAAGAGGGAGCGTTGAAAAATGTAACTAGGTTCGGTCTTCATAATGACATACGTAATCATGATTTTATTTATTTGATGTAATGATAAAAATAAATTTATTATTATTGATCTTGAGGCATGTGCTTCATGCTCAAGATAATTTATTTTTATATTAAGCTCCCATTGAGATCACCTTCTAGGGCTTTTCATTAAGTCTACAAGTCTAGGGAGTAATTGTCATGTGTGAAAGACCCTTCTTGGGCATGTTACATATTTATTTAAGTCAATATGAATCTAAATTTATAAAGGAAACCCCTCGAAGATCAAAGATGCAAGCCACAACTCAAGTCGGCCTAGATACTTCATCAAGTCAACCGACCAAGAGAAGTCGGCCTATTTTGGAGCCTAACAACACCTCTATAAATGAGGACACGACCTCTCTCAACAAACACATTCAAGGAATACATAAGTTATATCTAGTGAAAATAATATGCCTCATACCATCGAAAAGAAAGGGAAGAATGAAAATATGAATTGTTTGGGTCTATTTTGAGACATCTTTTTCACACGTGTGATCTAGAACTAGGGCACATTTTTCAACTGTCAAAGGAATAAGATTACAATCACCATAGAATTCCTAACTTGGGTGGAAAATGAGTCATCCTGAAGGCCGAGTGGTTGAAGAAAAAGTATCTCACGAAACGAAGAGGAAAAGAGGGAAATTTATCCATTATCTTGATCACACATATGGCCTAGAGTTTCTGCAATTGGGCCGAATTGAAAATCGAAGGTTGCAAGTCCGAAAAAACGAGTTCAAAGGAGAAGTTATTATCATTGGAAGGAATTTTTGACTAAATTTTACTTTTTGGAAGAAAAGGTTCATCAAGGAAAGGCATTTAAATGGTATTGGAGGGGTTGTGGTCAAGGGTCTAGGTCTTGGAATTTTTTGATTGAAGATTATATAAGAATAAGAATTCATTTCCATACCTTACTCTGGATTATAGTTTAGAAATTCAGGAACATCAAGGGTTTCCTGATGGAGCACCAAGGAAATTGAGCCAAGGATAGAGAATTTTACCTTTGAATAAATGGAAATGTTGTTCCTTCTGCTGTTGACACAACCAATCCTATAATTCATCTCGAGATATGAAATCTAGAAAAGCAGAAGAGCCTCTGGAAGCTCCACAGAAAATTCCCAATATTCCCACATGTTCCTTTCTCGGTGTAATGAAGCCTCCTTTCTCTCAAGACTCAAACAATCAACGAACCTTTTCTGACGCTGCTCATTTTAAATTGAGGAATATGGGCCTCCTACCCACCATTTTAACTCCATTATGAAGAAAATCCCCATGCGTAACTGCAAACTCGCATCACTTGAACCAGGTTCCCAAAGCGAGACAATTATATTTCCATTCCATGAAGAGACATTTTCCTCACTCGCCATCGTATCTACCTCACTCTCCCATCTAATCTTTCGCAGATCCCATGGGAATGCCACGCTAGAGAGGGAAAAGAAATGAGAGTCGTAGATCATGAGAAAAGAGTGAAGAGAGCCATGGTTAATGGAAATTAATACCAAACATTTTCATGTAATTGAGCCTTGTAGATTGTCATGATCACTGGGTATGGTAGGACTCCTTCCATCATTGTAGATGTCAACTAGATTTTTTAGGACACTAATGATTGAACATTGAGGTATGATGGGGGAGTGAAGGTATGGGAACTGGGGGAACAAATTTCCACCGGTTAACTTAGTTTCAACAAAAGGGAGAATCCATGGAGTGAAGGTATGGGAATTGGGGGAACAAATCTCCACTGGTTAACTTAGTTTCAACAAAATGGAAAAGCCATGGGATGAGGGATGGATAATAAATATACTCCATAGACATTGATTAGGGGATGATATTTTCATCAATGATTCCATTGATTTATACTTGTCCTTCCACCAAGAGGTAGGCTCTGTTGTCCATGAGGTCAACACCACTATTGAGACTCAGGAGGATATGGTAGGGGGAATAGTTAGAGAAAGATCCCAAAATACTAATTATGAGATGATATAGGAGACTTAACATATTATGGAAATGGGGGGATTATTTTTTCTAAGATGGTGAATAATTAGGAAAGAGTCACCTGGGATAGTTATATCTTGGATGCCCCTTTTGGATACTAAGGTTAACCCCAAAAAAATTCCGTACATCTTAGCCTGATTGTTGGAGTTTCTACCAAGTACCAAAGAGAATTTGTCCATAATTATTCCCTCAGGATTCAAAATAATCCCTCCCCTCCTTCCACCTCTATATATATCTATGTATTAATAAATATGTATCTATGTATATTTTTAAGGATACATAACCTTATGTATGAATAAATTAATAAATACAAACTCATAAATAATGGGAAAAAGGACTAAAACAAATCAAATTTTATTAATACACGTATTGATAATAAATATATTCTTTCTTATATTATAATAATAATAATAATAATAATAATAATAATAATAACTAAAAAATGATTAAAATTTAAATTAATGGAAGAATCATAAAAAAACAAAAAGAAAAGGAAGAAAATATAAAATCTATGAAACATAAATAAAATAACATATGAATATAACCATAAAAAATAAAAAGAAAAATAAAATAAGAATTATAGGAAAGTATTGATATATATTTATGAAAATAAATAACTATACAAAAATAAATAAGGAAATATAGCAATATGAATAGAAAAATACTCTAACGAAATAATACCCTTTATATCTATTTTTATATAGTAATAATAATGCTAAGACAATTAATTATGAATAATTAAAAAAGGAACAACTACAAAATACGCATATGATCTTAAACAAAAACCATAGGGAAGAAACCAACAAAAGGAAAGAAAGAAGTATAAAAAACAAACTAAGACAACAAGGTAGGGATACAACAATTGCTAATTTTCCAACCATCGTCTCTATTCCACGTATTGGACCTTCTCCAAATTTCGATGGCCTCCCTAAATTTTTTGTAACAACCCTTGGTTAATGATTTATCCCTTGTAAATAATTTTAATAATTAAACAAATGGTCTTAGTATGAACACAGATGCCAAGGTATAAGGAGGGATTTTTCTTGGGTTATGCAGTTTACTTGCCAGAGGAGAAAATTTGAATGGTGTGACAACCATTAAAGTATGGTTGTCATGCTTTAATGAATTGAGGCCTCTAAAAATTATGAGGTTGGATGACCATGCTCTCTTGAAAGAAGAGGGAAGCAAGAAGAGAACCCAAAATTAAATGCAGTGGTGGAAACATTGTTGAATGAGAATATCGAGGTCGTAGAAGGTATGGGCCATTAGTTGGGCATAACAAGCAAGTAACAAGGAGGAATATCTTGCTCACTTACCATTGGTTTGAAATATTTGATGGAAGTGTGGTTGTCAGAGGGTATGCAGAGGAGAAGATGATCCAAACGACAAGGGAGCAGGAGAGAAGGGAGTTGAGGGGAGCCTAAAACTATTATAAGGATGCTATGCAGAGCCACTATGACCAAGAACACATAGGGAACGTGAAAGATAATAGAACATAATTAATTTTCTATTGATAGACACTATGGAACTAGAGGGGGAATTAAAAAAAAATAGAGGATGCAACAATAAGAGAGGGAGGAACAAAGAAAACTTGGATCAATTAGAAATTTCTCAGGATCTGGGCACTATTGTGGCACATGACTAGCAAGACACAACAAAGTGTGGTATTGACATGGAAGAATGTTTGTGCACCTACTAATGGAGAAAGAACTTATTGTTAACATGGTGTAACTGTGGAAACACATATAATCAACTCCTAAGCTCTCAAAGGAGTTGTTTACATTTTCGGTTGATAATTTGGAGCAAGGGAGGAAATTTTCTAGATGAAGGGAAACTTCGGGTTACCCTGGGGGACTATAGGGTGGAGATGGGCCTTCTCTAGAGTCCCTTGATAGCCTGGGGTAGAGGTTTAGTCCTTGAAGACTTGGAAGAAGCTTTGGAGTCTCCTTTTCTTGTTTCATCAAGTTTTATAGTGGATTCTTGAGTCCCCTTGGTGGTTGGAATCACTATTGATGTGCTTAGGGTGGGGTGAAGTCTCTAGATTACCGAGAGCTCATTAGTTGTTAAATAGTTGGAATATAGAGGTGAAAATCCTCTCAATTATTAGTGGGTGGAGGCAGGAGGACCTCTAGAGTCCCTATTTCATCTAGTGCATGTCATACCATCCATTGAGTAAACTATTTTAGTCTCCGGAATCCAGTTCGAGGGTGATAGTTGAAAGTAAGCTTGGTTGTCACTATCTATGGTTGGGTGGAGAGTTGTAGTCCCTAACTCAATTTCCAAAATCTAGTAATAAAGTTAGATAAGCATTAACATGCATGTATTGCTATTGAGGTTCTTACTGATCTATCATATTAATGTTGTATTGGTTGCATGATTGGCTTATGGTTTCAAGTAATGGAAAGGAAATGATAATTGATGTATGTTAATGTGCATTGTGAGTTTCATTGGTGGTTCCAAGAAGATAAATTGAATATGAATGTCCATCTTAATTAATGTTGTAAGAAGAACATATTTATTCTTATGTTGAAATATTTGAAGCTCTAAATTATGTCCATGGTATTGTGGTTCTGCAGTAGTATTTCCATACTTTAATTTTAAATGTAAAAAACCCGAATTTAATTGATGTTGTTTGAGGAATGATTTGTCTCTCTGGGTCTACACGCTTCACGTTCTGATGAATAACTATGATTTTATGCACGGATTTTTCATGCTTTTCATGCACTGATTCCAGATATAGATGCACCCTTGTGAGTGTAGGGAGAATTTGATAGATATTTGTGTGTTCAAGCACTTCATCTTTTGTGTTACTGTATAGGATTAACACAATTATTTCTATGAAATAAGGGTAAGAAATGTAGTAATTTATTACCACAAGGTTAAAATAACCTCTACATAAGCTCGAGAGACTGATGGAGTTTTTGATTCACTGGTGCTATGGATAACACCATTGAAATGACTAAAAATGGAATTATTATGTGCTTAACTTCCTATTGAGGAGATTAGTTGAGTCTCTCGATCATAGAAAGGGGCAACAATGTTCTCCCTAAAATCCTTCCTGATGATAATCCAAGTAATGGATCTCTTTCGAAAAACCACTGGATGTAAGAGCTGTCGAGTCATTATGACCTGGGAAGAACCTCCACGACCAAGCCATGCTTGAGCTCTTGTTTGAAGTGTATGGTACAGGAAAGGAGGCTTGACCCTGTAAGATCCATCTCGAAGAAAAAAAAGGTGCACCAGGAGTTTCAGCTAGGGTGCAACCGAGAGTTTCATCTAGGGTGTAACCAAGATTTTTAGTCAAGGTAGTCCTAGGAGTTTCAGTTGGGGTATGAAAAAAAGATTTAGCTCAGGTGCAACTGAGAGTTTCAGATAGGGTGTAGTTGAGAGTTCCAACTGAGGTACAACTAGGAGTTTCAGCCAGGATACAACCGAGAGTTCTAGCCAGGATAATGATTGGGGTAACACCAAAACTGGTGATTGGCCATTATTGGATCAGGTAGGCATGGAGTGGGTCAACAACCACTAACATGTTTCCTAGTGGCACTGGGTGATTAGCCACGTGGCAAGGTTGATGATGTGGCACCCTTGATTTGTCATAAATTCAAAGTATCATAACTTATGATCTAGATATTAGATTGAAGAGAAGTTTTATATCACCAAATTCATCTTGAAGAGACTAATGCAATGGTGACACTTATTTCCAATTTAGAAAAAAAAATTGTTATCCAATCTCTAAAACTATTTACAAGGGATATTGGAATAGCAAGTGAACACTTTTTACTGAGGTAAGGTGAGGAGCCTTTATGTATAAAATATACATAGATTCAACTGATATTTTAGTATGCTAAAACAAAATACTTGAATCTATTCTACAAATTACAGAAACCAATTATGATCGCACAATCACATGAACAAGCAAGAGAAAGAATTTCAATCACAGAACAAAAATATGTATCTGGCGAAAGCCTCACCTGAAAACCCTGCTATCTGTATATTGAAATAAGTCAAGAATATGAAATAATACAATGCTTCTCTCAAGCTTGAGAGCTCTCTGAACTACCTCTGACTGTCTCACTCTGATCTAAGCAAGATTGGTCCACTACTTAACCAATTCCTTTCCCTTGTCTGACCAACCTTTCTCACACATTCATGAGGGAATTGAGACCCTATTAATTAGGAAATTATGACTAAATGATTTCAAAATGCATCAAAGGAATCTTGATGACCTCATGCATGACCTGTACAATTTTCTAATTATACAACTGTAGTTTACTTCCCTTTAACTCCAATCTCAACTGGGTCTTCCTTAGAACTGACATGCAACAACTATTTATAGTGAATTATTAGTTATTTGATTGATCACTACATGTGAATTAAATAAGATTTAATTCAATGGACCTCTCACTAGCTCATCCATCAGTTAGAACTAGTTAAGCTGATTTTAGCTCAAATAATTAAGTTAAACAATTACAACATCTCAGAATAAACTACAACCGGACCCCCTAAAACTTAGAGTGAACTCTGGATGCCTCCAGTTTGATCCACAAATCGAATTGACTGAGCTAACTAAGTATTCCCAACTCATTTAACTCGTACAAGCTGTCATGTTATGTGGAATTACAATTTCCTTCTAATTTAATTAAGGGAAAATTAAATTAGAAGCATTTTCTTGTTGCCAATTTCAACACTCCCTCTCAACAAGAAAGGGATTGTATGCTACCTTAATCCTTCCTTTGTGGAACTCGAATTTTCCTCTTGAAAGTTCCTTTTTCAAGATGTTTGCATCCTTCTCCTCCATGGGAATGTACTCTAATGACATAATCATCCTATGTACACAATATATGAGATTGTGATACTAGATATCAATATGCTTGGACCTGTCAATTGGATTGATCAAGAGTTTGATGCAACTCTGGTTATCATAATAAAACAACGTCGGATCCATATATCGACCAAACAAACCAAAAAGTATCTCCCTCATCCGGATGGCCTCACATGTTGCTTGAATGGCTGCCATGTACTCTGCCTCTACTGAACTGAGTGAAACTGATCTATGTTTCCTATTGTACTAGGAAACTACTGCTGATCCAATGCTGAAGATGCCCCTTCATGTGCTGTTCCTGTCAAATGGAATCCTTGCCCAATCTGCATCTGTGAATCCTTGAAGCTTCACTCCCTCTATCCGCCTATACCATAGCCCAAAATCTGTAGTGCCTTTCAGATATCTCAATACATGCTTGCTTGCCTTCCAAAAGAGCTTGGTAAGATTAACCATGGCTTGACTAAGATGGTTAACTGCATAGCATATGTTTGGTTATGTGTTCACCAAATACATGTGTGAACCCACAAGCTTCCCGTAGATGGTAGCATGTAGTACTTCCCTTGAAGTAACACCCTCGTTACTATAGTTTCATGCTAGAGGAATCTCCATGGGTTTGCTTCCCTCCATGTGTAACTTATTCAGAATATTGTTGGCATACTTTCCCCTGAGATAGAATTAGATCCCCATCTCTTTTCCAAATTTCCAATCCCAAGAAATAGTGCAAGATCCCCATCTCCTTCATCTCGAATTCTCTTGCATGATCCTCTTTGCAAGGCTTGATGAGCTTCTCATCACCTGTCATTATTAGATCATCGAAATAAAGTACAATCATCAAAAGCTTACCTTCTACCACAATATGGTAAAGGTTTGCATCTTCTTCAATATTGGTGAAGCCCAATCCGGTGAAGTAGCTTTCGATCCCAATGTACCAAGCACAAGGTGCTTGTTTAAGTCCATACAATGCTCTCTTGAGTCTGTACACATGCGAATCTCTGTCGAAGGTCTCAAAACCTTCCGTCTACTCAATGTACACCTCTTCCTCAATCACCCCTTTGAGAAAGGTTGTCTTCAAATCCATCTAATGTGTCTTCCATCCCATCTGTGATGAAAGTGGAAGTATGAATATAATTGATGAGTACCTTGTGACTGGTGCAAATGTCTCATCGTAATCAATCCCCTCCACCTAAGAAAACTCGTTGGCCACAAATATGACCTTGTGTTTCTCCACACTCCCATCTGCTACCTGCTTCACCTTGTAGATCCACCTGGATCCTACAACTGACTTCCCCTCTGGTCTTGGGACAACTTCCAATGCAATATTTCTGATAATGGAGTCATAATCTTCAACCATGGTATCAACCCAAACTGTTTGTTGCACTACTTCCTCTAAAGAGGATGGCTCTATATCTACAATCTCGCTCATAATATCCATGTAGCCAGTGTACCATTCTAGGGACCTTCTCCACCTACATTGTGATGTGGGTGCTCCCACATTCTCTTTAGCATAAAGCACCAACCTGTCAGCCTCTCTAGTGTTGTTCCTTTCATCTAAGGATGTCTCTGCATGAGTGGGTGCTTCCACTCTGTGTTCCTCTTTTTGTAGCTACACCACATCTTGAGGTTTTTCTTTTGGAGCCAAGAGTTGCTTGACTGCATGCAACTGAAGATCCTTATTAAGGGAAATTCACATGGACTTATCTTCATCGAATTTTATATCTCTTCTGACCATTGTCATCCTGTGTGTTGGAAAGTACACCTGATAGTTGTGAGGTGTATCAGTGTACCCCACAAATATTCCCAACTCAGTTGTTGGCTCTAGCTTCTTCCTGGCATATTTGGTCACATGGAAATAAACTAATGAACCAAATTTTTTAAAATGTGCCACATATGGTTTCTTACCTGAAAAATCTTCCTCTGCTGTACTCATCCCAAGTATCTGATGAGGACTTCCATTCTAAACAAATATTGTTGTGTTTCATGCTTCCTCCCACATATGCAATGATAGGCCTTGATCATGCAAAATTGCTCATGATTCTCCCACAATAGTTCTATTCTTCCTTTCACCAACCCCATTATGTTTTGGGTTATGAGGTGCTATCAATTCTAGTTGAATTCCTTCCAAATCAAAAAATTGCTTGAATTCATTCGATACATATTCTCCCCAATTGTCACTTCTGAGAGCCTTCACCTTCTTCCATGTATATTTCTCAACAAGTGCTTTGAACTCACAAAAATTTGAGAGCATCTGATATTTCTTCTGCATGAAGAAAATCCAACACTTGCGTGAAAATTCATCTACAAAAATAAGATAATACTTGTGCTTTTTTGTGGAGGCTGTCAAGAACGGTCCACACACATATGAGTGAACTCTTTAAAGGATCTCCTTTTCTCATCTTACCTTATCGTGAAAGTTTCCTTTGGTGTACATCCCCATTGTACACACTTTTCATGTATCTTGTTGCTCAAGTGCACCCTTGGGAAGTCCTGTAGAAATCTATTGCATGATCTTCAAAGTGCCATGTTGTAGATGTCCCAATTTTCTATGCCATAACTCACTGATGTCTTGGCTCTGCACCTTCTCTCCTTTCGTGCTCAAGGAAGCACAATCTTCTACATCCAATTTGTATAGGTTATTTACTCAAACCCAAATATTCTTCACCTGTCCCGTGGCTTTGTGATGGATGAATGCCTTTGCTTTGCTAAATATCACATCATAGCCATGATCTTCCAACATAGCAACTGAAACTAATTATTCTTTAAACCAGGAAAATACATGCCATATTTTAATGTGAGAGGAGTACTGAACTCCATATAAAAATTAATTGTACCTATGTCAGTCACGTTATACATCCCATTATCTCCCATATTGATGTGCATCTGGAGGCCCTTCTCCTCCAAGCTACTGAAGAATTATTTGTTCATGGTCATATGGAATGTAGCTCCAATATCTAAGTACCAAACCAAAACCATCATTGATGATAGCATGCATACGATGAGGGTGAAATCTAACTCGAACTATGAAGCAAGTGATTCACCTGCCGCTCCTCCTAAGGGATTATTTGTGGTATTCTTGTGCAGACACTTTGTAGCATAGTCTCCAAGATCATGATAGTGAAAACATTTTATCTTTGACAAGTCTCGCTTCTTGCCAGCCTGACTAGAATCTGATTTGGAATGGGATGCCTTCCCTTTCCCTTTATTCCCCTTTACAACCAAGGCACCAAGCCTCATCATCACTTTTGAGCAGGATCCATCTCTCGGTGTTCCGCCAAACTTCTTTCTTGTACCAAGTTAGATCCTACAATCGTCCACTCTAGTAACTTCTCCCTCCAATTCACCGAAGCCCTAAGAGTCAACAATCCCCTTGAAGGCCTATGGCAAGCTCACGACATCATCCCTGGAACGCTGCACCAACACTCCCAAGCCTATCTCGACATTGAGGAACTCAAAGAATTTTGGTATCGTGTCTCTATCCATATTAATATTTCTATTGTCCTTCACATTCATATGCTGTAATGCAAATACATTGTGGTTAGAATCACTGTTCCAACAATCATCATAGACAGAAAATATGCGCAAAGAGAAAGTTGTTGAAATTACATCGTAATTAAAAACATTGGTAATTTAAAATGTGTTTTGAGAATATATATATATATATATATATATATATATATATATATATATATATATATATATATATGGAAGAAATAGTCTTTTCTAATGGAATTTGGCAATATAATTTAAAAAAAAAAAATACATTTAAAATATAATTTTAAATACATAAATATTTGAATATTTGAATTCTATAAGTTAAACAATTTAAACAATTTTTAATTTTTATTAAAATTAATGAAAAAAAAAATCTTTTAAAACTACCAATTTTTTCTTTAAACTACACCTCCATATTTATATGTAATAAAATAAAATAAATATTAAACAATTTCATCTAAAACCCCTTACAGTAAATGTAACGAAAACCTATATATTTATATGTAATAAAATAAAATAAATATTAAACAATTTCATCTAAAACCCCTTATAGTAAATGTAAGGACATGACTCATTGCTTTTCATGGTTTAGTAAAAACATCATGCACACGTGTGGTCACCGCGGCCTTGCCATGTAACTACCCGTGGTCACGGGCTTCTATCTTCTTGTAGTTTTTTTTCAGAAAGGAAAAAAACAAAGCTGTTTATAAAATTATGGTAAACAGTCCATCAAATCATCCCATGAAAGACAATTCCAGGAGAGAAACAGATGAGTATATACCTTCGTAGTTACCGTTTCTTCACTTTTGAATTAATTTACCGCAAACTGAAACCTTTTGAATTTTGACTTGTACTCCATGTAATAAATTTTCATCTAATCTGATGATATCATTGCTCAGAAACGAAGTCGAATTAAATTTACCGCACACTGAAACCTTTTAAATTTTGATTTGTACTCGATGTAATATATTTTCACGTACATGCTAATCAAATCATATCACTGCTCAGAAATGAAGTCGAGGCAATGCTTTGATAAATGTTTCCTGAATCTTGTAATACAAATTTGGTAATTCTGAGTTAAATTTGGTTGACATTGTTTTTTTTTTTTGGTTATTTAAGAAAACATACTTACTGTTCTAATACAATTTTGGTATAGCTTTTGTTTTTATTCGGGAATTTTGGAAAGCACTTTTAGTTGATATTGTGAGTTGTTATTAAAATACGATATAGTGAATCTTTCAATATAATTTTAGTTTTAGTTGAGATGGTGAAAAGTTGTTATTTAATTTATTTATTTTTAATGTGTAAATAAAATTATTTGGATTATATAACATATAAGATTATACAAATTATATAATTCACACTTATAATGGTAAAAGGCAAAAAATTTTTATTAGTTAAATTATACTAATTATTAAAACATTGCATATAAAATAGAAAAAATTATACAAATTTTTATTTGTGCTTCAAAAAATAATTAATAACATAACTTTTAATATCTTGGAACTTTTGTGATATATTATTGAATTTAAATGAAAAAAATGATATAAAGTTTATTTTGTGATTAGTAATATTGATTGGTCAGTAACAAGGTATTTTTTGCTCATCATATATCTATTGGTTGTTACAAGTATTTATTGCTCATCATATATCTATTGCTTGTTATAATGAAAGTGTAACATACACCACTAACTTTACATGGAAATGCAAGGAGTTAATTTTTTTATACAAGTTACCCATGGTAACTATCCAAATCACTATTAAATATTCCTTATCATCAGATAGAATGTTAACCAGTTCATAGTGTAACCTTAGTATAAGAATAGTAAGTTGCTTAACCATTAACAACTTCTATAGTAGTACATTAACATAAAATTGTATGATGTAACCTTGCATTCATTTCATTATTCATGTAGTCATCACATACTTAACATTATGAACATCACAACACGAAAGGAATCAACATCATCAATTTCACACAATAATCAATCACATAATTGAACACCAATATATAGTGAAACCCCATAGGGTGAAAACCAACAAACGTTTAATTTTTTTATTAAACACTTGTGAGGGTTCACCCCTCACTCAATGGCTTATAAGGGAGACCATCCCTTAACCATTTTTATAATTCTTACAAAGAAATATAAAAATATCTAGCTTAATGCCATTACAATAAATATGATAGCATTTACCCACTAATATTCATATCTTCATATCTTGGTGGCATGGATGTACCTACAATGGACCATCGTACTTTAGATCATCCTGTAGCTCACACTCATCTGCATGAACCATAATCATTTACTTGCCACCATGTTAAGCATAACATTTCCTTTGTACAAGTCACCATCATTCCCTGTTAATGTTGCGTTCAACATACATTAATGTCAAGATTCATAAAGTATTAATCAACCATTTCATAAATCTATACTAGAGAAGCTTCTCCATCTATTCATGTATATTCATGACATGTAAGTAAAATATCTTGACATGCTTCCTTTAACAACACATACTGCATATGTGCTAGTTATAAGTCATCACATTAACTAATGTTTCCCTCCCATAAGCACACATTCCTGCAAGACAATAGTTATATCTCCCAAGCATTTCTTTAAAGAAACTAATACATCAGTTACGATCTTCATGCATGCAATTTACATAAATTTAATTAAAATAACTAACCCTTAAGCTATTGCTTTTGGTGCATGCAAGGAAATCTAACATAACAAATGTTGTTCCCATGCATGAAAATGAATATAGATTCCAAAAGAGTCTCCCCAAAGGAATGTTTAACACAACAGAGCACATAGCTTCCAAAAGGGTCTTCCCAAACGAATGCTTAACACAAGAGAGCATGCAAACGCAAGTTTTCTTTATGTAATGCTAATGTAAATAAGCATACAAATACATGGATTCTTTTTCAAAGATTATACTAACAATCATTTCCAATGTAGTCTAACACAACATGATGTCTTTTCCCACATACAAATATGTATATTCTTTCCAACGAAAGCTAATTCAAATATTGCATACATATGCATGATCTTATTCCAAATGAAACTAACATAATAGTTATGATAGCACAAAGTACTCACAAATAATTCTTCCTAAAGAAACATTATAACTCAATATTTCTTTTATCCATGCAATGAATCTATCTCTATAATAAAATGACTATTCTTTGCGCATGCCATAGCTTATGATAATAAATATTTTTTAATGTACGTAATACGTAACACAATCACTATTCTTTGTGCATGCAAGAGCTTATCATAAAAACTCTTTTTTAATGTACGTAAGACATATTCCCTTCTTGGAATTACCCCATCATTAACTATGAATCTATCTCTATAATACAATGACTATTCTTTGAGCATGCCATAGCTTATCATAATAACTCTTCTTTAATGTACGTAATACGTAACACAATCGCTATTATTTGTGCATGCAAGAGCTTATCATAACAACTCTTCTTTAATGTACGTAAGACATATTCCCTTCTTGGAATTACCCCATCATTAACTATTCTTTTCCTGTAAACAAATACATAATTCCTCCTCAAAAGGAAGTCAATATAGCCTAGTTTTCTTTGTCTTTCTACATGTAGCTTCTCCCAAAGGAAAGCATGTAGTTCCTCCCAAAGGAAAACTAATATCATAGTTGATCCCCTTATGCATAAAAGTTATATTTCATTTCCCAAAAGTATCTTTTCCAAAAGAGGGCTATTTACCATAACAATTATTTTCCAAAAAGTAATTATTATTTTCATATTCTCAAGAGGTCATTCTTTTCAAGTAGGAAACATATATAAAACAACATAATATTTTACCAAGAAGTAATTATTATGATTCTTCCCAAAGAAACAATTATGGGTTCTTCATGACTTTTCTTCCAAGAAAACTCATTAACTTATCTCCCAATCCATGAAATATATTCAGGAATTATCCTCTTAAATATATATTCACTTTCAAGAAAATAACTTGGATTTCATTGTAGTTTCATACACATGTACCAAATCCTTCTCAAAATAAAACAAGCATCCTATATTTTTACATAAGATGCATATATATGTAGACAAGCTAACTTACTTATCTTTTACTATGCTTAAGATATACAGTGAATTTAATATGCATCTTTTTCAACACCATAATAATGTTTGCATGCAAACTATTCTTTCAAGAAAAGAATGATAAGAATACTTATCTCTTGAAACACATTGGTCAAACCTAGATTAGATATGCGTTGCCTTCCTTCATGCTATTCATACTCTATTGAGTTGGAGGTAAGCATACAATGAACAAGAGGTTCAAGGTAGGAACTGACTGAGTGATCGCATGAATCTAGGACGTGCATTTCAAGTTTAGATTAACATTATTGCAACCATTAAAATCCACAAAATAGAGGATGATGATCTACCCTTTCTTCTCCTCTCGAATCTTCCCCAAATCCAAAAAACAAAGATGATGATCTACCCTTTCCATTCGAAGCATGCATATTTTCGAATATGAAGCACTTTGTCATGAAAATAGAAAATATCCTTATATTATTACAATGTGTGCACCGCATAGCTGAGTGCTCACAATTCTGCAAGATATGGAATCACATCTCAGTACTCACATTATGTTACTCGATGGCATCTATGCGTTCACTTGGAAGCCAAGAGCACCTCATTGTGAGCACCAAAGACGTAAAGACCTGCGGAGGAGAGAAGGAAACACTATATTGAATGGTCTCTTCCATCTCTGCCTGCACCAGATTGTGAACACCCCAACTTGTAAAAACCTCTGCAGAGATCTCAAGTAAATAACGAATACCAAGGGTTGTTATCAAGAATTCGTTTTCAACCGACTCTTGATTAAACAGTTAAAATGGCATTAACGTAAAATTGATTTACCATGTGTAAATACATAAGTTTGAGTAAGTATGTTACATACTCCCCCCCTTGAAGAGAACATTGTCCTCAGTGTGCTTCTCTCACTGAAACTTAAACTTATACTCATCATATAATAATATAAACAACCCAAAGGGGGTCCTTCCCCTTCACAATGAAACAATTTATTTTCCTTAAATTCTATTAATTGAAATAATAATTTTTTTATCCATAGTCATAAGCATGTATAGCTCAAAGAATATTCCATTTCCATTTTTAACTCCTTATCCATTATTCAATTCATAAAAATATATAAAAATCTATATACCAACTTACCATTACTTACCAATTACTATTGGAAGTAATGATGGCTTTTACACAAGCTCTCTGAGAATGGTTGAACAACCCATCAACACTCCATGGAAAGAGCCTGTAATGTATGACTAACAAATTCAATCACATTAGTCACATAGTTTCAATCAAATGAAATACTTGCAACTATCAAACATTCATTCAATATCAATAGATGTTTTAATCAGAGTACTTCCACAAGTACTCAGAGAGCACCAGCCCTCTAATGAATGCATCATGTGCACATTGTCTTAGCTCCTACTAAAGACATTCACAAAATACTTCTAAAGGTACTCATAGAGGACCTAACTCTCTAATCGTACATATGGTAAATCAATGCACAAAGTGCATATTTTCCTAGCCCCTACTAAGACATTCAAAAGAATAGTAATAAAATAAAGGAACTTATACTTTTCAGTAATTCCTTTTCAAGCACTAGGATCATTTCCTCTCAATATCTACATAAGAAATTTACACAAACATATAAAAAATCATTTTAATATAACACATAAATGATTATTTAACTTGTTCGGCTATGAGAACCATAATGGCAAACAAAATGCTCCTCCCAACCCATGGGAGTTGGTTTCCACAACCAAATCGAGTCATTTTCACATCCAGACAGTTATTTGACAAAAAAGCATTCCATGTCTAGTATGGAATTCCATTGGCAAACCAGCTAGAGAATTCCAATGACCACTCAAGGTCCAGTGTATGATTCCTCTTGGCAACATCATGCCTATTCCTTTAACAACGTCCCATCTATGAGGAATTTTGAACCACCTCCAATGGGCTCCAAAATCAATAGAGTTTCCTCAGGTTTTTCCTCTTCACCGTCTTGGCCAACTATTTTCCCTTAATGAAATCATCTATCTCTAGGGAGAGGAAATCTAGGCAGGCAAGCGCCATCAACCCCTTCGAGTAGGCAACCTCCATCAACCTAAGGCCTTCTAGCCTTTCACAATTGTTCACAACTGTTTGACATGTTATATTTTCTTTTAGCATTCTTTCCCATAGTAAATTACATAATGAACTTTATGCACGTTATACATAAAGAAAAAGAAACTTTATGTACATCATACATCATACTTGGCCCTCCACATGGGTCCAATGACATCTTAGATTTACAGCGAACATGAATAACACATGTGTTATACATGATTATTTCCCAAATAACACAATTATGCACATTATAACATGATACTTTATCAATTACTGTTGCAATTTTCACTGTAACATTTTACTTTCACATGTTTTCTTGTTGCCATTAAGCTAACCATGCTTAATTTCATCAACGACACTAATCATAAATATGCATTGTTAAAAAAATATCCGCTTTCAAAATAATTTAGTTTCATGCATACAATGTTGTCATGCATATGATTATATACAAATATTCATTAATGTGTATATATCAATAATGATTAGGGTAACAATCCAACAGGTAACAGTCCAACATTTTCCAATTCCATTAGTGTATTGTTACCAACAGCCTGACACATGAAGTAACTACTTATTCACAACCTGTAATAATATTTAATCAAAACCAATTCATGCATATAGGTTTTATTAGTTAGGCATACAACACTAACTAATCAATCCCACTAATAATATTAATGCATCCATGACACGACTCATTCAAAAAACTAGTCATTCAACAACTAGTCGTTATAGTCAAGTATCACTACTTGACCCATTATGTATTTTTAACATCTAAAAGGTTTCATTAAATTTGATTTTAAAACACTCTATCATCCTCTTCAAAGACTTCCCCCATCTTTTGCATTCATGCATTAGTTTCACAAATCATCACTATATACATTCATCTTTTTCAAGTAGTGCATGGTTACTTTAGTTATATTCATTAAATGTATAAGTAATATGTCATATACCCAAATGTTAATAGACAACTCTCACTTTCACTAGTGAGTACTCAGGTTGTTCATAAGTACAAAAAAGGTTTTATTGTCTTCTCACTTTCACTAGTGAGTACTTAGGTTGTTCATAAGTAAAACAAATGTTTTATTGTCTTTTATCCTCAACATGATTCCAATGTTATGAAAACCATTTTGTAGCAACATTTATTACTTATTACTCTTTAATGTAGTTATAAACATGAATCACACATCTCATGTCAAAAGTATACTACTGCATATATCAATCAATATGTAGATTTCTAGATCATATATCAATAAATATGTAGATTGCTAGAATCATACCTTAACTAATGTCCATTAGTAGCATACCTCAATTTCTTTTCGCTTAACAAATCCCAAAGGCACCAGTGCTGCAACCTTTAGCTCTGATATCACTTGTAACATACACCAATAACTTCACATGGAAATGCAAGGAGTTAATTTTTTTATACAAGTTACCCACGGTAACTATCCAAATCACTATTAAATATTGCTTACTCATCATTAGATAGATTTTTCACCAGTTCATAGTGTAGCCTTAGTATAGGAATAGTAAGTTGCTTAACCATTAACAACCTCTATTATAGTACATTAACATAAAACGGTATGATGTGAAATTTCAATCATTTCATTATTCATGTAGTCATCACATACTTGACATTATGAACATCACAACAAGAAATGAATCAACATCGTCAATTTGACACAATAATCAATCACATCATTGAACACCAATATACCGTAGAAACCCCGTAGGGTGAAAACCAACAAACGTTTAATTTTATTATTTAATGCTCATGAGGGTGTTCACCCCTCACTCAATGGCTTATAAGGGAGACAATCCCTTAACCATTGTTATAATTCTTACAAAGAAATATAAAAATATCTAGCTTAAAGCCATTACAATAAATATGATAAAATTTACCCACTAATCTTCATTTCTTCATATCTTGGTGGCATGGATGTACCTACAATGGAACATCATACATTGGATCATCTTGGAGCTCACACTCATCTACATGAACCATAATCATTTACCTGCCACCATGTTAAGCATAACATTTCATTTGTACAAGTCACAGTCATTACCTGTTAATGTTGCCTTCAACATACATTGATGTCAAGATTCATAAAGTATTAATCAACCATTTCATAAATCTATACTAGAGAATCTTCTCCATCTAATTATGTATATTCATGAATGTAAGTAAAATATCTTGACATGCTTCTTTTACCAGCACATACTGCATACGTGCTAGTTATAAGTCATCACATTAACTAATGTTTCCCTTGCATAAGCACACATTCCTGCAAGACAATAGCTATATCTCCCAAGAATTTCTTTAAAGAAACTAATACATCAGTTACGATATTCATGCATGCGATTTACATAAATTGAATTAAAATAAATAACCCTTAAGCTATTACTTTTAGTGCATACAAGGAAAGCTAACATAACAAATGTTGTTCCCATGCATGCAAATGCATATAGATTCCAAAAGAGTCTTCCCAAATGGATGCTTAACACAAGAGAGCATGCAAACACAATTTTTCTTTTTGTAACACTAATGTAAATAAGAATACAAATACATGTCTTCTTTTTCAAAGATTATACTAACAATCATTTCCAATGTAGTCTAACACAACATGCTATCTTTTCCCACATACAAATATGTATATTCTTTCCAACGAAAGCTAATTCAAATATTGCATACATATGCATGATCTTATTCCAAATGAAACTAACATAATAGTTATGATAGCACAAAGTACTCACAAATAATTCTTCCTAAAGAAACATTATAACTCAATATTTCTTCTATCCATGTAATGAATCTATCTCTATAATAAAATGACTATTCTTTGTGCATGCCATAGCTTATGATAATAAACATTTTTTAATGTACGTAATACGTAACACAATCACTATTATTTGTGCATGAAGGAGCTTATCATAACAACTCTTCTTTCATAACAACTCTTCTTTAATGTACGTAAGACATATTCCCTTCTTGGAATTACCCCATCATTAACTATGAATCTATCTCTATAATACAATGACTATTCTTTGAGCATGCCATAACTTATCATAATAACTCTTATTTAATGTACGTAATACGTAACAAAATCACTATTATTTGTGCATGCAAGAGCTTATCCATTGGAGATGCCATTGGAAGTGAGCTATCCATGAATCCAGCTTCTCCACTTTCTCTAAAAGTAGGTTTTGGCCACGTCAGACCACCACCACTCATTCGCAAACCTGACACTGGAAGTAGTGCATCCTATCAAAGATGGCTACCAGTCAACATGCTCCTCCCTTCGGATCCTCTTATTGGTTTCCAACTGTTCTACTAAGGATTGAATTAACTCACAAAATTCTCCAGGAAAAAAGGTCGAATTTTCCCACAAGGGCTTCACTATAAGAGCAATATCATACCACGTGGGTTCATATTGGGGGATATATATTGAGGAAAAAATGACATAATATATTGGGGGATATATATGGGTTAAAGGGTTTTTATATTGACAAGTATAAAAAATAGAGCTCAAAGTTAATGAAAAAATATAAAGGGGTATAAAAAACGTTAATGAGAAAATGGATACCTACAATATCTAGTGAAGGTAGGGTTTTTAAAATTGGGAAGGTGTATTGGTTTCATATTGGTAGTGGGTTAAATAATGTTATTTTTAGAGGTATTTTCCAATACGTAGTCAAATTAGGGGTATTGTTTAGTATGCCACGAATGAATGCAATATGTCACATGTTCATTCAGTGAAGCCCCCACGAATTTCCCTCTGACCAGGTGTCGAACACCTGACAGACCCACGACTGCCCATGCCACCATGCCACATGCCACCTCTCCTTTGTGATTTTTGCAACCACCCTCCACGATGCATCACTGGTTCACCACCTCCATGATCACCTCGTATAACAACTACTATCCACCGGGAGAACCATGATGTCTTACCATCCCAGCGAGTCCCTGACGCCTCCATTTCAGAATCTAGAGATTGATTTTACATTTCTGGGTCCCCTCGTCCAACTGAGCCTAACTTTGATGGGAGGGAGGGTTGCTCACACTGCATATATGGGAACATACTGGCTAAAACAATAATAGCACTGTTGGTACTCGAATCAAGAGCGCAACAACCACCAAAAACCTTCAAGGTACATCCAACCTCTGACCACTAGGCCCTCCTCACCCAAGGCTAAGACTACTAGCCACCCAGAATGAGCTAAGAACTAGCAGTTTCCTCCATAAGGCAATGATGCCCAACTACTAGACATCTACCATCCCACCAATCTTGCCACCTGAGGTTCTAGCTCTTCAATTCACCAAAATTTTGGAAATTCAGAAGTTGAATGGTCGAGCAAAGCCCAACACTTCTCGAAGCCGTCTGAGGATCTCCTCCAAAAGTGCACTAGAAAACAACCACAACGACCTTCAAGGAACCAACTACCCTTGCCCCACAACACACAGAAAACCATACACTGAAAAGTAGAGCAACCCTATTCTCAACCTAAGATCCTACGAAGAGTGGCCCACACAGAGCTGCGACCACCTCCAAAAGCACCACCAACTATAACGCCTCCGGCAACCTCCAAGAAACCAACAACCCACACCTTCCAATTTCCAACTGAGCTAGAAATACCAACTAGTCAGCACCTCTGAAATCATTACTGTGGATGCATAGAAAAGTAGGGGACACCACCCTTGGAATAGAAGAAAGAATAATTTGTGTAGCCAAGAGTCTGAGAGGAAGCTCCAAGGATGCCACCATGCCCAAAAAGACCGACGAAGTTTCCTTCACCTACACGCAAAATACCAACTGGGAACACAAAGCTATGTTGAAATACCAATGCAAATGACATCACCACAACCCATCTTGTACCTTATATCATTACCTCACGCACTCGTCGAGGCACTGAGGTATTTCATACAGACACCATAACTCTCCCTCGTACACCAGATGATTTGAGAGGGTGGGGAGGTCGACCCTCCATACTTATGCCAATTATTTACACACATGGGCCACGTGGTGCTATGTGTGTTGGGTTTCTGAGCCCCATCGGGGATTTTAAAACAAAATTTTATTTTCATAACAATTCATAATTTGAATCATCAACTCACTTTATGTTTTTTCAAGAATAAAAACTATATTTAAAATATTTTAAAAATATTAATTATGATATATTTTAAATAAGTTTCATAATAATATGGATATTGTTACAAAAGTAATTTAAACATGTTCTACTACCTCAATTTAATTTATTTATAACCTATAGATTTTAACATTTTATTTACAAATAACTTCATCCACCTATACAACAATAGGTTTATGCATATGATCAATATAAAAGGTGATTTTCTTCTTAGCTCATTTAACATAACATGTATAAAAGTAATTTTTCTACTCAACATGGTAATTTACTTAGAAAATATTTTCTAGTGAACATGGTAATTTACTGAGAAAAATATTTTAAAAAATGGCTATAAATATAGACAATTTTAAAATAGTAGTAAAATTATTTTTATCCTAGTTACAATAAGTTATGCTATCAATTAATTTTTTCATACGATACATGCAACATATTTTCATATTATACTTGTTTTAACTGTAAAGTTGTTAAAAAAAAAAACTATTTATAAAATTGAGTGGAATGTAAACATTATTATCCATAAAAAAACAAAATATCATTTACTATCACTCCAACAAAGTGGATTTATTTAATGAAATTGATGTTAGGGTGAATTCAAAAAGAGGAAATAACTCTTTAAAGGAAACTAACTGTCAAACATGGGAAGTGATGTGATAACACATGAGAGGACCCCTGAAATTAATTCTTAAGGAGGCTTACTATCATCTTCAACGAGTTTAACACAGCTTATGGAATTGGATCCACCATCAACCATTGGGAGTTATGATTGGTTACAATATTTTGATCATGGGAAAGGTTCATACAATGGGAGGAATTATAGCAAGTTGAGTGTACAAACAGTACCTTAGGAACAAGAGTTTTAGGTGTCCGAGGGGAGGAAGATAGTTGTGTTGGGATATGTATTAGGTGCAATGGAAGGACCAGAGCGTGGAAGGAATAATGCAGAGTTGGAGATGGTGATCGTTCATAACGTCAATGTTCCCCCCGATGAAGGTATTGTGTGGGAAGTGAAGAACACAACGAAGGAAACTTTGTTCCCTCATGACCCATTTCGGAAATTCAAGACCCAACCCATTTAGGCATTAAATAGAAGAAAATGAAAATAATTTAAAAATAATATTAATATTTCAATATTTATACTTTTTTGTGAATTTATAACTTGTGTATTAATCAACAAAATTGAGATACATATATAACCATGTACACCAAGAGGGAGTTCCAAAACATAGATCTAATCCTGTATCACTTGTACAATCTACTTCTCATTACATATATACAAAATTTATTATATCTGAGCCTCATTGGGCCTGGAACTTGTACAAGCAAGAAAACATTAAAGCATAGAAAGAGGCTTCACCCAAGAAGCCGCAACAGTCGACACCAAAGCTTCACCTTGATCTTTTGTAAGAAGCACCCCATACACTACATAAAATATCCCCTGAGGGTGTCGTTGAAACCACCAAGCCATTGAAAATAAAAAGCCACCTTCCACTGAAAAAGCAACATATTCCTATTTCCAAACATATTTTCGAGGAGACCATTGGCATGGCTAATCCTAAACAAGACGATATGCATTGGAATAAAAAAAAGTACACATCCAACCCAAAAACCATAAGGTCATGAATATATTATGTCACGATAATCCAAGGAACAAAATGTCTTCCAAGGGCCTACCAAAGCCAAAATATAAGTACTTTAGAAGAGAGCCAAAACCCATCATCTAACACCCAAGATCATTGATAATTGTCTTATGATGAGATATTTATTGAAACTCGAGAACTTGAACTAGGAGGGTCTCTGGCATATCTGCCATCATACTCACAAGGAACATAGATCTCCACATGCATGATGAGCATCCATTCTTTCCATGTAGACCTTAGGTTTATCAAAATGATTTTGACATCCTCCACGGAGGAAAATATGGGGTACTTCTCCACTTGTTTGTCCCCTAGTATCAAAACTAGTGACGTATTCATTTTACAATGAAGCATGTAGAAATTATACAAAGATATGTATACCAATTGATTCAATCCTGCCTCTATGGTATTCGAATTTTCTCCTGGCGAGCACCTTCGTCAAAATATCTGCATCCCGATCCTCCATGGGAATGTACTGAAGTAACATAATGCGCCTCTGAACACAATTTCTAAGATGGTGGTACCTAATGTTTATGTGCTTGGACCTATCATAGAATAGTGGATTAACCGAGAGTTTAATGCAATTGTGGTTATCAAAATGTATCATCGTCGGATCCATTTGAGAACCAAACAAACCAACCAGGATCAGGGAAAAAAATAAAAAGGATGGGAAATTATTTTGAAGTTTAAACATTGGAAAATCTTACTAGTCCCTAAAATGAAAACTATAAAATGTTTATTGATATATTTGTAAAATTATTCAAATTTATAATGATATTCTATATACTCTCTAAATAATGATGGTGATTTTTAAGTTAAAATGATTTTATATTGTAAAATTTTGGCGAATCATTTTTATAAAAAATGGAAATTGGCGAATCCTTTTTTGGAAAAAACATGGAAAATTAGCCCACCTGCGAATATTAATCCCTAAAAATTTCCATGACTAGGATATTTCTCATCCAGATGGCCTCACATGCAACTTGACTTGCTGCCATGTACTTTTCCTTGGCTGAACTGAGTGCCATAGATCGTTTCTTCCTGTTGTACCAAGAAATTGTTGTCCATCGTATGTTGAAGGTCCCTCCCGATGTGCTCTTTATGTCTGTTGGAATGCCTGCCCAATCTGCATCCGTGAAGCATTGAAGCTTCACTCCATATGTCCGTCAGTACCAGAATAGATACTTTTTAGTTCCCCTAATATATCTCAATACATGCTTCTCCACCTTCCAGAAGAGCTTGGTTGGCTTAACCATAGCTTGACTCAGCTGGTTAAATGTGTAGCAAATTTCTAGTCTAGTGTTCAACAAGTACATTAGTGAACCCACTAGCTGCTTGTAGACAATAACATTCACTACCTCTCCTAAAGTAGCATCCTCTTTCCTCCAGTTTCCTGGAAAAGGAGTATCGATGGGTTTACATCTCTCCATGTGAAACATACCCAGTATCTCTTTGGCATACTTTCCTTGAGAAACAAATAGTTCACCATCCAGCTGTCATATTTCCAAACCAAGGAAATAGTGAAGGAGTCCCATGTCCTTCATTTAAAAATCCCTTGAAAGATCCTCCTTGAAAGAAGTTATCAACTTCTCATCACCTGTCAAAATTACATCATCAACATAAAGTTCGATAATCAAGAGCTTACCATCAACCACAATATGGCACATGTTTGCATCAGCTTCACTTTTGGTGAAGCCCAACCCGGCAAAATAGCTGTCAATCCAAGTGTACCAAGCATGAGGTGATTTCTTCCGCCCATACATTTCTCTCTTGAGTCAACACACATGTGACTCACTGTCAAATATCTCGAAACATTCTAGCTGCTCTATGTACACTTCCTCCTGAATAACTCCTTTGAGAAACACAATTTTCACATCCATATGATGAATGCAACACCCCATCTACGCTGAGAGTGCAAGGATAGATCTAATGGAAGATTACCTTGTGGCTGGTGTGAAAGTCTCCTCATAGTCAATCCCTTCAAATTGTGATAATCCTTGGGCCACAAATCTGGCCTTGTACTTATCCACACTCCCATCTGCTACTTGCTTCACCTTATAGATCCATCTAGATCCAACCACTAATTTTCTAACCAGTCTTGGGAAAACTTCCCATGCACTGTTCTTGATGATGGAGTCATACTCCTCTACCATAGCATCAACCCAAATTGGTTGATGCACTGCTTCGTCAAAGGAAAATTGTTGTGTCACAATACACTTGCTCATAAGAGCGATGTATCCAGTAAACATGTCTAGAGACTGTCTGTGTCTACGTAGTGAAATAGGGACTCCTACATTCTCTGTCGCATCAAGTCTTAATCTATCAGCTTCCGTGGTGCGTCTTCTACCATTTATAGTGGATGGCTCTGCATGAGTGTTTTTTGCCACTCCATGATCCTTCGCATGTGGATTCTCCACATCTTGAGGTTTATTCTTCAGAGCCAGGAGTTCCTCCTCTGCATGCAAATCCAACTCCCTCTCAATCGACAATCGCATGGCTTTCTCCTCTTCAAATTTCATATACCGTCTCACAACATTCATCCTGTTGTTTGGAAAATACACCTGATAGTTGTGGGGAGTATCAATGTACCCCACAAATATCCCAATCTTAGTTGTTGATTTGAGCTTCTTCCTGGCATCTTTGGTCACATTCTCATAAACATATGAGCCAAAAATATTAAAATGTGAAACATCAAGTTTCTTACCAATAAAAGCCTCCCCTAGTGTACTCATGCCAAGTATTTGATGAGGACAATGATTTTTCACAAATACCAATGTGTTGCATGCATCCACCCACAAATGCAACGGTAGGCCCTGATCATGCAACATTGCTCGTACTGCACCCACAATTGTTCTATTATTTCTTTCTGTGACCTCATTATGTTGTGGGTTATGAGGCACAATCAACTCTCTCTAAATTCCTTCTTTTCTCCAAAATTTCTTGAATTCATTCGAGATGTACTCCCCACCATTGTCGCTCCTAAGAGCCTTAAAATTCTTCCCCGTGTCTTTCTCCACCAGTGCTTTGAACTCAAGAAATTTTGAGAAAGTCTGATCTTTCTTCTACATGAAGTAGATCCAACACTTCCTATAAAAATCATCAACAAAGATCACATACTACTTATTCTTTGTTTTCGAGGCAGTATAGAATGGTCCACACACGTCTGAGTGAAATCTCTGAAGGATTTTCGAAGCTTAGTTCTTCTTCTCATGAAAAGTGGCCTTTGCATACTTCCTCATAGTACATCCCTTGCATGTTTCTAGTTGCGCAAGAGTAACCTTGGGAAGACCTATAGAAATATGTTGCATGACCTTCAAGGCTCTGTGGTGTAGATGGCCCAATCTCCTATGCCATAACTCACCCTCATCTTGACTCACCACTTTTTCCTCCTGACCCATCAATGTTGCACATCCATCTACATCAAGTTTATAGATGTTCTTCACATGAATCCCAATATTCTTGGCTTGTCCTGTTGGTTTGTGTCGAAGGAAAGATTTTCCCTCATTGAAAACAACATCATAGCCTCTATCCTCCAACATTGCGACTTAGACCAAATTTTTCTTCAAGCCTCGTACATGCATTACATATTTTAGGAGAAAGGGTTTACATGACTCTCTCTGGAAGGTAACCATATCAATCTCAGTAGCACTGTACCGTCCTTCGTCGCCCATTTAGATATGCATATGGAGGTCCTTCTCCTTCAATCTATTGAAAAGTTCTTTGTCTCCCGTCATGTGAAAGGATACACCACTATCCAAGTACCACACCGATCCCATTTCACTTGACACCATGCATGAAATGAGTGAGAAGTGAAGCTCAAATTGTGAGGCCAAAGCCTCGCTAGCTGCAGATCCTGAAGCCTTCTTATTCTTCTTATTTTGTGGACAATTGGTGGCATAATGTCCATGCTTGTGACAGTGAAAACAATTCATTCTGGACATGTCGTGCTTCTTGCCATCTTTGTCGGACTAGAATTTGGAATGGAATTTATTTCCTTTCCCCTTCTTTGCCTTGGAAGCCAAAGCACAATATTCTTCATCATCATTCTTAGATGAATATACATCCCTGGTATTCTTCCTGTATTCTTCTTGCACCAAATCCAACCATAGTCGTTCCCAATTTGGCAGATTTTCCCCTCCATTGACAGAGTCCTGATAACTATGCCAACTCTTGGGAAGTCCTAGAAGAGATAGGTTCACCACGTCATCATCCACAATAATAATTTCGATGCTCCCAAGCTCATCCCGACATTTTCCAAACTTTGTTAAATATTTCAGAATGGTGTCGCATTTCTCCATTTTGGTTTTCTTGAGCTTGTCCTTCAGTGCCAATTTTCTATGATCACTGCTGCTCTGAAATAGATCTGGAAAAGCTTTCCAAATTTCATACAGTGTCTCTTTTCCATGGAGACTTGAGACAATGTGGTTTCTTATCCCTACAGTAATCCTCCTCACCTTTGCAACCTTCTTTTTCCAAGCATCAGGATTTGCAACATCTACTACAACGGGTTTGGGAACATCATTATCAATGAATTATTTCAACCCATTTTCCTCTAGTACTACCTCCATCCTATGTTTCCACGCAATATAGTTAGAGATTCCCTTGAGTGCATACTCCAATATTAAGCCATTGAAATCCATTTCGATCCTAATTCACCTGTTGCACCAAGAATACTTTTGCAAATTCAAATTCTATTCAGTCACAAACTCAACTTGTCCTTGAATATAGTGATTTCCTTTGATATGATACCATGTAGAAATTATGAAAACCTATGTATATCAGTGGATTCCATCCGATCAAGAAATTTACTAAAGATAGATATTGAATCCTTCTACAAATTAATTACAGAAATTAAACACAATCGCCAATCACAATAAGTATAGAAAGAAACAAATCAAACCACAACATAGATAATTTCCCAGGGAAATATTGCTGCTCAAAAGCCCTCTATATTCTATTGTATATTCACCATGGAATCATGAAACAATTATAATGCACTCTTCTCACAAGAGTCTCCTGCACTCTCACAATTGTCTCACACTGTCCTAGACAAAATTGACCAACACTTAGCCAATTATTAGCCTCTAAACAGCCTGCCTTGCTTGCGCAATGAATGTGCTGCAATCCCTATTCTTTAGGAATTTCAGCCTTCCAAAACTACGCAATGATCATGGGAAATCCATTGTATGTCTTGTTGCATGCGAGCAACCTACTAATCACACAACTGCTAGTTAACATCCCTTTAACCTTTTTCTCAATTGGATCTCCACTGGAACTGACATGCATGCTGCTATTAATAGTAAATCATCAGTTGCATGGAAGATCAATGATTGTGAATTAAATAATATTTAATTCACTTGATATCTCACTAGTGCAAAAAACAATTACAACTAGTTCAACTGACTCTAACTCACCTAATTGAGTTAATTGATTACTCATGCATTAAACTAATGCACCAATTGCAATTTAAAATCCATAACTAATAGAATTACTCTACATGCCTCACCAACCACCCTCAACTCAAAATACATGAGCTAACTGAGCTTATCACACTCAGTTAACTATTGCAAGTGATCATGAGATAAGATTACGTTTTATTGTCCAATTTAATTAAGGGAAAATTAAATTAGACACTACACCAATTTAATTAATTAAATTGGCCTTCACACAGATGTATCACTAGGACCCGTTGGTCCCACACTAGTGTGTGTGCTGCAATTTATTGTTGGACTTCAACAAAGCACAAATGAGTTTAAGTACTACTTCTTTCCATATCTGGTGTAACTAGGGTCTGACACCCACCCTCCTAGGTACTCAAGTAATTTAGAGTTAGACATGGACCTCCTCTTCTCCACAAATTTTATCTTTAACTCCTTTATCTACCTGACACATTTCCAATGAAATTACATCGAAATATGTCACCACAAAGTCATGGGAAAATAGCCTTGCCAGTCTAGGTTGGCTTCTACCATCACCACCCTGTCTACATCGTTATATCTGCCTTGGGGACATATCTAAGTCTGAAAGAGATAACTCTGGTTCTATGTGGTGATTTCCCCTACCTACAAAAAGACACATAGAGTGATGCAAGCCCCCCTCAACAAGATATGGAAACCAACACAAAATATCATCACAATAACACTTGATTAAGGGAAACAAATTTGGCAACAATATACCAAAGAAGTAAAAAGGCGACTCCACTTCATCCACAAATTTAACCCCCTCAGCTATTGGACAAAACAAACCCCACACCAAGACTATGGACCAACAATGAAAAAAAAAATAGAGACCCAACTTATAGCCGCACAAACAACACTAGATGTGGTAAGAAAATAAAGCCACCCAAGTTTATTTTTGCCACAAAATCCAACGAAAACCACCACTGACGTTGGCATACCAAAAAAAATCCAGACACTCGATAATCCTAAAATACTCAAGGGAAATATGTAACTTCAACAGGAAATTGACATACCATGACTAAGATACACACGCTTTGAGATTGAAATTACCACATAGACCCAACAAGGAATCTATAAATACTAGACAAAAGACCAGCTAAACGAAATTGACTTACAGGTCGAGCGCTTCAGCCCAAATTGCGATGGTTCAAGCTCCGCTCCCAGCCTGACTTAGCTGCAAATGCCACTAGTACCTCCATGTACCAAAGGGAAACATTCCTCGAGATTTCTCCATTCCTTATGTGAAACACTATCTCTTTCCACACCAGGGCTTTTGCCCACCTCACCTTCTTAGACAGGAAACTCTAGGGAGACAAGGTATCCCTCTCGGCTCTTTCTCTCTCCTTATAGACATGTGAAGTGGCCCCTGTGTACCAATGACGTTAAATGCATGATTAAGTGCTCAAGGGTGGTAGGCGCAAGGCCCCAGACCATGTCCCTTCTACTATAACACCCCCATAGGGGATATATTTAGACAATTACTTTATTTTATTAAACAAGTGTTTAAATGTAATCGTCACAATTACTATAATTATTACAATGTTTTAATTAAAATGTAACATTTTTTAAACTCTTTTATATTTTACTTTATTAATATTATTATTTCAAATTCTATAATTTAAAATCAAGTAAATTTGTTGGTTTAAAAATTTATATAAATCATTTTAATTATTAAATTTCTTGAATTGTGCTTTCTCATGAATAAGATCCTCCCCTTGGAATCCCATTTTTTTTCCAAATGATATCTTCCCCATCCACCATATTCACCCACTCCTTTCACTTTTTCATATATATTTGTAGGGTCTCCATTGCCACTTCTTTAAGACCATCCCATCTTTTTGCACTTCTTTCTCCTTTTTTTCATAAAATTTTTGGAGTCTCCACTGTCACTTATTAACACCAGGCCAAATCTAATTAAATCCTTAAAATCTAAATCTCTGCCAACAACCATAAGTCTTAAAATCTTATAATAAGGTTTGCATGAGTTGAGTAGAACTTTCTTCTATGTGAAACCCTTCTAGTTTTTCAGTCTAATTTTGTTTTTGTCATTAGCTATCATCATGAGCATGAATTTTAGAATAGTAACATTTTAATTGAAAAATTATTTTCTAGTTAACAAAATTTACTTCACAAAATATGGGTTGGGGTTATAGATTCCCACCACTTTGGCTTGTGTTTATTCTATGTTAATAATTTCAAATATTGTAATAATCAAGAAAATTATTTTGACTAGTCCCTCTCTTATATATATATATATATATATATATATATATATATATATATATATATATATATATATATATATATATATATATATATATATATATGTATATACCTAAGAAGTGTAGAGTGCCATTGTAACTAGAAGTTGGATTGCTACACGAGCATGTGTGAAGCTACACAACCATGCAACCCATCTCATCATTGTTCAAATCCCACTTGAAGTAATAAAGTTGCACGAGTCATAGTGATGACATGTCTCTTGCCTATCTCATCAAATGGTGTGAGGGTGACACATAAATACCTTTTAGTTGGGGAGGTGGACACCCTCCCTCACCCAACTCACATGTCTTCTCACTCTATTTTTAGGTTTTAATGTAGAGTTATAAATAATAATAATAATCAATTTAAATTATTAAAATAGATACATGTTACAAATTTATAATAAAAGTTTATAAAAGCCCAAACTCTTTTTACCTTAAAACAAGTAAATTTCAATAATTTTTATATTAAATAAAAATATTAATCCCTTAATATTATAAATATATATATATATATTTTTTAACTTTACTTTCACAATAACTAAAATATTAAAATAAATTTACAATGAATATTTATTATCTTTATTTTTAATCATTTTATGTTGAGATTCAACAAGATGATGATCCTAGTGAAAATTAAGCACCTACATTAGGAGGGGCCCACATGCTATTTTTAGGTGTATATTTTTAGAATGTTGAGAAAAATCTATTTATAGCGAGAGTTTATTTTTAGAATGGTGAGCAAATTCTATTTATAGATGAGGTTCTATTTTTAGATGCATGTGCGAAGTCTATTTATAGATCACATGTCTAAATATAGAATGCATGTCGATTATTATTATCTCTTAATAATAATTGGACTATAAATATTAATCTATTCTCAATGAGCACTTGGAAATAGTTAACTGAAGTGGAAAATTAGTTAGCTAAGTGGATTTCAAGTTGAGTGGTTGGTTGGTGGGACATGCAAGTGGAATTAATTGTAATTGAGTGATACAAGGTTGTAACAGAGCTGGATGTGTAGTTATGTGAGTTGTAAAGTAGTTTAACTCAGCTATGTGAGTTAAACTCAGTTGTGCTAGTTGTAACTAGTTGTAACTAAAGATACACTAGTGAGAGATCAGTGAATTAAATATTAAATTAATTCACATGGAGTGATATCACATGCAATTGAAGATTTACTACTGTTAACTACATGCATGTCAGATCCAGTGGAGACCCAATTGAGAGATAGGTGAAAGGGTCAGTTTGACTATCAGTTGTGACATTAGTGGGTGCACTCATGTAACCACACACACATTGGAGATGCTAATGAGGATTGCGCAGTCAAGGCAAGGTAGGATCTCATTCATTTATGGATCATGATTAGCAGGGATTTCGTAGTGGAGGCAGGATGTTAGGAGGCAGTAAATTGGCGCATGTCTTTGCCAATTTTTGTGTGACAGTGTGAGACGATTATATATTGTACTGAGAGCTCTTAAATTAGAGTTTTGTATGAGATTGTTTCATGATCCATGATAGATATATAATATATGATAGTGGGTTTTTAGCTTTATTATTTCCTTGTAAAAACATCTGTGTTATGTGTGATTGATCTTTCTTCATGTGTTTGCAATTGGCGGTTAAATTTCTGCAAATATTTTAGTAGAAGGATTCTGTATTTAATGGTGGCATATAATTGTTATATCAGGAGAATCTATGTAATACATAATTGTATTAAAATTTCTACATGGTATCGGAGCAAAGAAGATTGCAATTTTGAAGCAGTAGCTGAGTTTGTTGGTGGAAACAATTCGAATTTGTTGCAAGAATTTCTTGGTGCGATAGTTGAGTAAACATTGAAATGGTTTTCAATGGTTTGCGGCTAGAGTATGCACTCGAGGGTAGCTCGAAATAAGTTGCATGGAAGGAGATGATGGAGGTGGTACTTGAAGATAATGGCTTGAAGGAATTCATCGACACTGATGTTCCTAAGCCAACTTCAATAGATGCTGCATTACTTGACGCCTACCAAAAGAAAGTAGCGAAGATGAGAAGGATTTTGTTGGAAGTTGTACGAGACCACATTGTCTCAAGCCTTCATGGGAAAGCCACTCCATTTGCTATGTGGAAAGCTTTGACAGATATTTTCCAAAGCAGCAGCGACCATAGGAAATTGGCACTGAAGGATAAATGTAGAAAGATCAAGATGGAGATGGGTGAAAATATTCCTAGGCATCTCACAAGGTTTGTCCAGTGTTAGGATGAACTGGGGAGTGTGGGAATCATGGTTGCTGATGACGATTTGGTGAGTTTGGCTCTCTTGGGACTTCCTAAGAGTTGGCACAATTATCAAGACTCTGTCAACGAACGGGAAAAACTGCCGGATTGGGAACGACTGTGGTTGGATATAGTGTAGGAGGAGTTCGGGTGGAACACCAGAGATGAATTATCATTAAAGCATGATGATGAAGAGGATTTTTCTTTGGCTACCAAGGAAAGGAAAGGGAAGGGGAAGAAATCCCACTAAAAATCTGAGTCTAAAGGCAAGAAGCTAGATTTGTCCAAGGTGAAGTATTTTCATTGTCACAAACATGGGCATCTCACCACTAACTGCCAACAGAAAAAGAAGAACAAGAAGGCTGCTGGAACTGAAGCTAGTGAGGCCCTTGCCTTGGAATTTTAACTTGATTTCTCTTTTATCGCATGCTCAAGAGAAATGGGATCGGTGTGGTATTTTGATAGTTGTGCTTCCTTCCACATGACAGGAGATAAGGATCTTTTCAATGACTTGTTGGAGAAAGATCTCCAAATGCATATAGAGATGGGCGACGATGGATGATACAGTGTGACCAACATTGGTACCATTACCTTTGAGAGGGATTCAGGTAAACCATTTCTATTGAAAGATGTTATGCATGTTCTAGGTCTGAAGAAAAACTTGGTCTCAGTCGCGATGTTGGAGGACAGAGGCTATGATGTTGTTTTCAGTGATGGAAAAGCTTTCCTGTGACATAAAAAAATGGGTCAAGCCAAGAGGATAGGGATTCGAGTCAAGAATCTCTACAATCTGGAGGTAGAAGGCTGTGCTTCCATGATGGGGAAGGCGGAAAAAGTGGTGAGCCAGGACGAGGGCAAATTATGGCATAGGTGATCGGGCCATCTTCATCATGGAGCCTTGAAAGTCATGCAGCAAATATCTACTGGACTTCGAATGGAACACTTGCTTAGTTAGATTAGTGCAAGGGTCGCACCATGGGGAAGTATGTAAAGTCCACCTTTCATTAAAAGGAGAACCGTGCTTCGGACCATTCTCGGTTGCTTCAACAATAGAACAAAAGCATTATGTTATTTTTGTTGATTAATTTTCTCATAAATGCTGGATCTTCTTCATGTAGAAGAAGGATCAAACATTCTCAAAGTTTCGTGAGTTTAAGGCATTGGTGGAGAAAGAGTCAGGGAGGCAAGTGAAGGCTCTGAGGAGTGATAATGGTGGAGAATACATCTCTAATGAATTCAAAGACTTCTGTATCAAAGAAGGAATTCGAAGAGAACACATAGCGCCTCATAACCCACACCAAAATGGGGTCGCAGAGAGGAAGAACAAAACAATTGTGGGTGCTGCATGAGCTATGCTTCATGATCAAGGCCTACCAATGCATTTGTGGGCAGAAGAATGCAACACTGCGGTTTATGTGCAAAACATTTGTCCTCATAGAGTACTTGGCATGAGTACACTTGAAGAAGCTTTTACTGGTAAGAAACTAGATGTTTATCACTTTAAGATTTTTGGCTCATCTATTTATGTGCATGTGACTAAGAATGCCAGGAAGAAGCTGGAGCTGACTGCTGAAGTTGGGATATTTTTGGGGTACACATAAACACCCCATAATTATTGCGTGTATTTTCCAAACAATCGAACGACTATGGTGCGATGAGATATAAAATTCAATGAGGAGAACACCATGAAGTTGTCGCTTGAGAGGGAGCTAGAATTACATGCGGAGGAGGAATTTTTGGTTCCCAAAGATGAGTCTCTAGATGTGGATCAGCCACAAGAGGAGGTTCATGGAGTGGAGGAGTCCACTCACATAGAGCCAAACATAATAACTGGCAGAAGGTGTACCACATAATCTAAGAAGTTGAAGCTTGATGCGGCACAGAATGTAGGAGTCCCTACTTCACAACGCAGACAGAGATAGTCTCCTGACTGATTCACTGGATACATGGCTCTCATGAGCAAATGTATTGTGACTGAGCCATATTCCTTTCAGGAAGCAGTGTAGGAGCCCACATGGGTAGATGCAATGGTGGAGGAGTATGAATCCATTGTTAGAAACATTTCTTGGGAAATTTTTCCAAGGTTGGCTGATAAATTAGTGGTAGGTTCGAGATGGATCTACAAGGTAAAAAAAGCTATTGATGGGAGTGTTGAGAAATACAAGGCCAGATTTGTGGCCCAGGGCTTCTCATAGATCGAGGGGATTTATTATGAAGAAACCTTTGCACCTGTCGCAGGGTATTCTTCAATAAGGACCATCCTTGCTCTCTCAACACAGATGGGTTGCCACATTCATCATATGGATGTGAAGACTGTGTTCCTTAATGGGATCATCGAGGAAGAAGTGTACATTGAGAAGCCTGAAGTATTTGAGGTATTCAACAGCGATTCGCATGTGTGCAGACTCAAAAGAGCGTTGTATGGGTTGAAGCAAGCACCCTATGCTTGGTACACTCAGATCGACAGCTATTTCACCGGACTTGGCTTCACCAAGAGTGAAGCGGATGCAAACCTATACCAAATTGTGGTGGAGGGTAAGATTTTAGTCATTTTTCTTTATGTTTATGATTTAATATTGACTGGTGATGAGCAACTGATACACTCTTGCAAGGAGGACCTTGCAAAGGAGTTCGAGAAAAAGGATATGGGCCTCCTTCATTATTTCCATGGATTGGAAATATGGCAACGAGAAGGTGAAATTTTTGTGTCTCAAGGAAAGTATGCAAGGGAGATACTGGGTAAGTTTCACATGGAGGGCTGCAAACCCATGGATACTCCTCTTCTAGGAAATTGGATGAAAGAGGATGCTACATTTGGATAGGTAGTGGATGCTACTATTTATCGACAGTTAGTGGGTTCGCAAAGTATTTAGTAAATACAAGACCAAACATATGCTATGTGGTGAACCAACTTAGTCAAGAAATGGTTAAGCCTACCAAGCTCTTTTGGAAGGCAAGAAAGCATTTCCTGAGATATCTCAGGGGCACATTTGAGTATGGCTTATGGTACAGATAGACGGATGAGGTGAAGTTTCATGGCTTCATGGATGCAGATTGGGCGGGCAACCCAATGGAAAAAAAGAGCACATCAAGAGGGGTATTTAGTATCGGATCTATAGTTTTTTCTTCATACAGCAGGAAACAGAGATCCGTGGCACTCAGTTCAGCAGAAGCGGAATACATGGCAGCAATTCAAGCTGCATGTGAGGCTATCTAGATGAGAAAGATTCTGGTTGGTTTCTTTGGTTCTCATTCAGATCCTATAGTGAATCATTGTGATAATCAGAGTTGCATTAAACTCTCGATTAATCCTGTGTTTCATGACATATATAATCATATAGATATCTAGTATCATCATATCAAATATTGTGTGCAGCGGAAGGTCATGTTGCTTCAGTATATTCCTACGGAAGATCAAGGTGCAAATATTCTGATGAAGGTGCTCACTGAGAGCAAATTTGAATACCATAGAGACAGGATCGAGGTGAAGGATAATCCCTTTCTTATTGAGAGGGAGTGTTGAGATTCAATAAGATGATGATCCTAGTGAATATTAAGCACCTACACTAGGTGGAGCCCAAAGGCTATTTTTAGGTGTATGTCTATTTTTAGAATGTTGAGCAAATTCTATTTATAGCGGGAGTCTATTTTTAGAATGGTGAGAAAATTCTATTTATAGATGAGGCTCGATTTTTAGATGCATGTGCGAAGTCTATTTATAGATCGCATGTATAAATATAGAATGCATGTCAATTATTCTTATCTCTTAATAATAATTGGACAATAAACATTAATCTATTCTCAATGAGAACTTGGAAATAGTTAGCTAAAGTGGAAAATCAGTTAGCTAAGTGGATTTAGAGTTGAGTGGTTGGTTGGTGGGACATGCAAGTGGAATTATTTGTAACTAAGTGATACAAAGTTGTAACATAGTTGGATGTGTAGTTATGTGAGTTGAAAAGTAGTTTAACTAAGTTAAGTGAGTTAAACTCAGTTGAGATAGTTGTAACTAGTTGTAACTAAAAATACACTAGTGAGAGGTCAGTGAATTAAATATTAAATTAATTCACATGGAGTGATCTCACATGAAACTGAAGATTTACTACTATTAACTACATGCATGTCAGATCCAGTGGAGACCCAGTTGAGAGATAGGTGAAAGGGACAGTTTGACTATTAGTTGTGACATTAGTGGGTGCACTTATGTAGCCACGCACACATTGGAGATTCCAATGAGGATTGTGAAATCAAGGCAAGGCACGATATCATTCATTTAGGGATTGTGATCAACAGGGATTGCACAGTGGAGGTAGTCTGTCAGGAGGCAGTAAATTGGCACATGTATTTGCCAATTTTTGTATGACAGTGTGAGATGATTGTATATTGTACTAAGAGCTCTTGGATTAGAGTTTTGTATGAGATTGTTTCATGATCCATGATATATACATAATATATGATAGTGGGGTTTTTAGCTTTATGCTTTCCTTGAAAAGACATTTGTGTTATGTGTGATTGATCTTTCTTCATGTGTTTGCAATTGGAAAAATATTTTAGTAGAAGGATTCGGTATTTAATAGTGGAATATAATTGTTAGATCAGGAGAATCCAGGTAGTACATAATTGTATTAAAATTTATACATTTTAAGCCATTACTCCTTCAACCATCAAATAAAAGAAAATGAAAATAATATAAAAATAATATTTCAATATTTCAATATTTACACAATTATTATATTTTATTAAATAAGTATTTAAATGAATTAATCACAATTATTCAATTAAAAATAATTATTACAATTATTAAAAAAAACAACATTGTTTTAACTCTTATTTTTCACTTTATTCATATTATTATTGCAAATATTAACATTTGAAATTAAACAAAGTTTTTAGCTTAAAATTTTATAAAACTTGTTCTAAATCTTAAATTTCTCCAATTTTCCTTATGGAGAAGAGTCTCTCCTTGGTCTCCAAAAATTTGTTCCAAGGTATATCTTCCTAATCCACCATATTTACCCACTTCTTTCTCTTTTTTCACATATTTTTTTGGAGTCTCTACTGCCACACCTTAACACCAAGCCATGTTTACCCACTTTATATTTTTCACAAGCTTTTGGGAGTCTCCATTGCACTTCTTAACACCAAACCAAATCTAGTTAGAGCCTTAAAATCTAAACTTCCGCCAACAGATCATAATTACTTAAACTCATATTCATATTAATTCATATATATATCATATTTATTTACTCCATATTATATATATTAAAAGCTTAAATATGCCTAAAACGGTGGCATAGCATAAGCCAAAAAAAGTAGAGTTCCATTATAACCATAAGTTGAATTGCTATAAGTTGTGGCGTTGAACATGTGCCAAGCTACACAACCATGTGGCCCACCTTGTCATTCTTGAAATCCCATCTGAAGTAATAAATCCTGAGAAAGCGCAATGATTTAAAAATAAAATGGTGCAAGTGGGAAACACATACATCACTCGTAGTGGGGAAGATGGCGGTGTCCACACTTTGCCTCACCTAACTCACATTGATTCTCACTAGATCTGGAGGGGGGTTAATATAGAGTTATATGAAATAATAATTTAAATTATTTATACACAATAACCAATTTACTGAAATAAAACATTTTTTTTGTAAATTAAGATACTTATATTACTTCAAAAAATAAGAGGACAAAAATACATCATAGGCATCCAGTCAACCAGAGAAATGAAGAGAATATCGACCTATGCCACCATATTGAGACTGAAACTAAACACTAAAAACAAGCACATATTCTTCAATTCCTATATAGATAAGAAAACCATTTGCATATTGAAGGACTACTTGAGAAGCCTAAGATAGAGCCAAGAGCCCAGGCTCCAGACGTGACACTTCTACTACAAAAGGACCAAGGGATTTGACTCAAACGTCGTGCCTAGAAAAGCTATACGTCCACAAATGATTAGCATTGAACACCAACAAAAATAGTGACCCTCCTTCATCCAGAGCTTCACACCAGTCATTGATAATCATCCTTTAATTGCTTTGGAGACAAAAACCAACCTTAGAGACTAAAGCTTGAGACCAAAAGAAAAAATTTGAAACCCATGCCTGTGAGCCATATAAGTCACCGTCATCTATAAATAAGAAGATTGCCACAAACCTCATCAAAACAAAAAAGAAGACCTAAGATTTACCCACCACCTTTTAGCCATTTTAATCATTCTTTGAGGAAGAGATGTTGGTTGAATTCCATGCACTAGAACCCGAGGGAACCAACTTATCCCTCCCTCTGAATCACAAGGTATGTGGCTTTCCACATGCATCAAACAGGTCGTTACATTTTCCACAAAAAACTTTAGGCTCCTTAACATTATTTTAATATTTTCAATAGAGGAAAAGATGTTATATTTTTACACTCTCTTCTCTCTTAAAACCAACCCTAGAAGCATTTTCATTTGCCAATGGAGTGCCATTGAATTTAGGCACTACTTGTCCCTTCCCCCGGTATTTCTAAGATCTAGAACAAAAATTGACATGTCCCCTAACAGTTTTGATTCCAAGAGAGAATGTCTCTCTTCACCTAATTTAATCTACAACTCAAGAATATATTGGCATGTGTCGGGAGGAATGGTAATAAATTAGGATGCCATGAGTAATGAGAAAAAATATTAGCACCATGTTGGCCTGGATCAGCTTTGCCTCCTCCTCCACTCGTGCTTCTCCCTCTCTACCTGGGTAGCATCGTATAAACAAAAATAGGGATCTTCCACTTCCTTGAAAGGGTTTCCTCTACATAAAAGGGATTCACATAAAAGCCAAATCAACTTGACCTTGGAAAGACACGGGTACTACAAAATAAATTCGTCACAAAAATACCAAACACAAGATTTGACTTTCGATGCAAACCCACTAAGCAAGGAGATGGACATATCCTTTTCAATTAAATACTTGACCCCCTTTACCATTGATGGCACCAAACAAGACCCTGTGACCAAGACACTAAGACACTCAAAACATCAAAGACCAATAACTAGAATCAACCCACAACACAAAGCAAAATTTTCTACAAACGCCACCCATACCACCCTTGGAATCGAAACCCCAATTCTTACTTCTCCGATAAAAAAATAGAACCAAAATACAAGGCCCAACCATAGTCACAAAGCCTCAAAATACTCCAACCTTCAAAGTATAAGACACAATCAACAATTTAGAAACAAAACCTTGAATTCCTATTTCGCATAAAAACTACGCAAGACATTCAGATTTGAATAAATCAAGAACATGAGAAGTGCACAAGACTTACCAGTCCCAAACGCTAACAAGAAATTTCCATAGAAAGTCAGCATTACCTCACATGGACGCATCCGAATAGATAAAATCTCACCAGAAAGCCAAATTATGGAGGCCCCAGATTCTAGGGTACTTGAACTCACCACTAGCAAGACCTATTAAATTATTATGCCACAACAATGTGGGACTCACCCTCTTATCCAAATATTTTCCACCATCATTTTCTACAAAGATATTGAACCACAAAGATGATGGACTCCCAGCTCCCCCATCCCAGATTTTGCAAATGACTCCAACCTCCAACCCCATCAATTCATATCCCCTCCTCCAACTGGAGGGTTGCATGCTCATGCATACAAGGCGGCAAGTGCATACGGCCCGCATCAATGCACAATTATTCCAATGTAGGTGGTGGGCACAAAGTCCCAAACCCCTCTCCTCCCTTCATAACACCCCCATTGAGGATAAAATAAACTTACATGTTACAGATTCATACATTTTTTACTTTAATAATTTCAAATAAATTATAAATAAATCAAAATAATGGTTTATTGAAATTTTGATTATTTTATTTTAAAATATATAAATTTTAATTATTTTCACATTAAACAAAAATGATAATTACTCAATATTTATTTTATTAAACTTTCATAATAATTAATTTATTAAAATAAGTATTTATGATATTTTATTAAAAATTACTTAAAAATTATGTTAAGTATTTATTTATGTTAACTTTAATCATTTAAAACCACTTATATTTTACTCATTAAATAAAATATAATGAACATAATGTGAAAATGATATTTAGTTAATTGGAGCTATTTCGGGTGGTTGAGGGGAAGGAATGGAATATTCTCCACCCAAGTTCAATCCTTGCAAGTGACATGATGAATGTTGACAATATTAACAACATATACATATTCCTTGTAGAAAATAATGTGAAAATGATATTTAATATTTACTAAATTATTATATTTTATCGATTAAATAATTAAAGATAGTCGTCATAATTATTCAATTACAGGTAATTATTATGATTATTTAATTGGAAGATGACATTTTTAACACACACACACACACATATATAATTGTAAATTTTATCACTTTAACAAAGTTTTTAACTTAAAAATTTGATAAAATTCATTTTATATATGAAATTTCTCATATTGTATTTCTTATGCCTTTTTTCATAGATACAGATATCCATTTCGAATCTCGAAATTCGCTCAAAAATATCGTCCCTACCCACCATATTTACCCAATTATTTCCCCTTTTCATGTACTTTCATATCCACTGTGACTTCTTAATGCCAACTCATCTTTGTTCATTCCATTCTATTTAGATACTTTGTGGAACCTCTACTGCCACTTATTAACACCAAGAAAAATCCATTCAAAGCCTCAAAATATAAACTTATACCAACAAATATTATGTTCTTAAACTCTTATAATATGATTTGGATGAGTTGATTAATACTTACTATTTTTCAATCTAATTTTTTCTTTATTCTTCGTCCTTAGCCATCAACCTAGAAGCATGATTATTTACATCGTAGCATTTTATTGGAAAATTCATTTCCTAGTTAACCAAATTTACTTCACAACATATGGTTTGATTTTTAATTTACAGATGCCCACCACTAGGCCTGATATTTTCAAATCCCCTATGCGCGTCAAATGAAAATTTGATGATGTTTTTGAATTTTTCTTACCCTTCATTTTTTGTTCTACGAAAATTTGTGAGTGTTGACCTCACCTTATCTCGAAACTTCCTTTCAAATACTCTTGCATCTCAAATTTCATTAATATCCCTCTAAGATAGTGCCTTGTTTTTCCAAAGTTAGCATACGTATTTCAAGATAGCATACAACCATAGTTTAAAGATTTCATAAGGCTTTTCGGCTTTTGGGGGTTAATAGTTTTGATTATGTACTTAAATTTTAACATGTGAAAGGCACTAAATAAGACCACATAGTTAGGATGATAAGGATCCTCAACCACCATTGGATGAGATGGAGTTATGCATCCCTCTAGCCATATTCGAGGTGGCAAAGCTACATCAAGAGGAAAATATTAAATGGAAGTAACTAGTTGTCGAAGAACCATGACCCATCACAAATGACTTGTTGGCTAAGACCAATCATGACATCTGTGATCTAGTAGCTATAATCTATGATAGCTCTTATTGAAAGTAATAATGATTATGCATAATGTTAGTGCAACTCTTAAGACATAAATTAATGCTTTTAATTTTTTCCTAATACTAAACCTTGTGCATATGATTTTAGTTATTTCTACAAGGTCTTAGTAGGAATTTAAATGTTTGATAAAATGTATATGTTACTAGTATTGTAAGTTTCAAAATGATTTATAATGTTTCTTTATGGTTATTTTTCTATGAAATGCTAGTTTTACATATTGTTGTATTAATTGTGATATAAGAAGTAGTTTTACAGACAAAGCATAACCTAAAATTAAGACTTCTAGAAAGGATTTTGAAAAATAAACAACAAATTATTTACTAAAGATATTAGAATGTCATAAGAACTGACAAATATCTATTTATTAATCCAATCTTGGACGAAATTAAGGCTTGGATATTTCATTCACCATAATTAATAAATTATTGACCAAGTAACTTGCTATAATAAGTGATAAAAAATTCCAAAAAAATTGTACTAATCATTTAAAATTCATTGCTATCAAGAAAAGAACTTGCATTTTTTAAAACATAAAGCCATTACACATCAATTTCATAAGTATGAAATACTCCAATCTATAGAAAAATAAGAGAAGACATGTTTAATAAGAATGTTTATCATATAGAAACTGACCATGATATGAAATATATAAATAAATAAATAATATTACTAAATATATAAAATATAACTTTGACATGCTCATTCTCAATACATTTTTGCCACTAATATCCAATTCAACTCCTACATTATTGTAGTTTATGGTCTATTATATTTGATATTTCAAATATTCTTTAAGGTTGAATAAGGTTATCCAAAAAATGTCATCAAACTCAATTCTAATACTCAAAATGTAGTAAGATAACATAACCTTAAATACCGAGATAAACAACAAATAAGTATCAATTAACACACTTTAAGGTATTTAGATCGTATTGTACCAAAACAACTTATTAATATTTGTGTTAAAGAATAAGGGTAAAAAGTTACGTCCCTTAACACCATAAATCAATTATATCTTGAAATTATTGGATTTGAAAAAACCCACTTAAGCGATAAATTGATTTTACCCTTAAAAATATTGAATCTAAAAAACACACGACTATAGGAAAATGAAACAATCATTTTGCCTCAGTCTTTAAAAAAAAAAAACATTCCAATGACAATACAATGCAGAGGGGAATAAATAGCGAACCACCACAAATAGATATATCTTATGGTGGTCTTGGCGTTCTCTCTCTATATTAAGTAATATGGATTGAGCATATGTACTTAACATGGAAGATTGTGGGTCTCTCCGTTTTGGAATTAATATTTAGTTATTTATTTCATATAATCTTTCATTAACTGAATTCTAACACACACAAGTTCAAGGCATGGCAAGTTCACACCTCAATTTTACATAATGGTTTCGGCATGTCAACAAATGGAAATGAACCATTAGTGGCTTAAAACCAATTTTATGGTGAAAATTATATTTCCATTTAAACCACTCCAAGAGCTAAAGAGGCTAAATAGCTACGCCTATAGACAATAATAATAAAATAATATGGCACTAAATGAAAATAAATTAAGATAAACCTCTAAGTAAAATTAATAGGCATAACATGAATTTTTTTCTTAAACCATTATTTTCTACAAATTTGGTGATCATAAAATAAAGTATAAAAAAGGAATTTGAGGTTTGCTATAAACACACCACGGGAATGAGAAGCATGAAACTATTAACACAACATGTTTCAAATAAAATCTATTGCAAGTCACTCCACTAGCCGTGCCAATTTATAATTTTCGGTCCTTTCTTGCCATTCTTGGTGTATGGAATGGTAAACTAGCTTTCCTCTAACTGAAAAACACAACTTTACATTATTTCTCGTCATATTCCTTACAGGATTGATTTTGAACTTAACAGTCTTAGTAGTTTTACATCACCCACAATCCCCACTATTCCCTCTTAATATCCACCACACTCTCTCTTACGCTCTTCACTATCCTATAATCTCATTCGAGCAGCTTCTGTAACATGCCTCTTCATTTTTTTTACCTTCAAATTTTTTTAGTTTACCATGACATGAATTTATTATTTTTACATTGATCTATTGTTACTCCTATAATCATATTGTATGTGCTAGACATTTTTAATTAAGGATTAAATAATGCTCATGACATTGCATCAATATATCAGTGTTGATTGATTAGATTTACAATCTTATATGGTTACAATGTAATGTTTCCTTATTGAAAGATAATGGAGAATCCTTAATTAGTGAGAGTTGGTTCACGAAACTTTAGGATAGGAATTAGTTTCTATTTTTTAGGGTATGGTTCTAACTTCCCTACATCTATGTATGCTATATAATGGTAGAATTGTATTGAGAACATAGAGCATTCTGCAGAGCCGGACTCTCCTGGTTCAGACTCTCTTTCGTCGAGCTGACTAATGATTTTTTATTTATTAATTCAAAGATCACATTTTATCATGGTATCAGAGCTCCAGGGTTGAATCATAGTCAGAGTGATGTGATCCCTGTGAGTATCCAGGTGGCAGAGGAGAAGGCCCTGATGACTAAGTGAATTTTGTTTTTCAAGCATTGAGAATATCAGTGCGGGTTTTTGAGGAAGAGTCACGCCGACATTGCGGTTGCTGCATTAATAGTCACGCCGATAGTCGCGGATTGGAGAAGAACATAGGCGTCAAGCAGTGAAAGAATTATTGTGTTTTATTTCCGGTGCAAGAGTCGTGGAAATTGGGTCGGTAAGTGCGCTGAGGAGATATGAAATAGATCTGAGCTAGTGGGCACCACTAATGAAGGACAAGATCTGGTGAAAGGTCGCCGATGAAGAGATCTGGTGAAAGTTTTCCAATGAAGGAAGAGATCTGAAGTAGATCTTGCTAGTGTAGAGGAGTCGAGAGCATGTCGCACAACATGTAAAAACAACCTACTGGATTGATCACAAATCAGGTAGATCTGTATCGTGATATTTCTTTCTGTAAGGATCTGGGGTAGATCCATCATTTTTTTTTCCTGTCAATTACTCGAAGTTTTTTTTTAATCATCAAGATAAATAATCAAATAATCGTGCATACCTGAACGAGAGCAACAAGCTCGATGGTTCCAATTACTATAATTGGAAGTTTAAGATGCAGACTATGCTAGAAGAGCAGAGTGCTTGGATGATTGCAAATGGGGATGAGCCAAAGCCAACAGCGGGAGGAACGATGATTCCAGACTAGGATAAGAGAGAAGGTAGAGCAAAGACGTTTCTGAAGATGTCAGTGAAAGACTTGATCATATCGCATATTAGAGAATGCAAATCACCAAGAGAAATTTGGACGGTATTAAAGGATTTGTATGAGATTAGGAATACAAATCATCTTCTATTCTTGAAGAGCAAGATTCTATCCATAATATGGAGGATAATGAAACAGTTGCTTCTTTCATATCACAAATTAAAGATCTGAAGAAAAAATTGGCAGATAACAGTGAGATAGTTGCAGATGCAGATTTGGTCACGATTACCATGAATGGTATGACTAATGATTACCAAATGTTCATCATTGGGATAGGTGTGAGAGAGAAAATCCAAAATTTTGATGAACCGACAGGAATATTAATGCAAGAAGAAGAAAGAATATTGACTCTAAAACCCCAGAGTGCAGATTTTGCATTAATGGAAAAGAAGAAATTCTTCAAAGCAAAAGGAAATCCATCATAGCAAAACGGAGGAAATCCACAGAAACGACTGAATCAAGCTCAAGGTATGTATCCAAATAGAAACGACTTGGTAGTAAAAAAAATTATTGCGGAAAAATCGGTCATATGGCTAAGGAGTGCAGGAAAAGAATTTTCATGAAGAACAATAGAGACATAAAAGACATGCAGGTCATTTTGCAGATGATGACCATGTTCAGGACTTCAGATTGTTCATTGCTGGCTTTGATGAAAACGTCGAAGCAGGCATCTAGTATATGGATTCGAGAGAATCCACACATATGACAGGGAACAGACAGTGGTTCGAAGATTTTAAAGAAATCAACAACAGAGCACAAATCTACCTTGGTGATGACAAAAGTAATCAGATCAAAGGGTACGAGAACATTCTTGTTATTTTTCTTGATGGTAATATCAGACATATCCATATTGTAATGTATGTACCCAGAGTTACAAAGAATTTGATTTCTTTATCCATGATTACAGATCAGAATCTCAAGGTCGAATTCTTTAAATCTAATTGTTATATTAAATATTTGTTGGATGGTATGAATACTATTACTTCAGGAATTCGAACAGAAGGTCTGTAAAAATTGAATGTGAGGACAACACCAGATCGAGCTTTGACAACATCGAGTTTGTCTACAGAAGAGCTATGGCACCAGAGACTTGGTCACATCAACTTCAATGATTTGCTGTTACTTCAGAAAAAGGAAATGGTAAGAGGTCTTCCTACATTAAAACAAGTGCATAATGATTGTGATGCTTGTGTGTTAGGAAAGATACATAGAGAAGAATTCCTTGTTCGAGTAGAAAAGAAAAAGAGAGATATACTTGAATTAGTGCACACTGACCTATGTGGACCCATGCAAACAAATTCATTAGGAGGTGCACTGTATTTTCTACTGTTTGTTGATGGCTGCACATATTTCTCTTGGGTATATTTTATGAGTAAGAAAAGTCACACATTTGAATACTTTAAGCAATTCAAATATATGATAGAAAAGAAAACAGGGAAGCACATAAAAATTCTCCACTTCGATCAAGGGAGAGAATACAGGAACGATGAACTTACCAAATATTGTAAATAACATGGAATAATACAACAATTCACAGTACCCCATACTCCTCAACATAACGGAGTAGCAGAAAGAAAGAACAGAACATTGGTGGAGTGTGATATGAGTATGCTGAAAGGTAAGGATATTTCGAATGGTTTTTGGGTTGAAGCATTAAATACTGCAGTTTATTTGAAAAATAGGAGTCCTACAAGAAGTCTCCAGTTTAAAATTCCTTTTGAAGCATTATATGGATTCAGGCCTGCAGTAAAACATTTGAGAGTATTTGGGTCTAAAGCATTTGCCCACATTCCAAAGGAAGAAATAAGAAAAATAGATTCAAAAGCCATCAGATATACCTTTGTAGGGTATTGTTCACAATTTAAAGCTTATAGATTGTTTAATTATTTAGTCATAATATTTTTGTTAGTAGAGATGTCATGTTCCATGAGCAGGTCTATGATGAATCTGATAAAAGCAATGAGGAATGGGATATTCCATTATTGGTGGAAGAAAGTGAAGAAACATGTAACAACCATGAGAAGCAGAAAAAGGTAGAAGCAGAAAATTCAGATACAACAATCGAGCCGAGTCCTTCAAAGGAAATTAAAAATAGGTTGGAAGCCACACCAACACTCAGAAGATCAGGTAAGCATGAGATTTAATTGCTTGCTAGATATAGGGAAAATGCCTTTATAACTAGTATGATGAATGTTGTTGAACCTTATAGTTATAGAGAATAAAATCAATGTAATGAATGTAAAGAAGCTATGGAACATGAATATGAATCTATTCTCAAAAACAACTCTTGGGAGCTGGTTGAGCTACGTGAAGGGAAACAAACCATAGGTTGTAAATGGTTGTATAAACCCAAGATTCATGTAGATGGAACCATAGATAAATTAAAAGCTAGATTGGTAGCAAAGGGGTATTCACAAAAATAAGGTATTGACTATGAGGAAACCTTCTCCCCCATAGCTAAACTTAACACTATTAGAATGATGATTTCTTAGCTACTAGAAAAAATTGGATCATTCACCAACTATATGTAAAATATGCATTTGTAAATGGGGAGTTGAAATAGGAGTTTTACTTAGAGCAACCTAAGGGGTTTGTCTAGAATGGGAAAGAACATTTAGTATGCATATTAAAGAAAGCTTTATATGGAATGAAACAAGCACCCATGTCATGGTATGAAAAGATAGATTCATTTTTTCTGAAACACAGTCACAATAGAATTAAAAACGACCCTAATATGTATACTATGAAAGATGAAAAGGGGTGTATAGTGTTGATTTCTTTGTATGTATATGATCTAATTATTACAAGTGATGTTGTTGATATGATCAAATAAATCAAGCAGCAAATGCCACGAATGTTCAAAATTAAAGACCTTGGTGAACTAAGATATTGCTTTGGTCTTGAGATCTGGAGAGACTCACTGGACAAATTTTTTTGTCCCAGGGTAAGTATGTCAGAGGTCTACTGGAAATATTTAGGATGGATCAGTGTAAGGCTGCAACAATTCCATTACAATAGAACATTAAACTTCAGAGTGAGGATGGCTCTAAAGAGGTAGATGGAACACTTTATCGACAGTTGGTTGGGATTATAATCTAATTAACCACTACTAGACTAGATTTGACTTATGCAATTAGTGTTCTAAGTCAATTCATATTCCAAACCACTTGAGAGTCAATGTATTGCAGCAAAAGGCCTCCTAAGGTATCTACAAGGAACTCTAGATTATGGTATTATTTATACTGATTCTTCTGATGTTAGATTAACAGGGTTTGCAGATTCTGACTGGGCTGGAAATGTAGATGACCGAATGTCCATAACAGGCTCTACATTCAGCATTGGATCCAGGGTGATTACATGGAGTAGTAAGAAACATAACACAATTTCCTTGTCTTCAGCGGATGCAGAGTATCAAGCTATGTGCGCAGTAACATGTGAGACAATTTGGTTGTGGAGACTTCTCCAAGATGTTGGGGAAGAACAAAAAGATGGAAAAATTATCAGATGTGACAACCAGAGCTCAATCAAACTTGCTAATAATCCAGTGTTTCACAAGAACACTAAACACATTGATACACAATTCCACTTTGTCAGGGAGAAAGTTAAATATAAAGAAATCCATCTTATATATTGTAAAACGTGTGATAATGTTGCTAACATTTTCACTAAGCCTCTTGGAAAAATTAAGTTTGAAATGTTTAGGGATATGTTAGGCATATTTGTGAACCCCTTCTCCATTAAGGGGGGTTTTGAAAGATAATGGAGAATCCTTAATTAGTGAGAGTGGGTTCACGAAACCTTAGGATAGGAATTAGTTTCTATTTCTTAGGGTATGGTTCTAAATTCCCTACATATATGTATGCTATATAATGGTTGAATTGTATTGAGAACGTAGAGCGTTTTGCAGAGCCAGAATATCCTGGTTCAGAATCTATTTCGTAGAGCTGACCAATGAGTTTTTATTTATTAATTTAAACATAACATTTAATCATTCCCATGGACTTTGGTTTATATATTAACACATGGAATTGATTCCGCTCTCTATGAATTATGTTGGGACTTTGGTGTCTGAACTAACTATTGATTCACTCTCCAACTTTTAAGACCAGCCAATTGTGAAATTATTGCATTGGGATTTGTTTTATATTGGGATTGGAATTACAGGGTTAATCGATAGTCCATTGGGATAGGGTTATCATCAACAGTAAGGCTAGAGAGATGTAGTTAAAGGGTAACTGCCTCACTTCACTGGTGCTTCCCTTCATTCATTTGCATACCCCAAGTTGTCAGAGTAGGCTCTGCAATCAACTCTCAAGTTTTTCCACAGTGATTTTTGGTTCCATCCCATCCTATTGCAGGTAGAACTGTTCGTTTTTTTCAGGTAAATATTATGCTCGAAGGATGAAACTTTGTAATTTTGGGTTAGGTTTTATAAGGGTTCACTGACTCTATGACTCGTCCTTCGTTTCTCAACTTAGTGGGTGTTAGTCATATGGTGAATTCCTTGAGATTATATGATCTGGCTTCTTTGTGCTTGCCCTCGGAGGGCTTACAGCGCCTCATTTTCCTCCACTATCAGCTAACGAATGAAGGTGAAGGTAATTTGGTGAGTAGGGGTGGTTTTCCCCCTCAGTTATTCTAAAAGAGTAATTTCTTGTAATATTGGATGGTCCTAACTTCTCATTGTTATGTAGATATTACAAAGGGAATGAATATTTAGTTGCAAATTTCCTAAGGTAAAACCCCTCCTCCTCACTGCCTTCTGCACATGAATATTTTCAATAAGTGCCCTTGTGTTGATATAGGTTCTGGAATTTGGTCTTGCAGGTGAGACTCTTGTTCTAGTGAATGGATATTCGACTTCAAGATATTGTTTCAGTTGAATATATGCACTTTCTAGGTTCTAATAACACCTTTCTTTCCTATATGATGCTTCATGTGTTTGTGAATCCCTTCTCAACCAACAATATATGGTTCTTTTAAATTTTAAGCATTACAAGCCTCTTGCTTGGCTTTTCTTATAAATTAATATTGTTGTAGTTTATGGCCATTTGACCTTGGGTTATCTATGAGGCCAATAGCGGCATTCGACCCTTCGACTATTAAATGTATTTATACTTATTTTAAATATGAAAAATTTGCAAAGAAAACATAATATACCCATTGTATGTACGAGTTTGTTTTTATAAATAAATAAATAAAATTATTTTACATATATTAGCCAATGATGCATGGATTTATGTTCTTAGTTCTTTATTTAATTTCAGAAACTGTTGACAACATTTGTATCTCTTCTTTATATTATCTATTGTTCTTTGTATTATTAAATTTATGACATGACACATACTCTATTTTGACTGGTTACAAAAATATTTCGTCGTAATTTATTTACAGGGCTTAGTACACTACATGAATACCCTATGCACTTGTTGGTGTGTTCCTTGTTATAAAACAGATATAAATATGACCTTAAGGTCGTACTATCCCTTTATATATATATTATGACCACGATTTATATATATGAAACTCCTTTTTATCGCTACTTCTAACAGATCTTTTTAGGGTCATCCTCTCGGATACATACCCTAACACAGAGCTTTATTATAATATGGCATGTGTTCCAATGCTTTCAATTTTGGTTTCACGACATATATTTTTCATGTTCGTGTATTCTTGAATATTTGTTTCACTACAAAGTTGTTACTTGCAGAAGTTCACTTATGATTTCATTTAGGTGGAGTAAATGTATTCTTAGTTTTATCATACATACTATTAATCTTATTTGGAGACACTTTTCTTAATGTCAGTTTATGCTTCAATACACGAATTATAATATCCCCAACCAACTAGTTGTTGGAAGATAAAACCTTTGTTGGTCCCTTGTTCCCTTAGGGTAGCAGTAAGGAGAATTTTGGAAGAAGGGGCCCTGGATTTATAATAAAAGGGGAAAAATAGGAATTTTTGGTAAACAATAAAGGAATATGTAGTATTTTCTAGTGGTATTTTCCAATAGTATTCTAGTCCATGGTATTTGATGGTAAATTCTATAAACTTGGGAAAAGGGCATTAGGGAAATTTTGAAGTCTAAAATGGGCCTCCTAAGAAAAATGTACAAAAAAAATAAACTTTATATGAACAAATATGATTGAAGATGATGATGTCAAACATGGGGGATGATTCATCTTTTTTAAAGTAAAAGGGTAAAAATATTAAAAAATAATTAAATAATAAAAACTATTTTTTTAACTCGTATTTTCAACTTATCTCCCAAAGGTTTTACTCACATTTCAAATGGGGGTACTTGTTGGATGCAAAATTTAATTCGTGATCTAAGGAGTACCCATGTTGCATACTTTTGATGGACCCTACTACATGAAAAATTAGAAATACATGAAAAAACGTGATTGCAATAACGTTTTTCATGTATTTCTCATTTTTCGTGTAGCAGGGTCCATCGAAAGTATGCAACATGCATACTCCTTGGATGAGGAATTAAATTGTGCATCCAATGAGTATTCCTGCTCGAAATTTGAGTAAAAACATTGGGAGATAAGTTGAAAATACGAGTTGAAAAAGTAGTTTTTCTTATTTTTTTCCCTCTAAAATTTGATGATATAATCAAATCTTATTTTATTATTTCCAATATTATTTTACAATTTCCTTAGGAGGCCCATTTTAGACCTCAAAATTCCCCTAGTGGATTAATGGAAAGCTATAAAGGAAGAAATGAGGAGAAAGGAAGGCATGGATTTGGATTTTATTTCTTGGAATTTATTTTGGAAGCTCAATCGAGTCTTCCACAAGTGAATGTTTCGAGTGAAATATTTAAGTTAGCTTCAGTGGGATTTAGTCTCACCCTTGTCAGAAAATGTAGTTTCGGTGGTGCTCAAAATCATCGTAGTTGGCTCATTCTTTTTGTTTTTTGTTTAGAAGTTTAATGGATATATTGTTTTTGGTTATGGGTACTGGTTTCGTAGGTTATTTTGTAAATTTCATAAAGAGCTTATTTGGATCAAATAACTAGGCCAAGGATTAGATTCACTCGTACACCATCTCATCAACCGTGAGGCAGGTAGCAAGAAGGCATAGGAGCACAAATAATGAAAATCAAATTTTGAGATCGTGAAGCCATCCTCTGCAACACGGGTGATATAGGGAGATCGTTCCTCCCATTTGCAGTGTGATAGAAGGATATAGGGAGTTGTGGAACTTAAGGAACACACCAAAATTGGAGGATCGCTATACCACACATGTTTATCATGACCGTCAATCTAATTACCCAAGATTGTGGAGTCATAGGACCATTAGATTGTTGTACAAGTATTGGTAGGTCGTGATTCTTGAGACACCATTTTATAAGAGATTCAAGACCCAGAGTGCTATTATCTAACTGTAAAGAGAAGCACAAAATCTCTTCCAACATCATCTAGGTTGAAAGGGTGAGAATTTTCCATGGAGGCGTCGAATAGGTATTAAAACCATTTATTTAACATATTTTCCCTTAGATCAAAGGTAGATATAATTATTCCTGTGTAATATATCCACATACTATTCACCATGGTGATATCAAAATGGAATTAGGCATTACCTTTGATATTGGGTCATCGTATGGCTAATATGGGGTTTATATATTAATTTCCCCTTTGGTTGGATTGACATATAAAGTCGTTTTATTTTATATTGGTGCATCATGTGGTTATTATTACATTATAGTATATGGTATGGTTATTTTGTATACATTTTAGAGGTTTATCTTAATAAAAAAATAAAATTAAAAAAAGGGTCGGTTTTGGAAGACTTTCCAATATTTTTTTCTCTAAATTTTACAGTGCTATCCGAGCCACATTCTTGGCCAATTGTGGGATGTGAAGCTAAGGCATAGGTAGTATACACAAGTATAAAGAAGATCTAGAGGTTATTCTAGAAGAGTGAGGGGAAATAATGAAAGATAGAGCGAATTCCAGACTCGAAAATGTTCTTGATAGGATCACCTCAACCCAAGAAGAAATCATGAAACTTCCCACCAAAATGTCCCATACTCAGTTTGTAAATTCTAACCATCAGAGAAATAATTAAAAAATGGTTCACATATCAGTAGGGGTGGGCATAACCCACACATTTATGGCAATAGACCAGGCTATACCAAAATTTTTGGTTGATTCCTCCTAGGAGCAGGAATCTCTCTCACCGATAGAAGAAACAATCATAACTTGGACAAGGGAATATCGAAAATTACCCTCCTGAATTAAATGTGACCTTGACCATAAATGATTATTATTTTATGAGGAGAAAAAAACAACAAAATGTATCACATGAAATAATGAAACAAACACATAGAGCTACCTTGAAGGAGATAGAACCCGTGGATGCATGGATAATGGTAATAAAGAAAAATAATTGCAAATATGAAGCCGAAGACCCAGGAGCACAAGAGAATAATATAGATAAATATGTGGAAAAGGGATAAACTCAAATAGAAGAAACGACTGTTATGGTTGGACGTGAAGTCCAAGCTCAAAGTATTAAGAGAAAAATTGAAGAAGTTACATATAGGATGGACAGTGACAGAAGTGGCTTTGCATCTTCAACAACAACACAGTCATTGTCTACGGATGAATTCAATCACATGAATGAAAATGATGATCTAGGAAAAGATGAGACAAGTGCAAATGTTGATCTAGGAAAGCATAATAATTTCTTCTGTCGGAAATTATTAGGGATAGATAGGTTATAACATCTTAAGTTGAGATCACATTATGATACACTAGAATTACATGACAAGATAACTCGATGCATATGTTTGAAATTTCCCATGTTGAAGGTTCCAACACCCTTTGATCATGGAAGATATCCTAGTCCCAATCATTTTTATGACCAATGAAGAGAGGTAAATACTAGACAAGATAATTTGCCTCATTTTCCCTAGTTAAAAACTATGAAAGAATCGCGTTTCCCAGTGAATGAAGTTTCTATACTTTTTGAGGGACCTGTAGTAGCAACATCATTTGGAAAGGAGTATTTTTACTTGGCCTACCTATTCATGGAAGCAAGGGATTTACATGAGGTCCTTGTTTATTATAAGGGGGTGATCATGTTGAAGCCTAATTTTTCGGATGCACAATTGAACCAAGGAAATGTATTAAAGGTTGTGAGAGAGCTTTAGGATACATTTTTGTGCTATCAACGAACGATCCAATTATGTATTGACAATGTGATTACCTTTGGGTATTTTTCCATCATTTTTTATGAACAAGATTTGACATTGACACACTACAAACAATATATCATCCTGGACTCCATTTTTTTAGGCATACAATAACCTGGGAAATGCATTGAAATATGATAGAAGAGTGGATGAAGCGTTACCAGGCCTACCTTCAACTTCAAGAAAATCATCCTCAGGCTCTTACAAATTTTGGAGGTATTTATATGGAATGGAACATGGTAGATATTGTTGTTGCTCCTTTTTGTATGATTCAACTGACATATAATGTAGGGGATGTCAAAGGTTCTAAAAAAATCTCCTTTAATTTTCAAAATGACGAGAAAATAGTAAATGATATGGGAACTGCCATGATCATGCTAAAAAACATTACATAGGCTAAACTGAGGTCTAATATAGATACATGCATTTCTGAGTGTTATCACTCAGAAAAAGTGAAACATTATTTGATAGGGTCATAGAGTTCATTTGTCAAAGGTATGGTCATAGAGTTAATTTTTCACAAGTTGGTAAAAGAAAATTTTAATTTTTTCATAATAACCTATCCTAAGGTTCAAACCCACCTCCATTCAAGTCATATCATGTCCCATCAGTCATCATTTGCTGACATATTTTATTTCCAATTTTTTTTTAAATAAACAAGGTCACTTTAGCTAGTTTTTCCTCTTTTTTGTAGCGTTTTACACTGAAAAAATGTAGTTTTCGCTACAAAACTGCCTAATAGCTCCATAGAAAAACTATTATAAAATGAACTAGCCACACTACGAAAAACAGTTGCTCTATTTTTCCTATCAAATCCGGTGCAAGGTGTTAGTCCATGATTATAAGAGTTTGGGTGGATGTCATTCGATTCAGTTAGGGTTAAAACAAGGTACAAAGGTCATGTCTGAGGTCATCATTATTTTTTTTAGCATGTATGAGTTATGATTAAAGAATGAGTTTTCATCGAAACTTTGAAAAATTACCAAATTGAGTCTTTGTCATTATCCACTTCATATTTGCAAGCTATTGAGTTCCGGAGAGATGTTTCACCAAGTGAAGCTGGTTGCTAGCATTTTCAAAAGTTGGAGGTGTCACTAATCAAGTGAGGCAGAGAAGGTATAAAATCACCATGGCTGCAAAGAAGAAGACCAAAAAAGGTGGTCACTTCCTCAGATATGAGCCAATGGAAATGAATTTGTTAAATGAAGACCCCACTGCATTGGAAGTGTTTAGAAGAATAGGGTGTTTGCAATTCTGCCAAAGGCTGCAAGGGTGTGATTTGCAGGTTTCAAAGGATTTTGCGAAGAGTTTTACTGGATCAGCTTCAAAGGTAAGAATGTTAAATCTCATAGCAACACCAGAAACCATTACAGCAGCAAAAATAATCCCTAGAGGAGGATAGAAATGGTTCAAAGGTATCAAGTTCACCAAGATAGAGCACAGTGAAATTGATCTCACAAACACTATCCCAAGGAGCTATATGAAGGAAAACTACTCAAAACTACTGCTGATCATTCAAAAGTACTTCACCTATGAAGGGAGGTACCACATGGTTTATTCCTACCACCCTACACTTCTGCTGCATTTTGTGGGTAAGAGGACTCTTGATTTACCCTTTTACTTATACAAAATCTTAGCTAAAATGTCAGACAAGGTTCAACTTAAAGAAGAAGGAAATTAAACCTCTCTTTTTCATCATGGTTTGATCAAGTCATTGGTGTTAGAGGAGTTAAAAATATTAGGCAGATATTGGTCATATTTTCTGTTCATAAGTGGTTTTGAAGTAGATGATGTCACTCCTAAAAGAACTCCCAAACCTAGAGATATTCCATCACATACAGTAGCAAAGCAAGTTGAGCCAATAATCATGGAAACAGAGTCATTACAGAAGGTTGATACACCCAAAGTTAAACCTGCAAAACAAAAGCCAACAGTTAGAAAACATGGCAGCAAGAGGGTTACAAGGAGTCAAACAATGGCTAAAGGTAACCTAGAGGACATCTTGCATGCCATTGATATTGAAGAAACTCCCATAGTCCAAGTTGAAGACATAGATGAGGGAGGAAGGAATATTAAGAAAGGAAAAACAACTATAAAGTTAGAATTTGTAGGTGATGATGTTGGATTTATGTTTCAAGCTAGAAAACCAATGATAAGACATGTGAGAAAATTCTTGGAAAGCAACAAAGAAGCTCAAAAGGTCAGTGAAACTGTTCAGCCACCACCAAGCATCATAGACCTTTCCTCACCTTCAAAAGAAGATTTGGTCATCAAGCAAAAGAAGGGCAAAGAGAAAATCATTGAAAAGACAGAAGTTGAAGCCCTTAAGGAGCAGTTGAAAGATGCAAGTGAAGAGATATCAGTCTTGAGGAAAGAGGCCAAGAAACATAGAGCTCAAAGAGTGCAGTTTGAACAGATGAATATGATTTGGGAGGATCAAGTCACAAGTGTCTCTAAGCCCTTGGACAACGCAGAAAAACTGATAAAGTGGACTCAGACACTAATAAAATAGGTCAAGCATATAAAAAAGGTAAATTTGCACTTACAATCTAAGGATAGGAAACTGAAAAACCAAGTCAAAGACCTTCAAGATCAATTAGAATTGATTCATGAAGAGCTAGAGAAGAAAGGTTTGATGAGGAATGTGGTTGAGGAGCCCATTGCTCAACTAATCATAAATGATGAAGAAACACCATAGGGACCATAAGTTGAGGTTAAATATTCTTTTTATAGGTTCATTACATGCAGAAGATCAAGTTTTTACAGTTGGAGGTCACTTATTGGAGACAGTTTTGAAATCTAGAATTTCTGCACTTTTACACAGTTTAGTAGCGTTTCCTAGGCTTAAAGCCAGGAAAACGCTACGAAAAAACCTGTAGCAGCTTTTTTGCCTCTAAAGTCACATTTTTCAGTTTTCAAGGAGGGAGTTTGATGGTGGTGATGTGTCACAGCTTGGTTGACACCATGGAATAGCAAAGGAGAAAATTTATTGGGTGCAGAAGCTACTTTTTCAATGCTACCAATGCTCACTATGAAATTGTATTATTTTCGTAGCGAGTTATTTTTGAAGGTTTTGGAGCATCTTAATGGAAATTTTGGACAACTGGACTCCTCCAACATGTCAAGGGACCTTAACATCAAATATTTATGACTCCAAGGAAGTGTTGTGGAGATAGGTTATCAACCAAAGCTCTCATTGAAGATAGGGGTTATACATTCCTAAAAACTAGGGTTTTTTTCCACATGTCTAGGAGAGTCTTAAATATGTAAAGTGGAAATGAATATATCATGTATCTTTCGAGCATGTGATGCTTATTTTGTAACTGTTATGTGACTGTTTCACAAGATAAGGTAGAGTATGTAATAAATAGGTGTTATACTCTTATTGGGAGATGTCTTCTTTAAGGTGTAGCTCTCAGTTTCTTGTTAGAAGTCATGTTTTTTAGTTATGTGATGTGTCATAGGAGAATTCGATGAATCTAGCCACTAGGCAGATTATAATTGTAATAATTTCTATTTAAAGACAAAGCATCAAAGTAGTGAGGGGTTGGATATTTTTTGCATCAAACTGCTTCTTTACATATTTTGACTTATATCAGTAATACAAAGTGACTTTCTTCTTGACAGACCTAAGATTCTCATGGGGTTTTTAATTTCTTATTAATCCACATCTTATGTTTGACCACTTGTAGTAGATTTCATTTCTATTACTTAGAATTCATAACTCTATGCTCTGATTTCCTTTAGTAATGAATTGACTATGTTTTCCTATGTTTTATGAGTGAATTTACTTTGTTAAAGACTCCTATCTTCCTTAGCTTCCATGCCAAGAAACATTGTCACTAAAAATACTGATTTTTGACTCCATAAGCCCAATGGTAGCAAGCCTGTATTCTTTCAACCCGCAATCATAAAAATCAAGATACAAATTATGTAGAGTTAGTCATATAGCACTATCATTAACCAATATCATAAAATCCCTTTGAGAGAGCCCTCTCAGACTGAAAAGGCTAAGCTTCAATCAAAAGTTGGTTTGAAACAGTTACACTAAGTTGTCTGATCACCAGCCAATCAAGTACAATTTTGTGATAACATTTTGGTGCGTCAGTCGGGAGTCTGAAGATATAATTTTCTTGAAATTTTGAAGCTGGACTATTGAATATAATAGGAGATGAGAAGCTATTCAAGGCTGCAACTACCTTGGTGAATCTATCTAAGATTCTCATTTTCAAAGGTGGCTTCGAAAAGGAGATATACGAGGAGTAATCCTGACCCAGATCCACCTAAAATTGTGGATAATCCAAACACAATTTCAAGAGGCATTCAAGGAATTTCTTCACAATCAGGTACTCCATTACACATAAAAGCCTTGTCCTCTAAATTTTTAAGAAGTCCTGAAGATGAAAATTTTAATGATAAAATTCAGGAAGTCTTGTTTAGCTCTGAAAATGAAAAAGAATTGACTGAAATTGTCTTAGACCTACAAAGAAGATGTATTGATACATCAGCCTTATTGACCCAAAAAGATAAAGAAGAGTTTTGGGAAGCAGTCACATCATAGTTCTTATTAGATAGGGAATCATTGGATATGTTGAGGGAATTAGACCCATTTGAAATCTTGCGTAGAATAAAATCTGGTCTCCCTCTACCTGACTGGAGTTCAATTGTAACTGGACAAAAAAGACCAGCCAGTCCCCCTCGAAACAATTACTCTTCCTCTACTATTATTGTCCCTAAAACTACCACAGTTCCAGTCATTATGGCAGGAAATGTGCCACCTCCACGTACTCCTGCACTTGTTATGTATGCCATTCTTATTCTCCCAGCTATCCTTAATGCCTTTCCTAGCAAATATTCTGCTAGAATCAAAACTTGGGGAAGTGATGAAGAGATTACAACTGAAAAGCATGTAGACTAGTTTAATGAATTCATAGATAGGGATGAGGTTGACCATGAGGACATCAAGATGAGATTATTTTCTAAGAGCTTTACTGGTGAGGTCAAAAAGTGGTTCAAAGCCCTTGCTGTAGGAAGCTTGCATAATTGGAATGAATTTAAAGAGAAAATGGGGAAATATAACAAACCTTGTGTAAGCCCTCACTGCGTATAATAGTTTGAAAAGAGTTGTTGATGAAAGTGTTCAAAATTTCTCCAAGAGATTTAATAAATTTTATGACACCATCCTTGTCCATCTAAAGCCTCCACCAGGAGAAAATCAACTGAGATATGTTGAGGCCTTTAATTATGAATTTTCTATCCTGCTAAGAGAAAGAGAATCCCCTTCACTAGATGAAATGCAAAATGATGTTGTGAAGGTGGAGGTCAATATGATAGCAGATAAAAAGTCCATGATGGAAAAGAAAAAATTGAAAGAAGAAGATAAGCCTTCCACCTCATATAATAAATTTGAGTCCATGGTGAAGACAATGGAAAAATTGATGGATAGGCTTGCCCTTGGGAATGCCTCTTCTCCTCCTGCACAACATGAACCTCAGTTTAGAAATCCTCAATTCAGAAGACATCAAAATCAGCAAAGACCAAGGGAAAACATAAATCAGTTTGACACTCAAGTAAGGCCTCCTTTTCAGAAAAATTTAGTTAATGAAGAAGATCAGCTTGAAATACTAAAAGACTCTATTCATTGCTTGGATGAAAACATGTCTGGAATGTTTTTGAAAAAGGAAGAACATGATGAGTCAGATCATGATCTTAACAAGGGTGAAGAACCATCTGATTACCTTAAAGGTTACTAACAGCCAGTATTTGAGATGCAGAAACAATACAACCTCAGAAACATAAATGTTACTATTATTGCAAACATAAAACAGCCTAAGAAAGGTGCCCCTAAAGCTGCCGAGGTTAGAAAATATCCACCACCTCCTCCTCCTATCTAAGATATTGAGAAAATTACTTCTGTTTTCAGTTTGGAGAATGAGATTTCCAAAATCAAGATCTGAGTCCCTTTTGGAGAAATTCTTAAGGTGAATGAATAAAGAAGTAAAATTGTAAAAATGTTGAATCCTAAAATAGGAGCTGCTGACATCCTTAATGTTCAAGAAGATCATCCTACCATTTATTTGGGACCAATATTGGAATATGAGTAGAATGAAGAGGTGCCTCCTTTTTATGTCAGTCTTAGTATCCATGACATGACATTGCATAATGCCATGTTGGATTCAGGGGCCTCTCATAACCTCATGCCTAAAGTGATCATGGAAAGGATGGGATTAGAAATCACTAGGCCATATAAGGATTTGTTTTCCTTTGATTCAAAAAGAGTTCAGTGCATTGGTTTAATAAAAGATGTTATTGTTGGTCTTAAACAAGTCCCTGCCAAGACAGTGGTAATGGACATTGTAGTAGCAGACATTCCACCTAAGTTTTTCTTGATGTGATCAAGATCATGGGTAGAAAATATCAAAGGCACCATGCAGATGGATCTAAATTATGCCACCATTCTTTTTTTTGGTGAGCAAAGAAGAATATACAGAGAGACAAGGATGGGTTATATGGTAAGTAGTATGGAAAAACCTCAGAATTTCCCAATATATGCTGTTGATACTGAATTAGGATCTGCTATACTTTTCAATGAGCTAACTGATGAAGAAGAAGATGAGAAGAAAGCAAAAATTCATGATATTGAAAATCAACAAATAGAAAATCAACAAAACAGTGAAGAAAAGGTAGAAATTTGGTGGTTGTTACACTTTGATGGATCAACAGGAAGAGAGGGGGTTGGAGCAGGAATTTGGGTCACAAATCCAGAGGATGAATGTAAGTTCTTTTCTTTCAAACTGAATTTTGATTTCACAAATAACATGGCTGAGTATGAATATCTATTTTTGGGTTTAGAAATTTTGAAAATAATGGGTGCCCAAAATATTTTTGTTTGTGGAGATTCTGAATTATTTATTAAACAAGTTGAGGGTGTATATGAAAACCAAGGATGTGAGAATGAGAGCATATAGAAATTTGATCATGAAGATGTTAGAGAATTTTCAATAATATTCATTTATTGTGAAGACTAGGGATCAAAACTCAGTAGCTGAATCCCTAGCTATCTCTGCAAGTCTGTTTGTTATTCCTGCACATTCCATTGAAAGATATGAGGCTGAAGTTCATCATATGCCTGCTATTCTTGACAACATAATTCATTGGCAAGCTTTTGAGGATGACCAACAAGTCAAAAAATTTATAGGATTGAAAGAGGAGCTTCAAAGCACATAAGTAGATCAGCAAAACATGCTTGCTTTTTGACCAAAATGATGTATTCAAATCTCCTAGGATACAAGCTGATGATGAAGAGGTAGAGAGTTGTAACCTTGGTAAAGTATCAATGCCAAAAATGATTAAGCTTTCAAAGTTTCTTTCAGTTGACATGAAACAAAAATATATTGAGATGATGAAAAGTTTCATAAATGTTTTTGGATGGAGTTATGCCGATTTAAAGTAATATGATTCTACTATTATTCAATATACCATTCCTATTAAGGAAAATGAAAAGCCTTTCGCACAAAATCTGAGGAGGATTAATCCACTTCTCATGCCTCTGATTGAGAAATAAATTAAGAAGCTCTTTGATGCCAAAATTATTGTCCCGATCAGATTCTCAAAGTGTCTTGCAAACTTGGTTCTAGTCAGAAAAAAGAGTGGAGAAATCAGAATCTGCATTGACTTCAGAAACTTTAACAAAGCTTCTTTGAACGACAACTACCCTCTCCCAAAGATGGTCCAAATTCTACAGAACATTGTTGGTTCCCAAAGGATGTCTATGCTGGATGGTTTTTCAGGATACAGTCAGATACTAGTGCATCCAGAAGATTAGGAGAAAAATACCTTTACCACACCATGCGGCACATTCATGTATGCCAAGATGCCCTTTGGTCTAATGAATGCAGGAGCAGCCTTTCAAAGAGAAATGGACATTTGCTTTGCTGAGGAGAAGGATAAGTTGGTGGTTTTCTATCTAGATGACAAAATAGTTTTCTCAATGAGAGAGGAAGACCACTTTAAACATCTAGAGAAAGTTCTGCTGAAGTGTAGAAGGTTTGGTATTTCTCTTAATCCCAATAAGAGTATTTTTGCTTTAACTTCTAGAAAGTTACTTGGTCACATTATATCTAAATATACGATTAATATTGATCCAAACAGGGTCAATGCCATTCATAAAGTGGATCTGCTTAGAAGCAGGAACGAAATTTAGTCTTTCCTTGGAAGGGTGAATTTTGTGAGAAGGTTTATTCCTAACTTTTCTGAGATTGTCAAATACATAAATATGTTGAAGAAAGGGGCTGACATCAAATGGATAGTGGAGGAAAATAATTCATTTGAGGAGATCAAGAAGGCAATCACTCAAGCACTAGTTTTGATCAACCTGGATTTTTCAAAGGAATTTCTGGGTTTTACATTTGCATCAGAAAATACAATTGCTGGAGTTTTGCTGCAGAAAGGATAGCAAAGTACTGAGTAGGCCATTTCATTTTTTAGCACGATATTAGCTAATTTAGAGATAAATTACAAAATACTAGAGAAACAGACCTATGCTTTGGTCAAAGCCATCAAAGATTTCAAAATTTACATTATGCATTCTCATGTAACAAGATTTGTTCCTAATGTTGTTGTGAATGACATCTTAACTCAAGTTGATCTTGATGGTAAGAGAGGAAAGTGGATATCTAACTTGCTAGAATATGATATAGAGATCAGACCTACAACATTGGTCAAAGGTCAGGGGATAGCAAAGTTGATGGCACAATCAAATTTTGACTGTCCTGATATGAATTTAAATGCAGAAATTTCAAAATTATCAGATGAATATGAAGAGGTGATTCCCATTGAAGAGAAGTACATCCTTTCTGATTGGTACAAAGACATTGTTTTTTTCTTACATCATCACAGGGCTCCTGTTGAATTGAAACAATCTAAAGCAAGGTTTGTGAAGCTGAAATCCCCGAGGTACTGCATCATTGATAAAAATCTATATTGGAAAGATGCTGGTGGTATTATTTTGAATTGTTTTCTAGAAGAGGAGGTAGAAAAAGTGATTGAGGAGTTTCACAATGGAGATTGTGGAGGTCATCATTATTGGAAGGCCACAACAAATAAGATTTTTAGAGAAAAGTACTACTAGCCTACTATGTTTAAAGATGTCTATAAGGAGAGTGTTTCCTGCCACGAATGCCAGATTTTTTATGGTAAGAAAACATTTTTTCCTTTACCCATGATGCCTATCTATGTTGAAGCACCATTCAAACAGTGGGGGCTAGATTTTATTGGTGAGATTCATCCATCGTCTTCAGGTCATAATCACTGGATTCTGACAGCGGTTGATTATTTCACCAAGTGGATTGAGGCAATCCCAACTAGGGAAGCAAATGATTCAGTTATCATTTCATTTTTGGAGAATAACATATTGTCTAGATTTTCCTGTCCTATGAAGATCATCACTGCCAATGCACAAGCATTCAAATCCAAGAGGCTAATCAGTTTTTGTCATCAATATCAAATTACACTTGGACACTCTACTTCATACTATCCACAAGGTAATGGTTTTGTTGAATCTTCTAACAAGAGCATTGTGGGGATTATTAAGAAGGTGTTGCAGGAAAATAAAAATTCATGGTATCTGAAGCCGAAGTATGCTCTGTGGGCTAATAGAGTGTGCACAAAAAGGTCAATTGGAACTTCACCTTACGAGTCGGTGTATGGGGCTGAAGCTGTTTTTGCTACATCCTTGGGAGTGCCTACCATGAAGCTGCTGCAAGGATTAGAGGAGGAGCCAAATGAAATTCAGAGGAGAATAAATTAGTTGATAACTTTACATGAAAAAAGGGAGGAAGTCTATAAAAACAATCAAGACTATCAAAACAGAATTAAGAAGACATTTGACAAGAAGGTCAAAGAGGAAAAATTTTAGATTCAAGATGTGGTATTGAAGTGGGAGGCAAGAATTGAAGAAAAGGGGAAACATGGTAAGTTTGAGAATATTTGGAAAGGTCCATTCATAGTGGTTGCATTCCATGAAAAAAAAACTTACATAATGTAGGAGATGGATGGACAACCTTGTGCTAGAGGTCCTGTCAATGGGATGTTTTTTAAGCAGTATTCCTTTTAAGTTCTACTGATCTTTCATTCCATTGTATATATTCCATTTTGTTATGATTTTGTGCTAATAAAAACAAGTTGCTCATCAAGCTTCAGCTTGAGGTTAAGGCCATTAGAGTTTGAAGGAAATCTTGGAAAATTTCATTGTTTTTATTTCTAGGAAGATGGATAGCACTAGAAATATAGGTTCTTTGGTGTACAAAAGGGGCACACCATCCCAAGTGGAGCCACTGTTATCACTTAGAAAAGTGAAACATTATTTGATAGGGTCATAGAGTTCATTTGTCAAAGGTATGGTCATAGAGTTCATTTTTCACAAGTTGGTAAAGGAAATTTTAAATTTTTTCATATTAACCTATCCAAAGGTTCAAGGCCACCTAAATTTTGACACTAAAAAAGGTAATTTTCGCTACGAAACTGCCTAATAGTTTCGCAGAGAAACTGTCAGAAAATGAACTAGCCACGCTACGAAAAACATTTTTTCTATCTTTCCTATCAAATATGGTGCAAGGTGTCATTCCATGATTAGAAGAGTTAGGGTGGATGTCATTCGAGTCAGTTAGGGTTAAATCAAGGTACAAAGGTCATGTCTGAGGTCATCATTACTGTTTTTAGCATGTATGAGGCATGATTAAAGCATGAGTTATCATAAAAACTTTAAAACATTACCCAATTGAGTCTTTTTCATTCTCTACTTCATCTTTGCATGTTATTAAGTTCAAGAGAGCTATTTCACCAAGCCAAGATGGTTGCTGGCATTTTCAAAAGTTGCAGGTGTAACTAATCAAGCGAGGCGGAGAAGGTATAAGATCACCATGGCTGCAAAGAAGAAGACCAAAAAAGGTGGTCACTGCCTTAGATATGAGAAAATGGACATGAATTTGTTAAATGAAGACCCCACTGCATTGGAAGTGTTTAGAAGAATAGAGTGTTTGCAATTCTGCCAAAGGTTGCAAGGGTGTCATTCGTAGGTTTCAAAGGAGTTTTATAAGAGTTTTATTGGATCAGATTCAAGGGTGGGAATGCTAAATCTCATAGCAACACTAGAAACCATTGCAACAACAATAGGAATCCCTAGAGGAGGAGATAAATGGTTCAAAGGTATCAAGTTCACCATGCGAGACTGCAAAGAATTCCTCAAGACAGAGCATAGTGAAATTGATCTCACAAACACTATCCCAAGGAGCTATATGAAGGAAGCCTACTCAAAGTTGTTGTTGATCATTTGGAAGTACTTCACCTGTGAAGGGAGGTACCACATGGTTTATTCCTACCACCTTAGGTTTCTGCTGCATTTTGTGGGTAAGAGGTCTCGTGATTTACCTTTTTACTTATACAGAAGCTTAGCTAAATTTTCAGACAAGGTTCAACTTAAAGCAGAAGGAAATGAAACCTCTCTTTTTCATCATGGTTTGATCAAGTTGTTGGTGTTAGAGGAGTTTCAAATATTAGGCAGAGATTGGTCATCTTTTATGTTCATAAGTGGTTTTGAAGTAGATGATGTCACTCCTAAAATAACTCCCAAACCTAGAGATATTCCATCACCTACAGTAGCAGAGTAAGTTGAGCCAATAATCATAGAGACAGAGCCGTTACAGAAGGTTGATACACCCAAAGTTACACCTGCAAACAAAAGCCAACAGTTAGAAAACATGGCAACAAGAGGGTTACAAGGAGTCAAATAGTGGCTAAAGGTAACTTAGAGGACATCTTGCATGCCATTGATATTGAAGAAACTCCCATTGTCCAAGATGAAGACATAGATGATAGAGGAAATAAGCTTAAGAAAGGAAAAACAACTAAGAATTTAGAATTTGCAGGTGATGATGTTGGAGTTATGTTTCAAGATAGAAAACCAATGACAAGACATGCCAGAAAAGTCTTGGCATTAGGGGAATTTTGAGGTCTAAAATAGACCTCCTAAGGAAAATGTACAATCAAAATTCACTTTCTGAGAACCAATCACATTTTAGGGGATGACATCATCCCTAATGGTTGAGGTGGCATTGCTTGAGTTAAAGGTACTTACTTTTCACATTCTCAATGGTGGATAAAAACTCATGGTTAACCATGGTAGTGCTCTAAGTAATTTTAAAGTCAAAGTAAAGTACTCATAATAAATGTCATTTCACACTTTTTGAATAAAAATATATTATTGTCATTTCATATTTCTTGAAAGAAACAATGCATATCCCTATACATTTATTATATTATATTATATTATATAGTATATAAATTACATGTTATTATACAATTTAAATAATATAAATTTTAATTAATATCATATAATATAATTAAGAATTTATAAATTTAGATTTATATTTTATTTTGAGTTATTTAAGTACAAAGGACAAATGCATTAGTTGTTAAATGATAACGACTTTTTCTTGAAAAGTTCATTCTTATTTATAGTCACATCAATACAATTTTTTTATTAATTTTATTTTGGTACAACTTTTGAATTGAATTTAACTATGGTTACATCAATTGTGGTGCAAAAATTGAATTGAAAATTCATAAATATTATTTTATTGGTTTAGCTACTATTTTAATATTTCCTTAAGAGGCCCATTTTAGACCTCAAAATTCCCCTAATGAAAGGAGAAAAGAAGCTTAAAAGGCCAATGAAACTGTTCAGCCACCACCAAACATCATAAAACTCTCCTTACCTGCAAAATAAGATTTGGTCATCAAGCAGAAGAAGGGCAAAGAGAAAATCACTAAAAAGAGAGAAGTTGAAGCCCTTAAGGAGTAGTTGAAAGATGCAAATGAAGAGATATCATTCTTGAGGAAAGAGGCCAAGAAACATAGAGCTAAAAGTGTGCAGTTTGAACATATGAGAAATATTTGGGAGGATCAAGTCACAAGTGTCTCTAAGACCCTAGACAACACAGAAAAACTGATAAAGTGGACTCAACCACTAAGAAAAGAGGTTAAGCATATAAAAAAGGTAAATATGCACTTACAATCTAAGAATAGGTCACTAAAAAAACAATTCAAAGACCTTCAAGAGCAATTAGAGCTGATTCATGAAGAGTTGGAGAAGAAAGGTTTGAAGATGACTGTGGTTGAGGAGTCCATTGCTCAACTAATCATAAATGAGGAAGAAACACCACAAGGACCATAAGTTGAGGTTAAATATGCTTTAGAGACGTTCATTACATGTATAAGATCAATTTTTTACAGCTGGAGGTCACTTATTGGAGACAGTTTTGAAATCTGGTATTTCTGCACTTTTACACAGTTTCGTAGCGTTTCCTACGCTTAAAGCCAGGAAAACGCTATGAAAAAACATGTAGCATATTTTTTCCTCTAAAGTCACTTTTTGCAGTTTTCAAGGAGGAAGTTTGATGGTGGTGATGCGTCATGACTTGGTTGACACCATGGAATAGAAAAGGAGCAAATTTATTGGGTGAAGAAGCTACTTTTTCAATGCTACCAAAGCTCGCTACGAAACTGTCTTGTTTTCGTAGCAAGTTATTTTTGAATGTTTTGGAGCATCTTAATGGTATTTTTGGATATTTGAACTCCTCCAACATGTCCAGGGACCTTAACATCAAATATTTATTACTTAAAGGTAGTGTTGTGGAGAGAGAACATAAACCAAAGCTCTCGTTGAAGATCAGGGTTATACATTCTTGAAAAATAGGGTTTTGTTCCACATGTTTAGGAGAGTATTAAATATGTAAAGTGGAAATGAATCTATCATGTATCTTTCCAGCATGTGATGCTTATTTTGTAATTGTTTCAAAATATAAGGTAGAGTATGTAATAAATATGAGTTAGACTCCTATTGGGAGATGTCTTCTTTAAGGTGTAGCTGCCAGTTTCTTCTTAGAAGTCATGTTTTTCAGTTATGTGATGTGCCATAGGAGAATTCGATGAATCTAGCCACTAGGCAGATCATCCTTGTTGTAATAATATCTATTTAAAGACAAAGAATCGAAGGAGTGAGGGGTTGGAGAATTTTACCAAACTGTTGCTTTATGTATTTTGACTTATATCAATAATATAGAGTGACTTTCTTTAAATAGGATTATCATGGGCTTTTTAATGTCTTATTGATCCACATCTTATGTTTTACCACTTGCAGTGGATTTCATTTCTATTACTTAGAATTCATAACTCTATGCTTTGATTTCCTTTAGTAATGAAATGACTGTGTTATCCTATTTTTTATCAGTGAATTGGCTTTGTTAAAGACTCCTATCCACCTTAGCTTCCATGTCAAGAAACCTTGTCACTGAAAATACTGATTGTTGACACCATAAGCCCAATGGTAGAAAGCCTGTATTATTTCAACCATGGAAAATTTTAGGGGCTAATATTCGCAGGTGAGCTAATTTTCCATGGTTTTTCCAAAAAAACGATTCGTCAATTTCCATTTTTTTATAAAAATGATTCGCCCAAATTTTACAATATAAAATTATTTTACCTTAAAAATTGCCAACATTATATAGAAAATATATATAATATCATTATAAATTTTAATAATTTTACAAATACATCAACAAACATTTTATAGTTTGCATATAGGGACTAGTGAGATTCGCCAATTTTTTATACTCCAAGATAATTTTCCATCCTTAAAATTATCCCTGCTTTCAACCCGCAATCATAAAAAACAATATACAAATTCTATAGAGTTAGTCATCTAGCACTATCATTAACCAATATCATAAAATCCCTTTGAGAGAGCCCTCTCATACTGAAGAGGCTAAGCTTTAGTCAAAAGTTGGTTTGAAACAGTTACATAAAGTTGTTTGATCATTGGCCAATGAAGTACAATTTTTTGATGATATTTTGGTGCGTCTGTTGGGAGTCTGAAGGTATAATTTTCCCAAAATTTTGAAGTTGGACTATTGAAGGTAGCAGGACCCAAAATTTGTTTGAGGCTGCAACTACCTTGGTGACTCCATTAAAAATTCTCATGTTCAAAGGTGGCTTCAAAAAGGAGATATACGAGGAGTAATCCTGAACCAGATCCACCTACAATTTTGGATAATCCAAAGACAATTTCGAGAGGCATTCAAGGTATTTCTGCACAATTAGGTACTCCATTACACACAAAATCCTTGTCCTCTAAAGTTTTAAGAAGTCCTAAAGATAAAAAGTTTGATTATAAAATTCAGGAAGTCTTGTTTAGGTTTGAAAATGAAAAATAATTCACTGAAATTGCCTTAGTCCTGCAAAGAAGAGGCATTGATACCTCAGCCTTAGTGACCCAAAAAGATAAAGAAGAGTTTTGGGAAGTAGTAATATCAAATTTTTTATGAGAGAGGGAATATTTGGATTTGTTGAAGGAACTAGACCCATTTGAAATCTTGCTTAGAAGAAAATATGGTGTCCCTCTACCTGACTGGAGTTCAATTGTAACTGGACAAAAAAGACCAACCAATCCTCCTCCTAACAGTTCCTCTTCTTCTACTGCTGTTGTCCCTAAAAATACCATAGTTCTAGTCATTGTGGCGGGAAATATGCGACCTCGACCTGTTGCTGCACCTGCTAGGTATGCCCCTCTTCTTCTCCTAGTTGTCCTCAATGCTCTTCCTAGTAAATATTCTGCTAGAATAAAAACCTGGGGAAGTGATGAAGAGATTACAGATGAAGAGCATGTAGACTAGTTTAATGACTTCATAAACAGGGAGGAGGTTGACCATGAGGATGTCAAGATGAGATTATTTGCTCAGAGCATTACTAGTGAGGTCAGAAGGTGGTTCAAATCCATTTCTATAGGAAGTTTTCATAATGGGAATGAATTTGAAGGTAGCTTCTTGAGAAAAGGGGGAAATAGAACAAATCGTGTGCAAGCCCTCACTGAGTATAATAGATTGAAAAGAGTTGTTGAGGAAACTGTTCAAAATTTCTCCAAGAGATTTAATAAATCTTATGACTCCATCACTTCCCATATAATGCCTCCACCAGAAGCAGCTCAACTGAGATATGCTAAGGCCTTTGATTAGACTTTTCTATCCCGTTAAGAGAAAGAAAATCCCCTTCACTAGATGAAATGAAAAATGATGCTGTGAAGGTGGAGGTCAATATGATAGCAGCTAAACGTCCAAGATTGGAAAGACAAAATTGAAAGAAGAAGATAAGCCTTCCACCTCAGATGATAAATTTGACTCCATGATGAAGACAATGGAAAAATTGATGGATAGGCTTGCCCTTGGGAATGCCTCTGCTCCTCCTGCACAACATGAACCTCATTTTAGAAATCCTCAGTTCAGAAGACCTCAAAATCAGCAGAGACCAAGGGAAAAAATAAATCAGCTTGACCCTCAAGTAACGCCTCCTTTTCAGAAAAATTTAGTTGATGAAGAAGGTCAACCTGAAATAGTAGAAGACTCTATTCATTGCTTGGATGAAAACATGTCTGGAATTTTTTTGACTAAGGAAGAACATGATGAGTCAGATCATGATGTTAACAAGGGTGAATAACCATCTGATTACCTTAAATGTTACCAACATGCAATCTTTGAGATGTAGAAACAATACAACCTTAGAAACATAAATGTTCCTATTACTGCAAACAAAACACAACCTAAGAAAGATGACCCTAAAGCTGTCGAGGTTATAAAAGATCCACCACCTCCTCCTGTTGTGTAAGAGATTGAGAAAATTACTTATGTTTTCAGTTTCGAGAATGAGATTTCCAAAATCAAGATCCTAGTCCCTTTTGGAGAATTTCTTAAAGTGAATGAATAAAGAAGTAAAATTGTAAAAATGTTGAATTCTCAATTGGGAGCTACTGACATCCTTAATGTTCAATAATATCATCCTACCATTTATTTGGGATCAATATTGGAAGATGAGTAGAATGAAGAGGTGCCTCCTTTTTATGTCAGTCTTAGTATCCATGACATGACATTGCATAATTCCATGTTGGATTCAGGGACCTCTCATTACCTCATGCCTAAAGTGATCATGGAAAGGATGGGATTAGAAAACACTAGGCCATATAACGAATTTTTTTCCTTTGATTAAAAAAGAGTTCAGTGCATTGGTTTAATAAAATATGTTGTTGTTGGTCTTACACAAGTCCCTGCCAAGACAGTGGTAATGGACATTGTGGTAGCAGACATTCCACCTAATTTTGGCATGTTGTTATCAAGATCTTGGGCAGCAAACATCAAAGGCACCATGTAGATGAATCTAACTTATGCCACCATTCCTATTTTTGGTGAGAAAAGAAGAATATATAGAGAGACAAGGATGGCTTATATGGTAAGTATTAAGGAAAAACCTCAGAATTTCCCAATCTATGCTGTTGATACTAAATTAGGATCTATTATACTTTTCAATGAACTAACTGATGAAGTAGAAGATGAGAAGAAAGTAGAAATTCGGGAGATTGAAAATAAGAAAAATAGTGAAGAAAAGGCAGAAGGTTGGTGATTGTTACACTTCGAATCAGCAGGAAGAGAGGGGGTTGGAGCAATAATTTGGATCATAACTCCAGAGGATGAATGTAAGATTTTTTCTTTCAAACTGAACTTTGATTGCACAAATAACTTGGCTGAGTATGAATCTCTATTTTTGGTTTAGAAATTTTGAAAAGAATGGGTGCCCAAAATATTTCTTTTTGTGGAGATTCTGAATTAGTTATTAAACAATTTGAGGGTGTATATCAAACCAAGGATTTGAGAATGAGACCATATAGAAATTTTATCATGGAGAAGTTAGATAATTTTCAAGAATATTGCTTGTGAAGACTAGGGATCAAAACTTAGTAGTTGACTCCCTAACTATCTCTGCAAGTTTGTTTTTTATTCCTGTACATTCCACTGAAAGATATGAGGTTGAAGTTTGTCATAGGCCTGCTATTCCTAACAACATAATTCATTGGCAAGTTTTTGAGGATGACCAACAAGTCAAAAAATTTATAGAATTGAAAGAGGAGTTTGAAAGAACAAAAGTAGATCAACAAAACATGCTTGCTGAAAAAAAGGGGAATTCTGAAGTGTTACAACGGAAGAATAATTCTATACCTAAGGGTATCATCCCACTTCAAAAGCTTTTTGACCAGAATTATGTATTCAAATCTCCTAGGATAGAAGCTGACAATGAAGAGGTAGAGAGTTGTACCCTTGGAAAAGTAGCAATACCAAAAATGATTAAGCTTTTAAATTTTCTTTCAGTTGACATGAAACATAAATATATTGAGATGATGAAAAGTTTCATATATTTTTTTGCATGGGGTTATGCTGATTTAAAGTAATATGATCCTACTATTATTTAGCATACCATTCCTATTAAAGAAAATGAAAAGCCTTTCAAACAATAGCTGAGGAGGATTAATCCACTTCTCATGCCTCTGATTGAGAAAGAAATTAAGAAGATCTTTGATTCCAAAATTATTTTCCTAATCAGATTCTTAAAGTGGCTTGCAAACTTGGTTCCAGTCAGAAAAAAGAGTGGAGAAATCAGAATCTGCATTGACTTCAGAAACTTGAACAAAGCTTCTTTGAAGGACAAATACCCTCTCCCAGAGATGGACTAGATTCTGCATAACATTGTTAGTTCCCAAAGGATGTATATGCTAGATGGTTTTTCAGGATACAATCAGATACTAGTGCATCTAGAAGATCAGGAGAAAACTTCCTTTACCACACCATGGGGCACATTCATGTATTCCAAGATGCCCTTTGGTATGATGAATGCAGGAGCAACCTTTCAAAGAGAAATGGACATTGCCTTTTCTGAGGAGAAGGATAAGTTGGTGGTTGTCTATCTGGATGACATAAAAATTTTCTCAAGGAGAGAGGAAGACCACATGAAACATCTAGAGAAAGTTCTGCTGAAGTGTAGAAGGTTTTGTATTTCTCTTAATCCTAATAAGAGTATTTTTGCTTTAAATTTTGGAAAGTTACTTGGAAAGATTATATCTAAAGATGGGATTAATATTGATCTTAATAGGGTAATTCCATTCAGAAATTGCATCTGCCTAGAAGGAGGAGGGAAATTTAGTCTCTCCTTGGTGAGAAGGTTTATTCCTAACTTTGCTGATATTTTCAAAGACATAAATAAGATGTTGAAGAAAGGAGCTAACATAAAATGGACAGAAAAGGCAAAGCATTCATTTGAGGAGATCAGTAATGCACTCACTCAAGCACTAGTGTTGATCAGCCCAGATTTTTCAGAGGAATTTCTGGTTTTTACATTTGCATCAGAAAATACAATTGCTGGATTTTTGCTGCAGAAAGGGCATCAAAGTACTGAGTAGCCCATTTCATTTTTTAGCAGGACCTTAGCTAATTCAGAGTTGAAGTACACCATCCTAGAGAAACAGGCCTATGCTTTGGTCAAAGCCATCAAAGATTTTAGAATTTACATTCTGCATTCTCATGTAATAGCATTTGTTCCTAATGCTGTTGTGAAGGACATCATAACTCAAGCGAGGCATAGAAGGTATAAAATCACCATGGCTGCAAATAAGAATACCAAAAAATGTGTTCACTTCCTCATATATGAGCCAATGGACATGAATTTGTTAAATGAAGACCCCACTGCATTGGAAGTGTTTAGAAGGATAGGGTGTTTTCAATTCTGCCAAAGGCTGCAAGGGTGTCATTTGCAGGTTTCAAAGGAGTTTGCTAAGAGTTTTACTGGATCAGCTTCAAAGGTGGGAATGTTAAATATCATAGTAACACCAGAAACCATTGTAGCAACAACAGGAATCCCTAGAGGAGGAGAGAAATGGTTCAAAGGTATCAAGTTCACCATGCAAGACTGTAAAGAATTCATCAAGACAGAGCATAGTGAAATTTATCTCACAAACGCTATCCCAAGGAGCTATATGAAGGAAAAATACTCAAAGTTGTTGGTGATCATTCAGAAGTACTTCACCTATGAAGGGAGGTACCACATGGTTTATTCCTACAACCTTAGGCTTCTGCTACATTTTGTGGGTAAGAGGTCTCTTGATTTACCTTTTTACTTATACAGAATCTTAGCTAAAATGTCACACAAGGTTCAACTTAAAGCAAAAGGAAATGAAACCTCTCTTTTTCATCATGGTTTGATCAAGTTGTTAGTGTTAGATGAGTTAAAAATATTAGGCAGAGATTGGTCATCTTTTCTATTCATAAGTGGTTTTGAATTAGATGCTGTCACTCCTAAAATAACTACTAAACCTAGAGATATTCCATCACCTATAGTAGCAGAGCTAGTTGAGCCAATAATCATGGAGACAGAGCCATTACGGAAGGTTGATACATCCAAAGTTACACCTACAAAAAAAATGCCAACGGTTAGAAAACATGGCAGCAAGAGGGTTACAAGGAGTCAAACAGTGGTTAAAGGTAACTTAGAGGACATCTTTCATGCCATTGATATTGAAGAAAATCCCATAGTCCAAGCTGAAGACATAGATGAGGGAGGAAGGAAGATTAAGAAAGGAAAAACAGCTAAGAAGTTAGAATTTGCAGGTGATGATGTTGGATTTATTTTTCAAGCTAGAAAACAAATGACAAGACATGCCAAAAAAGTCTTGGAAAGTAAAAAATAAGCTCAGAAGGTTAGTGAAACTATTCAGCCACCACCAAGCATCATAGACCTCTCCTCATCTGCAAAATAATATTTGGTCATCAAGCAAAAGAAGGACAAAGAGAAAATAACTGAAAAGACAGAAGTTGAAGCCCTTAAGGAGTAGTTGAAAGATGCAAGTTAAGAGATATCAATCTTGAGGAAAGAGGCCAAGAAACATAGAGCTGACAGAGTGCATTTTGAATAGATGAGAAATATTTAGCAGGATCAAGTCACAAGTGTCTCTAAGACCTTGGAAAACATAGAAAAACTGATAAAGTGGGCTCAACCACTAAGAAAAGAGGTCAAGCATATCAAAGAGGTAAATCTGCACTTACAGTATAAGAATAAGACACTGAAAAAGCAAGTCAAAGACCTTCAAGAGCAATTAGAATTGATTCATGAATATTTGGAGAAGAAAGGTTTGAAGATGACTGTGGTTGAGGAGTCCATTGCTCAACTGATCATAAATGAGGAAGAAACACCATAGGGACTATAAGTTGATGTTAAATATGTTTTAGAGAGGTTCATTACATGAAAAAGATCAATTTTTTACAACTGGAGGTCACTTATTGCAGACAATTTTGAAATCTGGAATTTCTGCACTTTTACATATTTTCGTAGCATTTCCTAGGATTAAAGTGAGGAAAACGCTAAAAAAAATCCCGTAGCAGCTTTTTTTGCCTGTAAAGTCAATTTCTGCAGTTGTCAAGGAGGGAGTTTGATGGTGGTGATGTGTCATGACTTGGTTGACACCATGGAACTGCAAAGGAGAAAAGTTATTGGGTGCAGAAGCTACTTTTTCAACGTACCAAAGCTCGCTACGAAACTGTCTTTGTAGCGAGTTATATTTGAGGGTTTTGGAGCATCTTAATGGCAGTTTTGGATAGCTAAACTCCTCCAACATGTCAAGGGACCTTAACATCAAATATTTATGACTTGAAGGAAGTTTTGTGGGATATACATTCCTAAAAAATAGGGTTGTGTTCCACATGTCTAGGAGAGTCTTAAATATGTAAAGTGGAAATGAATCTATCATGTATATTTCGAGCATGTGATGCTTATTTTGTAACTTTTATGTAAATGTTTTATAAGATAAGGTAGAGTATATAATAAATATGAGTTAGACTCCTATTGGGAGATGTCTTCTTTAAGGTGTAGCTGTCATTTTCTTGTTAGAAGTCATGTTTTTTAGTTATGTGATGTGTCATAATAGAATTCGATGAATCTAGCCACTAGGTAGATCATCCTTGTTGTAAGAATCTCTATTTAAAGACAAAGCATCAAAGGAGTGAGGGGTTGGATATTTTTGCACCAAACTACTGCTTTATGTATTTTGACTTATATCATTAATACATAGTGACTTTCTTCTTGGAAGACCTGAGATTCTCATGGGGTTTTTAATATCTTATTGATACACATCTTATGTTTTACCAGTTGCAGTAGATTTTATTTCTATTACTCATAATTCATAACTCTATGCTCTGATTTCCTTTAGTAATGAAATGACTGTGTTTTCCTATGTTTTATGAGTGAATTCCCTTTGTTAAAGACTCCTATCTTCCTCAACTTCCATGTCAAGAAACCTTGTCACTGAAAATACTGATTGTTGACTCTATAAGGCCAATGGTAGAAATCTTGTATTCTTTCAACCCGAAATCATAAAAAAAAGATACAAATTCCATAGAGTTAGTAATCTAGCACTATCATTCACCAATATCATAAAATCCCCTTGAGAGAGCCCTATCAGTCTGAAGAGGCTAAGCTTTAGGTAAAATATGGTTTGAAATAGTTACACTGAGTTGTGTGATCACCATAAAATCAAGTACAATTTTGTGATAACATTTTGGTGTGTCTGTCGGGAGTCTGAAGACATACTTTTCCCGAAATTTTGAAGCTAAAATATTGAAGGTAGCAGGAGCTCAGAAGCTATTCAAGGCTGCAACTACCTTGGTGACTCCATACAAAATTCTCATGTTCAAAGGTGGCTTCAAAAACGAAATATAGGAGGAGTAATCCTGAACTAGATCCACCTACAATTGTGGATAATCCGAACACAATTTCGAGAGGCATTCAAGGCGGAAAAATCATGTACTCCATTACACACAAAAGCGTTGTCCTCTAATGTTTTAAGAAGTCCTGAAGATAAAAAGTTTGAGGATAAAATTCAGGAAGTCTTGTTTAGGTCTGAAAATGAAAAATAATTGACTGAAGTTGTCTTAGACCTACAAAGAAGAGGTATTGATACCTCAGCCTTAGTGACCCAAAAAAATAAAGAAGAGTTTTGGGAAGCATTCACATCAGAGTTGTTATTAGAGAGTGTTAAACACCATGTTGAAGCACACACATGGTGTATGAGGAAGAAGAATGCACACACAAGAGAAACAACACACAATGAAAGATAAGCGTGAGGCTTTCTTGTTTTCCATTATACAAAGATGTACATTTATAGTACAATGGTGTGACTCTTGGTTTCACATTCCAAGGTCACTTGGACTCCACTGTGACTTTTCGCATTCCACACCTACCCATGTAGGATTAGGTGTTCCAACATCCCCCCTTAATCCGAAGGGGTATGTGTGAGTCCAAGAAAAGAGTTGTAATACAAATCTGCAAAGTATGCATGGCAGCACTTGGCTGAATCAACTCTCTAAAATGTTGGAAAAAAGAGGTGGTTTTAGGATGACCACAAACACTGGAACGCAAAACATGTTGCAGTTCCCGGAACTCTTCCAAAACTGGCAAGAAGCTAAAAGCTTCTGCTAGAGGAATTGTCCCTCATAAAAAAGGGAGACCTTCGACCTAAAATAAGGGAGGTCTACTACCTGTGGTGGTTTTAGGTTGTCCACCAACCAAAGATGATGGTTTTACGTTATCCACCAACCGAAAATTATGGTTTTCGGTTATCCACCAACCAAAGATGATGGTTTTAGGTTATCCACCAACCAAAAATGATGGTTTTAGGTTATCCACCAACCTAAGGTATGCTCATGGGCATCCGTATCTCTGGCTACATCTCTGAATCCGAAATGACGAATTGTGGCTCAGGCTCGCTTGAACTGCTGGCTACAACTCTGAATCTGGAATGAGAGATTGTGGCTCAGGCTCGCTTGATCTGTCGTCGAAGCTTGTACATGACCACCATTTTCCCCCCTGTCAAGGACAAGGTGAGATGATGGCGAAAACTCAACTGCAAGTTTTCTCAATATTCGTGAACATGTTCTGACATGCGACTTAAACATCTTCTTGGCTGCTGATGCCCATTGCCAAGAAGCGATCCATCCAAGATGAATCTTGGTTCTTGCAAGAGGCTTGTTTCTGAAGCATCTGTCTGAAGAATGAGTGTGCCGACCACAGTGCTTGCATGGATGAAGATCAAAACAATGATCTTTCATATGGCCAACTCGATCACAGTGTTGGCATGTTACAATCTGATGTTGTGAAAGCGGAATAGAATCTGGAACAGCTGCAGGTGAACTGTCATACATGAATCCGGCACTCTGAAATATGATGGGCTTGGTGTAGTCTGGAATATGAAAGGACACATCCTTTTCATATCCAAGACCAGTTCTGTGCTTGTTGTGGACAAGCTCTTCCCAAGGTCTGATGATGGGCTTGAGAAGTGCAGGTTGAACTGCTGCATCTGCATGTACATCTGCTCTAGTACAAGGAACTGAATGGGAATCATCTGCAACTTTGCTGACTTGCTGCTGATGGGAGTCTTTCTCAATCTTCTGAACAGAAACAGGTTCAGAATGGTGACTCTTCTGCTGAAGTTCTTCTTGCTGAAGCTGAGATTTCAACTGCAAAAACTCAATCTTCTCTTGTGCATCTAGCAAACAACTCTGAATGTTACATAGAGCATCCTTGCTCATTTTTATCATATCATGAACATTTGAATGAATGAGGTCATTCAACAACACTAATGCCTCATTGATTTTGGCCATTTTCAACAATTTAGGCTAAAAAATGAAAGGGTGTCGGCTTCAACCGAAAATGCACCCGTTTACAATGTGATGCAACAATAAATACAAATGATTCCAAAGAATTCTCGAAGTACAAAGTGTGCTCCTCAAATGATGGAGGGCAATCAACAATGACTTACATCAACAACTCAAATTCACTGATTCCAACTATGAATGAAGAGGAAAATACAATGTCAATATCTCTGCAAAATATGTGCAGCTGAAAACACTATGCAAGAGGCCTTTGAGGTAGCTGAAATTTTTCTTCAAGGAGTTGTTTTCAATGATGGCAAATTTGTCTTCAAATGTGAAATTCTTCAAAAAATCACTCTCATGTCAAAAATCTCACAATGTCAAATTTCACTTTCTTCTTCTATATGTATAGTCTATGTCATTTCTTCAATTCTGCTCACATATCATGGAATATTTGGATATGTTGAAGGAACTAGGCCCATTTTATATCTTGATTAGAAGAAAATATAGTGTCCCTCTACCTAACTGGAGTTCAATTGTAACTAGACAACAAAGACCAAATAGTACCCCTCCTAACAGTTCCTCTTCCTCTACTACTGTTGTCCCTAAAACTACCACAGTTCCAATCATTATGGCAGTAAATGTGCGACCTCCACCTGCTACTGCACCTGCTAGGTATGCCCCTCTTGTTCTCCTAGCTATCCTTGATGCCATTCCTAGCAAATATTACGCTAGAATAAAAAATTAGGGAAGTGATGAAGAGATTAGAGTTGAAGAGCATGTAGACCAGTTTAATGACTTCATAGACAGGGAGGAGGTTGACCATGAGGATGTCAAGATGAGATTATTTTCTCAGAGCTTTACTGGTGAGGTCAGAAAGCGGTTCAAAGCCCTTGATGCAGGAAGCTTTTATAATTGGAATGAATTTGAAGATAGCTTCATGAGAAAATGAGGAAATGGAGCAAACCTTGTGCAAGCCCTCACTGAGTATAATATCTTGAAAAGAGTTGTTGATGAAACTGTCCAAAATTTCTCCAAGAGATTTAATAAAGATTATGACTCCATCCTTGCCCATCTAAAGCCTCCACTAAGAGCAGCTCAACTGAGATATGTTGAGGCCTTTGATTATGAATTTTCTATCCTGCTAAGACAAAAGAGAATCCCCTTCACAAGATGAAATGCAAAATGATGCTGTAAGGGTGGAGGTCAATATGCTAACAGCTAAAACGTCCAAGATGGGAAAGACAAAATTGAAAGAAGAAGATAAGCCTTCCACCTCAGATGATAAATTTGACTCCATGATGAAGACAATGGAAAAATTGATGGATAGGCTTGCCCTTGGGAATGCCTCTACTCCTCCTGCACAACATGAACCTCAGTTTAGAAATCCTCAGTTCAGAAGACCTCAAAATCAACAGAGACCAAGGGAAAATAGAAATCATCTTGACCCTCAAGTAAGGCCTCCTTTTCAGCAAAATTTAGTTGATGAAGAAGGTCAGCCTGAAATACCAGAAGACTCTATTCATTTCTTGGATGAAAACGTGTCTGGAATTTTTTTTACTAAGGAAGAACATGATGAGTCAGATCATGATGTTAACAAGGGTGAATAACCATCTGATTACCTTAAATTTTACCAACATGCAATCTTTGAGATGCAGAAACAATACAACCTCAGAAACATAAATGTTCCTATTAATGAAAACAAAACACAACCTAAGAAATATGACCCTAACATTGTTGAGGTTATAAAAGATCCACCACCTCCTCCTGCTGTGTAAGAGATTGAGAAAATTACTTATGTTTTTAGTTTGGAGAATGAGATTTCCAAAATCAAGATCCCAATCTCTTTTGGAGAAATTCTTAAGGTGAATGAATAAATAAGTAAAATTGTAAAAATGTTGAATTCTCAGCCAGGAGCTACTGACATCCTTAATGTTCAAGAAGAGCATCCTACCATTTATTTGGGACCAAGATTGGAATATGAGCATAATGAAGAGGTGCCTCCTTTCTATGTCAGTGTTAGTATCCATGAAATGACATTGCATAAGGCCATGATGGATTCAGGGGCCACTCATAACCTTATGCCTAAAGTGATCATGGAAAGGATGTGATTAGAAATCACTAGGCCATATAAGGATTTATTTTCCTTGATTCAAGAAGAGTTCAGTGCATTGGTTTAATATAATATGTTGTTGTTGGTCTTACACAAGTCCTTGCCAAGATAGTGGTAATGGACATTGTGGTAGCAGACATTCCACCTAAGTTTGGCATGTTGTTATCAAGGTCTTGGGCAGCAAAGATAAAAGGCACCATGTAGATGGATCTAGCTTATGCCACCATTCATGTTTTTGGTGAGAAAAGAAGAATATACAGAGAGGCAAGGATGGATTATATGGTAAGTAGTAAGGAAAAACCTCAGAATTTCCCAATCTATACTGTTGATACTATATTAGGATCTGCTATACTTTTCAATGAGCTAACTGATGAAGCATAAGATGAGAAAAAAGAAGAAATTCAGGAGATTGAAAATCAACAAACAGAAAATCAGAAAAACAGTGAAGAAAAGGTAGAAGGTTGGTGGTTGTTACACTTTGATGGACCAACAAGAAGAGAGGGGGTTGGAACCAGAATTTGGATCACAACTCCAGAGGATGAATGTAAGTTATTTTATTTCAAACTGAACTTTGATTTCACAAATAACATGGTTGAGTATGAATCTCTATTTTTGGGTTTAGAAATTTTGAAAATGATGGGTGCCCAAAATATTTCTTTTTGTGGAGATTCTGAATTAGTTATTAAACAAGTTGATGGTGTATATCAAACCAAGGATGTGAGAATGAGAGCATACAAAAATTTATTTATGGCGATGTTAGAGAATTTTCAAGAATATTCCTTTATTGTGAAGATAAGGGATCAAAACTTAGTGGCTAACTCCCTAGCTGTCTCTACAAGTCTGTTTGTTATTCATGCACATTCCACTGGAAGATATGAGGTTGAAGTTCGTCATAGGCCTACTATTCCTGAAAACATAATTCATTGGAAATTTTTTGAGGATGACCAGCAAGTCAAAAACTTTATAGAATTGAAAGAGGACTTTGAAAGCACACAAGTAGATCAACAAAACATACTTGCTGAAACAAAGGGTAATTCTGAAGTGTTACAGCTGAAGAATAATTCTATACCCAAAGGTATCATCCCACTTGAAATTTTTTTTGAGCAGAATGATGTGTTCAAATCTCCTAGGATACAAGCTGATGATGAAGAGGTAGAGAGTTGTAACATTGGTAAAGTAGCAATGCCAAAAATGATTAAGCTTTCAAAGTTTCTTGTAGTTGACATGAAACAGAAATATATTGAGATGATGAAAAGTTCCATAGATGTTTTTGAATGGAGTTATGCTAATTTAGATTAATATGATCCTACTATTATTCAGCATACCATTCCTATTAAAGAAAATGAAAAGCCTTTCAAACAGAAGCCGAGGAGGATTAATCCACTTCTCATGCCTCTAATTGAGAAAGAAATTAAGAAGCTCTTTGATGCCAAAATTATTGTCCCCATCAAATTCTCAATGTGGCTTGCAAACTTGGTTCCAGTCAGAAAAAAGAGTGGAGAAATCAGAATCTGCATTGACTTCAGAAACTTGAACAAAGCTTCTTTGAAGAAAAACTACCCTCTCTCAAATATGGACCAAATTCTGCAGAACATTGTTGGTTCCCAAAGGATGTCTATGCTGGATGGTTTTTCAGGATACAATCAGATACTAGTGCATCTAGAAGATCAGGAGAAAACTGCCTTCACCACACCATGGGGCACATTCATGTATGCCAAGATGCCCTTTGTTCTGATGAATGCAGGAGAAACCTTTCAAAGAGAAATGGAAATTACCTTTGTTGAGGAGAAGGATAAGTTGGTGGTTGTCTATCTAGATGACATAACAGTTTTCTCAAGGAGAGAGAAAGACCACTTGAAACATCTGGAGAAAGTTCTGTTGAAGTGTAGAAGGTTTGGTATTTATCTTACTCCCCCTAAGAGTATTTTTTCCTTAACTTATGGAAAGTTACTTGGTCACATTATATCTAAATATGGGATTAATATTGATCTAAACATGGTCAATGCCATTCAGAAAGTGGATCTGCCTAGAAGTAGGAAGGAAATTTAGTCTTTCCTTGGAAGGGTGAATTTTGTGAGAAGGTTTATTCCTAAATTTGCTGAGATTTTCAAAGACATAACTAAGATGCTGAAGCAAGGAGCTGACATAAAAAGGACAATGGAGGAAAAGCATTCATTTCAAGAGATCAAGAAGGCACTCACATAAGTACCAATGTTGATCAACACAGATTTTTCAAAAGAATTTCTGGTTTTTACATTTGCATCAGAAATAAAATTGTTGGAGTTTTGTTGCAGAAAGGATAGCAAAGTACTGAGCAACCCATTTAATTTTTTAGTAGGACCTTAGACAATTCAGAGCTGAAGTACAAAATCCTAGAGAAACATGCCTATGCTTTGGTAAAATCCATCAAATATTTCATAATTTACATGTTGTTCTCATGTAATAGCATTTGTTCCTAATACTGTTGTGAAGGACATATTAACTCAAGATGATATTGATGGTAAGAGAAGAAAGTGGATATCTAACTTGCTATAATATGATATAGAGATCAGACCTACAAAATTGGTCAAAGGTCAGGGGCTAAAAAATTTGATGGCATAGTCAAATTTTGAATGTCTTGATATGAATTTAATTGCAGAAATTTCAAAATTATCAAATGAAGATGAAGAGTTGATTCCCATTGAAAATAAGTACATCCTTTCTAATTGGTACAAATATATTGTTTTTATCTTACATCATAATAGGGCTCCTGTTGAATTGACAAAATCTAAAGCAAGGTTTGTGAAGTTGAAATCCCTGAGGTACTACATCATTGATAAAAATCTGTATTGGAAATATACTGGTGGTATTAGTTTGAGTTGTTTGCTAGAAGAGGAGGCAGAAAAATTGATTGAGGAGTTTCACAAAGGAGATTTTGGAGGTTATCATTATTGGAAGGCCAAAACAAATAAGATTCTCAGAGCAGGGTACTACTGGCCTACTATGTTCAAAGATGTCTACAAAAATGTTGCTGCATGCCATGAATGCCAGATTTTTTATGGTAAGAAAAAGCTTTTTCCTTTACCCTTGATGCCTATCTATGTTGAGGTGCCATTCCAGCAGTGGGGGATAGATTTTATTGGTGAGATTCATCCATCATCTTCAGGTTAGCATCGCTGGATTCTGGTAGCAACTGAATATTTCACCAATTGGATTGAGACAATCCCAACTAGGCAAGAAAATTATTCAGTTATCATTTCATTTTTGGAGAATAAAATATTGTCTAGATTTGGCTGTCCTATGAAGATCATCACTAATAATGCACATGAATTCAAATCCAAGAGGATGATCAGTTTTATTCGTCAATATCACATTACACTTAGAAACTCTACTACATACTATCCACAAGGTAATGGTCTTGTTGAATATTATAACAAGAGCATTGTGAATATTGTTAAGAAGGTGTTGCAGGAAAATAAAAAGTCATGGTATCTGAAGCCGAAGTATGCCCTGTGGGCTGATAGAGTGTGCACAAAAAGGTCAATTGGAACTTCACCTTACGAGTCAATGTATGGGGCTGAAGCTATTTTTGATACATCCTTGGGAGTGCCTAGCATGAAGCTGCTGCAAGGATTAGAGGAGGAGCCAAATGAAATTCAGAGGAGAATAAATTAGTTGATAGCCTTGCAGGAAAAAAGGGAGGAAGTCTATAACAAAAATAAACAATCTAAAAAAAAAATTAAGAAGACATTTGATAGGAAGGTCAAAGAGGAAAAATTTCAGATTCAAGATGTGGTATTGAAGTGGGAGGAAAGAATTGAAGAAAATGGGAAACATGGTATGTTTAAGAATATTTGGAAAGGTCCATTCATAATGGCTGCATTCCATGGAAATAAGAATTACATACTTCAAGAGATGGATGGACAACCTTGTGCTGGAGGGCCTATCAATGGCAAGTTTTTTAAGCACTATTCCTTTTAATTTCTACTGATATTTCATTCCATTGTATATATTTCATTTTGTTATGATTTTCTGCTAATAAAGATGATCATCAAGCTTGAGCCCAAGGTGAAGGCCATTAGATTTTAAAGGAAAGCTTGGAAAATTTCAGATTTTTTATTTCCAAGAAGATGGATAACACTGGAACTATAGGTTCTTTGGTGTACCACAAGGGCACACCATCCCAAGTGGAGCCACTTTTATCACTTAGAAAAAGTGAAACATTATTTGACAGGGTCATAGAGTTCATTTGTCAAAAGTATGGTCATAGAGTTCATTTTTCAGAAGTTGTTAAAGTAAAATTTAAATTTTTCATATTAACCTATCCTAAGGTTCAAACCCACCTCCATTCAAGTCTTATCATGTCCCATCAGTCAAACTTAACAATCTGGAAAACAAGCAGTCTTTCTAGCCAATGATATTGATCCAAGTAGAAGGCTGAATGGAACATTTGATAATAAATATACTCAAATAAATAATCTTTATGTAGAAATTATACCACCCCATGTGGATAAGAATTTTCTTCCAGCGAAATTTGGTCGGCCTTGTCCTATTGCTAGTATTAAAATAAGGTGGTCAAGAACAATGGAATTGATTTCGTTGCTATCATGACCAGAGAATATGGTAAGGAATCAAAGGATGAAATGAAAGAGGTTAGGGTGGGTGAATTGGTTACACTCCCTTTCCAAGAGGATGAGCATCAAAGGAACATGATCGACAGCATGGAAATGTGTGTTATTGATTGTAGTTGTGCATTTAAACAATAAATAATGGGAAAGGGACATGACAACCCATTGATCAATTTCTTATTTGACCGTGGATTAAAGGTGAATACATACTATGTTTGGTATCTCTATTCATTTTCTCAAAAAAATCCACTTCAAAGTCATTGGACAGGGTCTTTCTCCATGGTAACTAGAAGTGGACAATTTATACCACCTCTTTTAAACCAACAGACATGCATGATAAGTCCAAAAAAGAGAAATATTATACTGCAAGTAATGTTTCTCGAAGGAATGGGTGGGTTGATCTAAAGTGCTCCTCAATTGACAAATAAGAAGATGGATTTGAAGACACATCACAATATTTTACCCTAGAAAGGAATCATATAAAAGAAGCTATGAATTTTTCCTTGGATAATATTGATGCAATAGGGTTTGATATGACCTGTGAATTATTGTGGGATATATATACTCCTATAAAGGTGGGAAAAATTCCATATTTGAATATTTTCAGTGAATATGGACCAAACAACAAATGTGATATAAATGGATTTTTTAAGGGTCTAGTTGAGGATAATTAGAAGAAACCTAATACTGAGAATGGGAAGGCTTTTTTGGCTGAAGAAACTAAACTAAAAGGAAATTGTAGTCCATTGCAAAATGAAAAATATCACTTTTGAGAACACTCCTACTTATCCAGAATTGTAAAATCTTTGGTTTACCATATTATTGATGAAACTGAAGGAATATTTTAATTTATGCTCATTGATATATACACATAAGGAAGAATACAATGCAAAGATCTTGGCAGTTGACAACTTCATAAGAAATATATTGGGATACATTTTTGTGTTGTATGTTTGAAGTTCCTGCAAAGATAATTTAGGAATGTGTACTTTCCTATATGGTCTTTCCTCGTGTCCTTGGGAAATGTAGACATCAAGAAGCTTGTATTGAAACATGAAATTTAGGATGTAGTGTTAAGCCTCACTATCACGTTATGAGTATTACATATTCTATAGATTCCAACTAGGATACAAGGAATTTAAGTTTTAGTTTAAATATTATTGCATGCTTCACTTTGGGATAAAACCAAGTTCAACTTTAGACGATACTATGTATGAAGGTGTTATAGTCAATGATATTATTTTGTGTTTTGAAGTAGTAAGTGAAGAACAGTGCAAAAAAATTGAGTGTGTAGTCGATGATGTTGTTGTATTTAACTTTTTATTTTCACATGGATGAACCCCATTTAATTGGACCACAGATCCTTAGGGAAATTATACTATTCAAAGGGCATTGCGTAATCATCGTGACCAAGAGTTAGCTAAAGCAACTACTTCAATGGGGAAAGGAGATTCATCCACACAAGAGATTATGGATCCTATCATAGTTTTTAAAGACTCTAGATCATGTGCCTCAGGGGATTTCTATACTCATGTGGGTCTCAGGAATACAATTTGATTTCTTGGGAAAAAAAATATTATGTGGGGAGGACTGTAATACCCTTGACAAACTAGGGCCCTAGATTTATAATAAAAGGGGAAAAAGAGGGATTTTTTTTAAACAATCAAGGAAGATGTGGTATTTGTTGATGGCATTATCATCCATGGTATTTGATGGTAAATTCCATAAACCTGGGAAAAAGGCTCAATGTGAAGTTACAAAGTAAGTAAGGAGGAGAAAGGAAGGCATGGATTTGGATTTTATTTCTTGGCATTTGATTTGGAAAATTAGATGAGTCTTCCACAGGTGAGGGTGTCAAATGAAATATTAAAGCTAGCTTTGGTGGAATTCAGTCTGACCTAAGTCAAAAAATCAAGTTTTGGTGGTGCTCAAAATCACCCTAGCAGACTCATTCTTTTTATTTTTTTGTCAGGGGTTTCATGTGTCTATTGTTTTTGGTTGTGGGTATTTGTTTCTTGGGTTCTTCTGTATATTTCATAGCAACCTTATCTATATTAAAGAACCAGGAAGTATATTAGAGTCACTCATACACCATATCATCGACTGGCAGGCAGGTAGCAAGAAGAAAGGGGCGTCGAAACAATGAAAATCAAATTGTTAGGCCCTGAGGCCATTCTGTGCGGGACAAGCGATATAGGGGGATTGTTCCTCCCATTTTTAGTGTGAGATAATGTTACAGGGAGTTATGTAACTTGAGGAACACACCAACATTAGAGGGTCGCTAGACCATACATGCTAACCGTGGACCATTAATCTAATGCTGATTTAATTTCACACGATCATGGATTCAGAGGACCATTAACTCATTGTATAAGTATTGGGAGGTGTTGATGCTCGAGATACCATTTAATAATAGATTCAGGGCTCAAAGTGCCATTATGTAATTGTAAATAGAAATAGGGAGCCTCTTCCAACATCATCCAGGTCACAAGGCTGAGACCTTTCCCGAGGGATGTCAAATTAGTAATAAAACACTTTATTTAACAATTTTTTCCTCGGCTCAAAGGTAGATATAATTATTCCTATGTAATAGATACACATAGCATTCATGTTGGTGATAAAAAAATGGAATTAGGAATTACCTTTGATATTGGGTCATCACATGACTAATATGGTGTTTATATATTAATTTCCCCTTTTATTGGAATGGCAAATAAAGTTGTGATATTTTATCATAGTGCATCATGCGGTTATTATTACATAATAGTATATCATATGGTCATTTGGTATACATTTGAGCGGATTATCTTAATAAAATAAATAAATAAAAAGGGTGGCTTTTGGAATATTTTCCAATATTTTGCTCTTAGAATTTTACATGCATATAAATATAGAATTAAATGTTTTTCAGTTAACCCTTCTAGTTCTTTTACTTTGTCAAGAAATTTTCAGTAGGGCCTACTTTGGGGACCTAGTCACTCAATTCTAGCCTTTTTTACCAAACTCGGGAATATCTCTAGGTTATTGGCTTGCCTAGCTTAGCTTGAGGACTAAACTTGTTCACCATCAATTAAATATTAACATGCACTTGTATCCTTTTATTAAAATCCTATTTTTTAGACAAAAATAAATAAATCATAACATAGTACACATGGGAAATAAATTCTCATTTGGGAAGAAAAATGACAACATAAAACACATTTATAGTACTCATATGCATCTAATGTATGGTAACTACTACTACAACCTCCCCCCACCCCACCCTCTGCACCTCCTCGAGACAATTTCACTTCCATAGAATTTTTCTGTACCTAGTGACCATATCATGTCTAACCCAAAACATTTTCTAACACCCACCAGGTCTAGTCTAGGATTTCAACTAAGCACCTAGGCTTTAGTTTGGAATTCCACTGACCAACTAACTCAACAATTCCTTACTTGGCAGCATCTTGTGTCCCTCAACAATGTCTTATTTGATAGAAATAAGCTTACAAATTTATTTTCCTCCCTTAGGCCTCCTTTAACTAGGCTCCAAGTTCACTAGGGTTCCTAAGGATTTTTCCCACTCACCCTCTTGGCTCCATTTTCCGTAACTCAGATGATTTATTTCTAGGGAGAGGAATAAATTTCTGGTAAGTGAAACTCTCTTTTAGAAAAATTTCCCTCTGTAATTTCCACATCTTACCTTAACCAATATTTGTTAATGGAATTAAAAAAAATAATTTTTTATGTTTATTATGCATTAATACCAGGAATTCTATATGGCCCACAATCTGCCAAATAACTTTTGACAAAAGTAAAATAAAATATCCACAATTCACAATTAAAATATTCGCAAGTTTCAGTGGAGTTTAGTGAATGGATGAAGGTGAGGAGAAAAAAAGGGACTAGTTAATGTCTAAGAATGGAAATCCATTGTAAATGGACTACGATTATGGCCAATTAATGTCTAATAATGACAAGCCATTGGAATTGGATTATGATTGTGGCCTGAGAGGGGCGGATAACATTGCAATACAAAGAGGTGGATTCAACATTTATCTATAGATATTTTGGTGTTTGATGTTTTCAGAGTAACATGGGAAGGGATAGAGATATGCCACATTTTTAAAATTTATAGGATTTGGTTTATAATTTGTATGAGTAAAGTATAAATACGTGCAATGTTATTGGTGAGCCTTGGTATTGCACCAAGAGTGTTGCAACTCCTAGGGGCTGTCCTACTTTACTTTATCAACCCCGAGTTTGTACGAACTTGGAGTGATAGTATTATATACACAAAAGATGAAATCTATTCATGTCATCCTCTTCTACTTTACAAAAGGGTGCTATTTTTCAAACTATTATAAGAAAAGGAAAGTAAATTGCTGGAAGAAAATGAGAGAAAGGAAACTAAACTAAATTGCTGAAAAGAAATGACATGAATGAAATTAATTTAATTTGAACAAAAGAAATGAGAGAAAGGAAACTAATTTAACTTGTTGAAAATGAATGGAAGAAAGGAAAATAATTCTAAACCACACTTAACTTGATGAAACGGCTAAATTCACTCTATTTATCCTATGGTCTATCTACCATGCTTCTATCCATGAAGCTAAACTATCCATGACTTAATTATGATTGAGAAAATGTGGATTTGCAGTTTGGAGAAGAGAAGGGGTAAAAGGTGTTAATGGAGGGCTTAACACATGAAATGGGGCTTAGAAGTGGAAAGAGGGGGTTTGAACTTTATTATAGTGAAAAAATGGCTTTGGAGCAGAATGAATTGAGAAGTGCAATGGCAGAGATGCAATGGAGGAAAAAGATGCGATAACAATATCGCAATCGGCAGGAAAAGAGCGGTAAGTATTAAAAATAAGGGAAATAATTGCGGTTTGTGATAAAAATGCATGACGTGGCAGGAGGACCCACGGTGGAGTGTGATAAAAATATTGAAATCGGCAGGGAAAAGAGCGGTAAGTATTAACAAACAGGGAAAGAATTGCGGTTTGTGATTACAATGTGTGACGTGGCAGGAGGACCGACTGCAGTGTGTGATAACAATATCTCAATCGGTAGGAAAAGAGCGGTAAGTATTAAAGAAACCGGAAAATGATGCGATCTGCGATGAGGAGCGATGGTAAGTCCAAAGGAAAAAAATGTGGTTTCTAATGTTTTTGAATATTTTTAATAAAAGAGTAGGGAAGGGAAGTAGAAAGGGATATCACATTCGAGCTTAGAATGAGAGAGTGTTAAAAAAGATCACAAGTGATTTGTGATTTGTGAAGGAGTGAGGTACGATGAGCGGGAGTTTCGAGGTGAAAGGGGTGGAAGTCTAATTCTAATGGTTTTCAAGCATTTTGTGTTAGAAAGGGTAAGGCAACTGTGAGTGATAAGTCTTGAAGGAAAGAGGGAAATAGTGTGACGTACGAAAAGGTTGAGATATGCGATATGTGATATTGAAATATTGCAATAGGTGAAAGAGCGGTAATTCTTAAAAAGAACTGAATGAAAACTCCTATCGGTGATTAGCAAAGTACAATAGTGGGTTTCGAGGAGGAAAGGCAGAGGCCAACTTTGATGGTTTTTCCAGTGTTTTTGCGTCAAAACGAGTAAGGCAACCATAACCAATAGAAATGAAGGAATAAGGTGGCTAAAGGTTTTAAGTGATTTTAGGGGAAAATGGTGGGTGTAGCAGTTAAAATAAGCATAAAAAAGGAGGGAATGGAGGCGTAAAATCAAGGTTTAGAGGTGTAACGTAGAGATGGAATTAGTGAACAGAAATCAATGTTTTTGGTTTGTGGGAAGGCTTACCCTCCTCGAGCTCTATTAACAGAGATGAGAAGGGAAGTTTAGATCCACATATTTTAGAGTTTTATCCTCTAGTTTGCTATTCACAAGAAAATGAAAAACTACAACAACAAACTGAAAGCAAAGACTAAGCAACAATGTAACTATCAGAAGCAGAGCTAATTGAATGACAGAAAGAAAACTAGCTTAATGTAAGAAAGGAAAATATAGTAACAACAGAAGCTGAGGTACATGGATTGGACCCTAACCCATGAGCCTAGCTCTCTGAAACTTAAATCACTTGAATGAAATCAATCTACTCATTTCATAAAAGAATAACCTCATACATATCTGAAATTTTGATCACTGAATAAAATAATAAAAATCTTGATAGCTTGCAACAAAGTTTCAACTCGAATCGGCTAACTCCTCCTAGCTCTAGCTCTGCTCTATTTATTCTATAGGGAAGCTACCAAAAACTCCTGAGAAAATAGTGATCGAGTCCACTTGACTCTAATAAAAAAATATTGAGTGATTGGCTGCCTTTGGAATTCAAATTACTGGAAAGAATCCTTGGGGATCCTTTGGTTGCCATTGGAATTCGAATTGCTGGAGAGAATATTTAGGATCCTTTGAGAGTTAAGGAGGGTGGAAAATCCTCCAATAATTTCTCCTTGTTGTCTCCTCCAAGTATTTATGATAAAATCCTTATAAAAATGCTTAAGAAACCATGATTTGCTGCACTCAACCTCATATTAGGCACTCAGAGTATGTTAGCCTTAATCACCACCTATAATAGCATCATAAAACAAATAATAATAAAAATGAAATAAAAAGAGATCTAAGAAGGAAAAAAGGTGACCATTACCCCCTCCAAATATGTCTAATGATGGAGCTCATCAGTTATCTCGTATCATGCATTGTTGTAATATTCCACAATCGGAAAAGCTCATGAATCAAGCACTAAAAACGCACTTCCAGCAGCATATGCAATAAAACAGTAAAATGATCACTTGGATCCCATAGATACATCCATATAGCATCTAAATACAAGAGGATATTAGAAATAAATGAAACTAGGTGGGTTAAACAAACCTCCCACACTAGTGTAGCTGAAAATGACTAAAAACCCCAAAACTGCATTTTACTGGAGTTGCTGCATAAAGTGACTGCGCAGTCTTATGAGGGTATTAAAACAGAAGATAACAAGACAAATATATCTACTCATATATTAGACAATCATGCTCATAAACTAAGATCTAGTCTCCTTATACAAAACACAAGATAACCCGACAAGGGTTTCTTGTCAAACACTCTGCATACAAAATGTGATATTCAGTAATTTACTGAATCACCATTGCAACGCTAAAGAACATGAGTGTACAAGGCTGGAAATATGTCTGATATGATGTAGATCACTCAAAGGATTCCTCCCATGAAAGAATGAACCTCTCAATCACAAGGAAACTTAGTAACGGAGCCACCAAACCATGCACTGAGCACTGCCTCCAAAATACGCATTCCCTAGTAGAAACTGTGCTGGGAATGTATGGGAAATGTTCGGTCTGATACCACAGATATGAAATAAGCTATGGAGCTCTCCAAACAAGTCTCTCAAGTGAAGGAAATCTTCCTGTAATGAGAAAATAGCTCAGAAACTGGGATTCCAATCCCTTCCACTGCTGCACCCAGCAACACTACACAATCTACGACAAAGCTATGTTGATGATGTAGGCTGAATCTTGGCCTAAAAACCTGATGTGGAATGATGAATACAAACTCTCCCTATGAGGCTCCTCAAGGAGAGAGGTGGGATTCCCGCTCGGGAACACCCAGTCCTAAACAACACTGCAACTCTGCTAAGCAGTAAAGAAACAACAAGTCTTGGAAAACAAGAATAATAAGCTAGAACATGAAGAATAATGGTGCCATACTCTTCCTTATATAAGATGTGAGTTTTCTTTCCCTTGGCCCCACTCAATTAGGTCATCTCTATCCAAAGATACATCTCCCTCCAAAACTACGTTATTCTTCCTTGGATTCCTCCTCCTCTAAAACTGCGTTGTTGACTTAGTCAAAGCAGCTTCATTTTATCCTTTTTCACACATGGAGGTGTTTTATTAGGCTAGAAGGAGTACCCCCCTTCAAATTTGGAGTATTTTATTCCTCCTTAAGAGACTTATGGGCTTTTCTACCCATTTATTTATCGATTAGAGCTGCTGCTAACTCTAATGTTCCATTTAGCCGTGAGGCTAAAATTTTGGAACATTACAGTCCTCCCCTCCAAAATATTTGCTTGACCTCAAGCAAATGTATAAGGAGAGAAAAATTTCTCCCCTCCTCCTCATGTGGCCTCCCATCAATAGCCTCCATCACTGCATCAAGAGAATCTGCAAATAAACTGTAATCCAATGTTTCCTCCCAAGTGTGCAAAACCAAATGGTCTACATCAATCAAAGGTGGAAAGTGTGAATGGAAACTTGCTTGCTATCTCATGGCCCCCACAAAGTAGGAGTGATGATCATCCTGGTGAATGAGTGCCTCCCTCACCCATGCTATCATCCAAATGAAGTGAGTCACCCTCCAACATGGCAACTCATAAGAATCTCCTCCACCTTCAGCTCCTGAAATGTAGGTGAGATGAATAAGTGAAAATGATAGGCAAGAGGGCCTATCCCACGCTGTCCTCCTCTCCACTTATGATAAGTGTAGAAGGCATGCTCATCTTGGGCTGCAACATGATTGCCCTCCAATGGCAAGAAGAAGATTGAGCCTCCAAGGACTCTTCCTCCAAAGTCATGAGACATGCCAACCCAAACCATTCCATTCAAGATGAATGACACATCATCACCATCTGGCCTCCAAATCAGAAAATTGCTGAAATTTATGTGCAATTTTGGATGGTACCAAAGGTTCTCCAAGTGGATATTACGCAGTCTTCCCAACTGTTGCTTGAGAATTTCATGTGGCAAGTGGTCTTGCAACAAGCTACAATCTGTAGATGTTTTTTCTCCCAACATGGGGAAGTAAGCATCAATGTCTATCAGTTGTACATAGGTAAAATAAAAATACACTTTCCCAAAGTCATGTATAGATGGGCTACTATCATCATAAACATTGGCCCTAAAGTGACCATGAAACCCAAAAATAATCTTGCTCTCATGTGGAGGAATGCACTGTTTACATATGGTGAGAAAGTACAAATACTCAATAGAGTAATCAATAAGAACATAAATGTATTTCTTACCATGCATGGTAAGTAAGCTGAAAGTGAGGTCCATGTATAAGTTCCCCCATGAGGATCCTCTCATAAAAATCTGCAAGAAGAAGGGATACATATACTCCATGGAACACTCCATCAATAAGAACACACTCCCATGTGACAACACTGTAGACCTTAGAAATAAGGCTCCATGACTCTTCTCTTTGACATTCCATATGCCAAAGCCATCCACCGTCATGCTGCTATGTGAGAAGATCTGCTTCCTACATGGAAGTCTCTCATGATCCTCCAATGTTTAAGGGTAGCCTCTTTGCACCATGAATGTGCCTTCCTTCTCTTTATAAATATCATGAAAAGTATCAGAATAATTTTTCCCATACTCTCCCAAGTGTAACCATAGCAACAACAACTTTTGCTGCTACCTCATCTCTCCCTCATATAAGCCATGAAGTAAGAGCATGATGGTAAACTTGTATGATGCCCCATAAAAACAAGTCTTCTGCTACTCTATCATATGGGTGCCATGCCATCCAATTGGTTTCTCTCTCCATACAAAGCTTTCCTTGAGCAAAAACATATCAGAAATGCATGAAAGCAAGGTACAATAAAAAGAAGTTTCCAAATGACAACTGGAGAGTGAATCACAGTTCCACTCATGGAACCAGCGTAGTGCATCCTTTGCCTGCATCAAAATAAGAAATAACAAGTGCTTTACCAACCACTTGTTTTCTGCCACAGTCATCTCATAAGATGAACACATGAAGTTACAATAGGGTGTCAATGGTGCACACCAAGAAACATGTGGCTTCCCCCACAAACCATCAAAAAGATAGCCAACATCAATGCTACAAGTAGCTGCAAGTACATCATCATACAATATGCAAGAATGAAAAACTCTTCTTGACACATCATGCTACTCATATAATGGAAAGATGTACAATAAAAAATATGAAATGATACCTCCTCCATCATGCACTTGAGATCTTGACCTAAAATGGCTCAACCGGAAATTCTCCCTCATCTCCAAGGAGTAGGGAAGTGGCTCTGACCTCCTCTTCATTACCATCCGAGCTATGAATCTCTCCATATGATGATATATGTCATGCTGGATTCCCTCCCAAGTGAAGTCCTCCATCAAATGGAAATATGCATCAAGGTGCATAGAAGAGAAGTCCTCATGTGCTACATGTAGCAGCTTCTCCTTGAGACTAGAAGATCTAGTCAAGAAGATCCTGCCATAGGAATAGATGACCACATCATCCACCATGTATCTTTCATCTCCATCTGGGTCATAAAGAATGATGCATGCACCAAGATCCTTGGAGTACTCTATCAAAAGCTAAGATCTCCAATAAGGATCAATCCTCCTAAGAGACAATGCTGGTGATCTGGCATGTGAAGCTCTCCTCATGCTGTTGCCTGCTACTCTGACATACCCCATGCCAAAGTCTTCCTCCAAACTCTTCACCTCTCCAAAATCCAAGAGTGGTGAATCCAAAAACAAAATGTCTTCCATCAATGATAGATCTGGTGGCCTCCCAGGTGGAATGCCCCCATGTAGTGAGACATCAATGTCAAGAGTAGACTGTTCATGTGGTTGGGAAACCTTTCCCCTGCCCTTACAGTGAAAATTATTCTGCCTCTTCCTTGCATTGGCTCTCTCAAATAGAGAAGGGTGTGTGCCTCTCATCACATGATGTTGCTCTTCCTCCCTACCTCCTCCTTCCAACTGTAATGCTGAAAATCATGCTACTCACTGATTGTGCTTGAACCTCTATGCATGAGATCCTAGGGAGCTTCTTGTAAGGATACAATAATCCCTCTTGTTGGAGCATGTGCTCCTCTTCCCTCTGCATGAGGCACTGGATGTGCTCTAGATGTGACAGCGATGTTGCCCTCATCCTCATCAATGTGTCTGGGCAACATCTCAATAGTTGGATCCTCCTGTGAAAAGGAGATCCCCATGCCCTCTTGTTCAAGAATATGAATTGGAGGTCTTGCTTCTGGCAATGTGTAATGCAATATGTCAGCTTTTCCCATGGTTTCCTAAAGTGGGGTTTCCTCTATGACATTCAAGGGTTTTGTTTTCTCAAGCTTCCCTTGCTCATGTGCCTTAGGAAGTTTTTCACCAAACCTTCCCACCAATGTTTCAATGAACCTTGCATAAGAGGAAGTGTTTGCATTATTTAAAGAACACGATTCAAAAATCCACCATCCATGAGCCTTACCTCTGAAATGCAGTGTTGCAATTCTGATGGCTTCATCTTCAGAAATATGGTGCAACTGCAAATAGGAGTCTAGCTCCTTCACCCAAGCTTCAGTTGAACATGTAGGTGATCCAGCAAAAGTAGATAGAATAAATCTATCTACATCCTGCTGCTTGCACTTCTCCACCTGGATCTTGCAAAACTCCTAGAAATTAGTATGATCTCTAAACCTCTCAGTTTGAGATTCATACTCCTGCAACAAATCACTAAGAGTTCTCGTATTAGGCATTTTTCCTCCTCCCATCCATCTCAAGATAGACTTGAGCACTTGACTGTGCTGTGCGTCATGGTGTGTAGCTGCATGCTTACAATCACCATGTGAAAATCTAGATTCAGCTCTAGATTCAACCTCCTTTGGAGATCCCATCTACAATCTCATTTTCTTCAGCTCTCCTTGAAAGATCTGCATAGATTTTGGAAGAAGCTTTGTGAGATTGTCTTCCTTTTTCCTTTCACATACTAAAGCTTTCTGGCTTCCTCTGATAGCTGGATCTCACAGGCTGAGCCAGAGATCATGCTTTGATAGCACTGTAATATTCCACAATCGAAACAACTCATGAATCAAGCACTAAAAACACACTTCCAACATCATATTCAATAAAACAGTAAAATTATCACTTGGATCCCATAGATACATCCATATAGCATCTAAATACAAGAGGAGATCAGAAGGAAATGAAACTAGGTGGGCTAAACAGACCTCCCACACTAGTGTAGTTGAAAATCACTAAAATCCCCAAAACTGCATTTTACCGGAGTTGTTGCATAAAGTGACTGCGCAGTATTATGAGGGTATTAACTTAGAAAATAATAATACAAATATATCTACTCATATATTAGACAATCATGCTCATAAACTGAGATCTAGTCTCCTTATACAAAACATAAGATAACTCGGCAAGGGTTTCTTGTCAAACACTCTACATACAAAATGTGATATTCAGTAATTTATTGAATCACCACTGCAACACTGAAGCACGTAAGTGTACAAGGTTGGAATTATGTCTGATTTTATGTATATCCCTCAAGGGATTCCTCCCATGAAAGGATGAACCTCTCAATCACAAGGAAACTCAACAACGGAGCCACCAAACCATGCACTAAGCACTGCCTCCAAAACAACGCATTCCCTAGCAGAAACAACACTCAGAATGTATGGGAAATGTGTGGTATGACACCACAGATCTGAAATAAGCTCTAGATCTCTCCAAATAGGTCTCTCAAGTGAAGGAAATCTTCCTCCTATGAGAAACTAGCTTAGAAACCAGGATTCCAATCCCTTCCATTGCTGCACCTAGCAACACTTCACAATCTTCGGAAAAGTTGTGCTGATGATGTAGGCTGAAGCTTGGCCTAAAAAAATGATGTGTAATTATGAATACAAACTCTCCCTATAAGGATCCTCAAGGAGAGAGGTGGGATTCCCACTCGGGAACACCCAGTGCTAAACAACACTACAACTCTGCTAAGCAGCAAAGCAGCAACAAGCCTTGGCAGACAAGAATAATAAGCTAGAACATGAAGAATAATTCTGCCATCCTCTTCCTTATATAAGATGTGATTTTTCTTGCCCTTGGCCCCACTCAATTAGGTCATCTCTATCCAAATATACATCTCCCTCCAAAACTGCGTTATTCTTCCTTGGATTCCTCCTCCTCTAAAACTGCGTTGTAGACTTAGTCAAAGCAGCTTCATTTTATCCCTGTTCACACATGGAGGTGTTTCATTAGGCTAGAAAGAGTATCCCCTTTCACATTTGGAGTATTTTATTCCTCCTTAGGAGACTTATGGGCTTTTCTACCCATTTATTTACCAGTTAGAGCTGCTGCTAACTCTAATGTTCCATTTAGCTGTCAGGCTAAAATTTTGGAACATTACAATTGTCTGCTTTACTTTGTTTTAGTGGGATTTTGTGAAATGGCACTGATTGATTAATTTAGAGGCAAGAATTGGTTTAAAAAAAAATACATAGCTAGGAAATAATATAGAAATTTACTTTCCAAAAATATTAATCCTCACTATATTATAAGAAAGATCTACATAAAAGAGTCTTCTTTCCTCTGAAATTCCCATTGGCTTCTATTCTTGGTTTCCTTATAGCTTGTGAATATTTCAAATGCTTTCACAACTGCAATATTTTGTAAGCTAATTTGAATTTGTTTCTAGTACAAAAATGGTTCTTTAATACCATCGAGACTATTAAGCTGCCTACAAATTAAAAAAAAAAAAAATTACTGTATTTAAAAGTAGAACCTAATATATAAGTTAAACATGATCGAACAACACCTAGATTTAAAAGCAGAACCTCATATACAAGTTAAACATGGTCTATCTAGATTTTTGTTTTGATAATTTATAATGTTATGCATATGTATTCTATAGTGACATGACTATTCTGTTTATTTAAACAAACAATATTGTGCACTTTACTTGCAATGGAAGTGTTGAGCTGAGAAGAATGTAGGAGTTTTGAGTTGGAGAAGAACAAGTCCTGAGTGCGTGGTGGACTAGAGTGAGTTTTGGTCATTAGTGCAAAGTGACTTTTGGGCACTGGAACATGTTGGAGTAGAGCATGGTTAGTGATTAATTTAAGTGAATGTCTTATTCATGTTATTGATGTAGGTAGTAGCCATTCATTCATGGTAGGTGAGGAATGAATGGCATGATAGGTTATGAATTTTTGGTATCTATTCATAAGGTTTTGTTATAAATTTCATTTGTTTGAATATGATGGATCCCAACTCAAAGGGTAATATATTAATTGTAACCATATAAGTGCAAGTAGAAAACAATAATGGTAGGCTCCAAGTTTCCAACTCTTTCCCGACCTCAATCCATTCATTATTCACAAGTTTCATATCCCTAGTCTTACATTCATTATTTATCATTTCATATGCCTAGTCTTACCCTTGCTAGATAGGTACCACAGGTACCATAAATTTTGACTAGTTAAATATAAAATTTTCTACCAACTATCAAATACTTTTAAAAATACAAAATAGGTATGTCATCCAATTCCAGGGTTGCCCACCACATTGGCTTGGGTTTATTCAAATAATCAAAGGTATTTTAACAATCAAAATAAAATGATTTTGAATGGCATCTATCACTATTATAGGATATATATATAATATATATATATATATATATATATATATATATATATATATATATATATATATATATATATATATATATACTTTTTTCATCAATACATATTGATCTCTCGCCATCACATGATGGTGAATTCACAATCATTTTCAAAATTGACATGGATTTGGTATCATGGATAAATAAATATGAATTAAATGTTGAAAATTATATATTAACTTGACCATCTTGGATAGGCTCTTGAAAAAAATAGCCTCTTGTATGCTGTTAGAATTTTTCATATTACAAAAAACTGAATTTGCCCCATTTTTAGTGTTATCGATTCACATGTAAAGTCGACGGATGAATGAAATGAGAAGATTTCTATTGGATCACTTGACCGGCATTGTCAGGCACTTCAGAGTGAAGTAGATTTTTGCAGGTAACAACGACCTCCACTATTAAAAGCATCCATTTGTTCCCCAGAATTTCCCTAAATTTTGAGTTGTTCAACCTCTCTATTGTCTGCATCCCAGGGTTTGCCATTACAAGCTGGATGAAATCATATTTAGTGCAACTCAAGGATCAATGAGTATAAAATTGAATAATATTGGATTTCAAGTTGGCTCTTACCTGAAGTGATTTCAAGTTGGCTCTTACTCGAAGTCTTCACAAATTCAATTTCTTCTTCAGCTCCTCAATGGCATTGATTCCGCTTGTGTCGATGCTCATCACAGCTGGGAGGAATTATTACTAGCACAATAACATTTACCAATGTGGTTGATATATGTCGATAGGCGTATATGAAATATATTTACAACCACATTCACTAATTTAGTTGATATACATTGATATGCCTATATCCACCACCCACCACATGTATTTTACCAAAATAATTATTATATATTTATGAATATAATTACCAATATATTTTATATATTTACTTATAATATATTAAAAATATTGACTGTATTTATACTATATATTAAACTAAAATATGTTTATATATATGTATATATATATCCCATTAATATCCCAATGGATTATTAATATTATAAACCAAAATAAATAATAAGCTTAAGAGTTTAATATTATACAACAAAGGAATTGGTGAACCCAAGGGAAAAATATTAAAAACATAATAGATCAAGCCCAAGGGATCCATATTAAAAAGAGAAGAGATTAATAAAGCCAAGGAATTAATATTTTAAATACAAATGAATGATAAACTCACATGATTATTAATATTATAAATAGAAGAGAACAATCAACCTTAAGGATTTTTAATATTATAAACCCAATGATTTAATAAATTAAAAGATCAATAAAACCAATGGATTGATATTAAAAACCCAAGGAAATAATAAAACCAAGAGATTAATACTAAAAAACAAAGGTTTTATAAAACTAAGTGAATAATATTAAACCTAAGAGATTAATATTATAAGCCCTTAAGTATATACACCCTTAGAAGCCCTAAGGATTAGCTCAATCAGTTGAGTCTCTGCTGTTAAGTACTTTTCCAGTTGGGAGGTCACAGGATCGCATCTCCTTGATGTCCACGGGGTTAGGTATCACATGTATGGCTGACGATATATCCCCTTGGGAGGGTCTATCGAGATTTTCAGACTGTGGATGTAACTAAGTTCATGTGTGTGGGCACAGGGATTCATGAACCACTGTGAAAAACAAAACTCTTAGATAAATACTATAAACCGTGAAATAAACATTAATATTTTAAACTGAAGGGATTAATAAACCCAAGGGATTAAATGGTAAAATAAAGGAATTATTAATAATAGAAATTTAAGGAACAAATAAACCGAAGCTTTTAATACTATAAACCCAAGAAATTAGTAAACCTAAGGGGAAAATATTATAAACCCATGGGATAAATATTAATATTATAAATGAGGAAATTAATAAACACTAAGAATTAATATTTTAAACTCAAAACCTAAGAAATTAATAAACCTTAAGAATCAATATTTTAAACTAAACAGATTAACAAACCTAATGGATTATTAATATTATAAACCAAAAGAACTAATAAACGCAAGGGTTTAATACTATAAAGCCAAGGAATTGGTGAACCCAAGGGATAAATATTAAAAACCTAAGGGATAAATAAGGGCAAGAGATCAATATTAAAAACCAAAGAGATTAATAAAGCCTACAAATTAATATTTTGAATACAAATGATTGACAAACTCACATGATTATTAATATTATAAACTCAAGGGAATATTATTAAACCTTAGAGATTAATATTATAAACGAAGTATATAAAAACCCTTAGATAAATACTATAAACTGTAAAAGAAACATGGTTGACCATGCTTGATTTAAGCATTGAGACAATTGTTGTCACAATGCGACGTTGGATGAAGAATGACCATGGTTGGCCAACGTTGATTTTCATATTGAAACAATATTTTTCACAACATGACATTTGACCATGGAAGACCTTGATCGACTACGACTAATGATGATTAACAATGGTTGTCCATGGTTGATTTTCATATTGAGACAATTTTTTCATAATGTGACATTAGACCATGCATTAATATTAAACCGTAGGAGTAATATTTAACACTGAATATTGGGATTTAATAAACCAAAGGGACTAATATTACCAACCCAAAAAATTATAAAACTAAAGGGATTAAACCCTAAGAATTAATATTTTAAACTCAATAGATTAATAAACCCAAGAGATTATTAATATTATAAACCCTTAAGTCTATAAACCCTTGGATAAATACTATAAACTCTGAAATAAACATTAATATTTTAAAATGAATATTAGAAAGTTAAGGAACAAATAAACCGAAGCTTTTAATATTACAAACCCATGGAATTAGTAAACCTAAGGGAAAAATATTATAAACCCATGGGATAAATATTAATATTATAAACAAAGAAATTAATAAACCCTAAGAATTAATATTTTAAACTCAAGAGATTAATAAACCCAAGATATTATTAATATTATAAACCAAAATAACTAATAAACCCAATGGTTTAATATTATAAACCAAAGGAATTGGTGAACCCAAGGGATATATATTAAAAACCTAAGGGATAAATAATGCCAAGGGATCAATATTAAAAACGAAAGATATTAATAAACCCTAATAATTACTATTTTAAAGTAAAAAACCTAAGAAATTAATAAACCCTAATAATTGATATGTTTAACTCAAGAAATTAATAAACCCAAAGGATTATTAATATTATAAACCAAAAGAAGCAATAAACCCAATGTTTTAATATTATAAATCAAAGGAATTCGTGAAACCAAGGGATAAATATTAATATTATGATCCAAGAAATTAATAAACCCTAAGAATTAATATTTAAAACTCAAGATATTAAAAAACCCTAAGAATTAATATTTTAAATTCAAGAGATTAATAAACCCTAAGAATTAATATTAAAACCCAAAAACCTAAGAATAATGAACCCTAAGAATTAATATTTTAAAATCAATAGATTAATAAACTCAAAGGATTATTAATAATACAAACTAAAAGAACTAATAAACCCAAGCGTTTAATATTATAAACCAAAGGAATTGGTGAACCCAAAGGATACATATTAAAAACCTAAGAGATCAATAAGATCACAGGATCAATATTAAAAACACAAGAGATTAATAAACCCTAAGAATTAATATTTTAAATTAAAAAACCTAAGAAATTAATAAACCATAAGAATCAATATTTTAAACTCGAGAGATTAATAAACCCAAGGGATTATTAACATTATAAACCAAAAGGACTAATAAACCCAAGGGTTTAATATTATAAACCAAAGGAATGAGTGAGCACAAGGGATAGATATTAAAAACCTAAGGGATCAATAAGGCCAAGGGATAAATATTAAAAGGACGAGATTAATAAACCCTAGGCATTAATATTTTAAACTCAAAAACCTAATAATTAATATGTTAAACTTAAGAGATTAATAAACCCAAGGGGTTATTAATATTATAAACCAACAAAAATAGTAAACCTAAGGGTTTAATATTTTAAACCAAAGAAATTGGTAAACCCAAGGGATACAGATTAAAAACCTAAGGGATCAATAAGGCTAAGGGATCAATATTAAAAACACAAGAGATTAGTAAACCCTAAGAATTATTAAACCTAAGAAACTAATAAACCCTAAGAATTAATAAACCTAAGAAACTAATAAACCCTAAGAATTAATATTTTAAACTCAAGATATTAATAAACCTAAGGGATTATTAATATTGTAAACTCAAATAACTAGTAAACCCAAGGGTTTAATATTATAAACCAAAGGAATTATTAAAATTATAAAGTTAAGGAACAAATAAACAAAATTGTTTAATATTACAAACCTAACAAATTAGCAAACCCAACAGAAAAATATTATAAACCTAAGGGATAAATATTAATGTTATAAACCAAGAATTTAATAAACCATAAGGATTAATGTTTTAAAATCAAGAGATTAATAAACCCTAATAATTAATAGTTTAAACCCAAAAACCTATGAAATTAATAAACCATAATAATTAATATTTTAAACTCAAGAAATTAATAAAGCCTAAGAAATAATAGTTTAAACCCAAAAACTTAAGAAATTAATAAACCATAAGAATTAATATTTTAAACTCAAAAGATTAATAAACCCAAGGGATTATTAATAATATAAACCAAAAGAACTAATAAACCCAAGAGTTTAATATTATAAACCAAAGGAATTAGTGAACCCAAGGGATACATATTAAAAACCTAAGGGATCAATAAGGCCAAGGGATAAATATTAAAAACACAAGATATTAATAAACCCTAAGAATTAATATTTTAAACTCAAAAACATAAGAAATTAATAAACCATAAGAATCAATATTTTAAACTCAAGCGATTAATAACCCCAACGGATTATTAACATTGTAAACCTAAAGAACTAATAAACCAAAGGGTTTTATCTTATAAACAAAAGGAATGAGAGAACACAATGGATAAATATTAAAAACTTAAGGGATTAATAAGGCCAGGGGATCAATATTAAAAACAAAAGAGATTAATAAACCATAAGAATTAATATTTTAAACTCAAGAAATTAATAAACCCAAGGGATAATTAATATTGTAAACTCAAATAACTAATAAATCCAAGGGTTTACTATTATAAACCAAAGGAATTATCAAAATTATAAAGTTAAAGAACAAATAAATACAAGCGTTTAGTATTATAAACCCAAGAAATTAGTAAACCCAACGGAAAAATATTATAAACCTAAGAGATAAATATTAATAATATAAACAAAGAAATTAATAAAACTTAAGAATTAATATTTTTAACTCAAGAGATTAATAAAACCTAAGAATTAATAGTTTAAACCCAAAAACCTAAGAAATTAATAAACCATAAAAATTAATATTTTAAATTGAAGAGATTAATAAACCCGAGTGATTATTAATAATATAAACTAAAAGAACTAGTAAACCCAAGGGTTTAATATTATAAACCAAAAGAGTTGGTAAACCCAAGGGAAAAATATTAAAAACCTAAGAGATCAATAATTTCAAGGGACCAATATTAAAAACATAAGAGATTAACAAACCATAAGAATTAATATTTTAAAATAAAAAACCTAAGAAATTACTAAACTATAATAATCAATATTTTAAATTCAACAGATTAATAAACCCAAGTGATTATTAATATTATAAACCAAAAGAACTAAAAAACCCAAGGGTTTCATATTATAAACCAAAGGAAGTGGTGACCCCGTGGATATATATTAAAAAGCTAAGGAATCAATAAAGTCAAAGGATCAATATTAAAAACACAAGAGATTAATCAACCCTAAGAAATAGTATTTTAAACTCAAAAACCTAAGAAATTAATAAACTGTGAGAATTAATATTTTAAACTCAAGAGATTAATAAACCCAAGGGATTATTAAAAATATAAACCAAAATAACTAACAAACCCAATGGTTTAATATTTTAAACTAGAGGAATTGGTGAACCCGAGGGAAAAATATTAAAAACCTAAAGGATCAATAAGGCCAAGGGATCAATATTAAAACCACAAGAGATTAATAAACCCTAAGAAATTGGTATTTTAAACTAAAAAACCTAAGAAATTAATAAACACTAATAATTAATATTTTAAACTCAAGAGATTAATAAATCCAAGGGATTATTAACATTGTAAACCAAAAGAAATAATAAACTCAAGGGTTTAATATTATAAACGAAAGGAATTGGTGAATCCAAGGGAAAAATATTAAAAACATAAGAGATCAATAAGGTCAAGGGATCCATATTAAGAATAGAAGATATTAGTAAAGCCTAGGAATAAATATTTTAAATACAAATGAATGAGAAACTCACATGATTAATAAAGAGATTAATAAAGCCTATGAATTAATTTTTTAAACAAAAAAGACTGATAAATTCACATGATTATTAATATTATAAAGTGAAGGGAATAATATTAAACCTAAGAGATTAATATTATTAACCCAAATTATATAAAAACCCTTAGGTAAATACTATAAATCATGAAATAAACATTTTTGACCATGCTTGATTTAAACATTGAGACAATTTTTGTCACAATGCGACGTTGGACCAAGTATGACCATGGTCGCCCATGGTTTATTTTCATATTGAGACAATCTTTGTCACAATGTGACATTCGACCATGGATGACATTAATCAACTATGGATTTAAAATAGTCCAAGGGTTTAATATTATAAACCAAAGGAATTGGTGAACCCAAGGGACTGATATTAAAAACATAAGAGATCAACAAGGCCAAGGGATCCATATTAAAAATAGAAGAGATTAGTAAAGCCTAGGAATAAATATTTTAAATACAAATGAATGAGAAACTCACATGATTAGTAAAGAGATTACTAAAGCCTTCGAATTAATTTTATAAAACAAAGGATTGATAAATTCACATGATTATTAATATTATAAACTGAAGGGAATAATATTATACCTAAGAGATTAATATTATAAACTAGAAGTATATACATGAACCCTTAGATAAACACTATAAACCGTGAAATAAACATGGTTGAACGTGTTTGATTTAAACATTGAGACAATTGTTGTCACAATGCGGTGTTGGACCAAGTATGACCATGGTTGGCCATGGTTGATTTTCAAATTGAGACAATATTTTTCACAATGTGACATTCGACCATGGAAGACATTTATTGACTATAGCTAACGATGATTAACGATGGTTTCCCATGGTTGATTTGCATATTGAGACAATGTTTTTCATAATGTGACATTGGACCATGCATTAATATTAAACTGTAGGACTAATATTTAACTGCTAATATTTGGATTTAATAAATTGAAGGGACCAATATTACTAACTGAAATAATTAGAAAACTGAAGGGATCAATTTTATAAACCCAATGGATCAACAAAGTAGATAAATATTAATATTATAAACATAAAACGTCAATAAAGGCAAGGGAATATTAATATTATAAACAAAAAACATCAATAAACCGAATGGACTATTAATATTATAAACCCGAAATATTAATATTATAAATACAAATTATTAATAAAGTCAAAGAATTAATAAAGCTAACAAAGTAATATAAAAAACCAAAGAAATTAATAAACACTAAGAATTAATATTTTAAAATCAAGAGATTAATAAACCCAAGGGATTATTAATGTTATCAACCTAAAGAACTAATAAACCCAAGGGTTTAATATTATAAACCAAAGGAATTGGTGAACCCAAGGGATAACTATTAATAACCTAAGGGATAAATAAGGGCAAGGGATAAATATTAAAAACACAAAATCTTAATAAAGCCTACGAATTAATATTTTAAACACAAAGGATTGATAAATTCACATGATTATTAATATTATAAACCCCAAGCGATCAATCAACCTTACTAATTGTTAGTATTATAAACTGAATGAATTAATAAACTCAAGTGATATTCAATTCCACCATCATTGCAACCAAATAAAGAACATTGAAAGTAACATTTATTTTTTGTGTCTTTACATCAAAAAATCCCACAACAAAAATGTACTTGAAACTCTCCAGCAAAAGTCATTTGTCAAATAGCCTCTTCCAAAACACAACCAAACCGACAACAAAAGGAACACCAATTCAAATCAGCGGGATAATGATCATGATACTTAACGATTTCCAACCAATCCCTTATTGTTTTCCTCCCAACCTCCCTCATGTTCACATTCAATAAGTATTTTACATTCATTTTCATTTTATCTAGCACAAAAAGATGCTCACTAATAAAATCAGGATGGAAGCCATGTTTTCTATCGAACTTGTTTTGAAGATACGAAAGAAAAATTATCACTCTAGAAATACTTAAAACTGCTTGATTATAATAGATGTCATCATTATTATCCACATCTGCATTTGAAAGGAAAAAAAACAAAATCAAAATTAATACATACACACACACAAAAACATATATATATATATATATATATATATATATATATATATAACACCCCATTTTTATTATTGTTAAAAAACTTAATCTTAAAAACGTCATGCTATAAAATGACCTAACGCAACGTGTCAATGATATAAAGATTTCTACAAATATAAACCTCATTAGCAATACATATTGTACACATGAAATGACTGATATGACCCTTATTACAATAATAAAAAATAAATAACAATTTTGTACACTTAATGTTTAAAATCAAATGTTAATAATTTTAGTAATTTTATATTTGTATTTAAATTAATGTTAATGTATATATTAATTTTAGTTTAATATTAATATCAAATATAAATATGTTGTCATTGAACCAAACCACAACATATTCACCAAACCACATTGGTAAATATTATTATTTTCATGTCATAGGGATATGGACTTCAATCTTGATTTTAATGATGGGCTCATATAACTAGTTGTATATGTCTAAATGGTTCATTGTAAACAAACAAATAATAACGGCTTAAAAAAGGAATTAAATTAAACAACATGAACAAATATGTAACAACTTTCTCGGGTATTACTATGAATATGTTGAATGTATACATTTCATTAATATATTAAAATAATTATTATACTAAATGTAAATAAAGAGGACAATAAAAGTAATTAAAAAAACATTTTATAAATATGTCACAATATTATTAGTTGCATGTCATAATGATATGGAATTCAATCTTGATTTTTAATGATTTGCGCATACAACTAGTTGTTTATCCCTGAATGGTTCATTGTAAACAAAAGAACAATAACCACTTAAAACAAAAAAAATTGAACAAACAAAAAAATGATGTAAACAACTTTCTGAAATATTACTATGAATATGATGAATGTATTCATCTCAGTAATATATGAAAATTATTATTATATTAAAAATAAATAAAGAGGGAAATAAATAAATTTAAAAAACATTCTATAAAGAGCTAAAAGTATTAATAGTTGCATGTCATAGAGATGTGGAATTCAATCGCTCCTCTTCTTTCTTCCTAATTGTAACATATGCATTATCTTTCATCTTGGCATAATGTTGAAAAGAGAAAGGTGGTGCAATGTGTAAACCATCTATTGATTTCACTCTTGATATGGTTGTCAATGTTAGGCCTTGCTTCTCTTTATTCCTGATATCAATTGATGCTCATTCTAAATTCAAACCCTGTGACTTGTGGATTGTAAGAACCCACGCCATATTTAAAGTATTTTTTTTCAATTTCCTCTTATCACTAGTGTGATAGGTGCAATGTTGGGATTGGTTTCATCAAATGGAACACCAACATACTTATCAAAAACCATAGTTGTGAACACTAGAAGTTGAGGTGTCTTAGAGGTAGGCATATAAAATATATCTTCACATAACCAAGTGCACCATTCACCAAACCAACTTCAACCCATAAATTACATGTCAACGTAACACATTGACCATGACACAACGATCCAATTGATAATCATCAACACCACTGATTTCTGAACACCTTGAATACTCAAAAATACATCATGCAATTAGATAATTTAATGATTTCAACATATGCTTGTTATGGAAGGACACCAAATTATTTTTTGGAAACATGTGACCTGCTGCATTAAATAAATCCCTTTCTCTAGGATGCAACGTCATATCAACCCGCAACATAAGAAACTCCCAATCTTCAGGAACAGGTTCTGCATTTCTTATGTTATTGAGGACTCTACGAAAACAATATTGTTTCTCATTATTCCCTTGATGGAAAAATATTGTGTCAAGAGTGACAACAACGTTTAATTTTTTCCACAAGACTTTCCCAACTGTATTACCTACATACAAAGGCTTATCTCACACAGGAGGCAGTTGTCCAAGCTCACCCACAAGGATGATGGATTTTACACCAAAAGGACAATTATTTTTCTCTAGAAATGCTACTCGTAATTGAGCATCTATTTGCATAAATAACCTTGATCCTAGAAAGCTCATTTCATCAATCCATATATACCGAATATGCTTCATTTATTCTTGGAATACTCCTAGGGATTTCCCTTGTAGTGGTTTCATATATTTAATTTGAATTTTTAGAGCCAAGGGTATTGTTTTTTCATGTATATTAAAATCATTTATTCATGTTGGGGCAAGAAGAAGAAAAGGACTTCTTTCATTACTTGACAAATTAGAAAGAGATTAAAAAATAAAATGGATAAGGAAATATTTTCCAGTGCCTGCAGTTCCCTGAACAATCATTAGAAGAGTTTCACGAATCTCATATTCAACAAAATTCCTTAAAACAATTTCAAAAGCAAGTCATTATTTTCTACCAATGAATCTAGAGATGTAAATTTTCTATTTGAAAGGTCAAAAATATCACCCCTTGATTTTCCATTCCTTATAAAATTAATAGCTTCTTCAGCCACATTATAAAAAATAATTGTACTTTTCCAGTCAAAGGATATGTCGAAATCCCTTCGACCAAGGGTTTGAAGATCATAAAAATTCACATTATTTGGTGGAACCAAGCGAGAGAAAATCTTCCATTCTTGAAAATGATCTTCGAGGTTTATTTCCTATTTAGAAAAATCACCATCTTCTCCATCTTCAATATTGTTGAAAATTGATGGATTTTGATCAACATGTCATGCTTGATATCGAAAATTCCTCCAATTTTCAGTAATAATTTCAGCTGAAAGCCCAATCTCTACACAAATGTCACGAAATGGCTTGTACAAGAGCAATTATGTCCAACAAAAGGTTTCAAATTCGTCTAAACCTAGAGTAGGAATAGAATAAAAATATGGCCAAACCCGAACAATGGCATGAACATCTCTAGGCTTCTAGGGATATTTTTTACGCTTTCTATCAAATGTCGAAGATCTTGTTGTTTCTATCAAAGATAGATGTTCAAGGAAAAAAATCCTCTTCTGACAATGTTGAAAAAAAGTATTCTCAGATGAACATTGCAAGCCATCCCTTGATATTTTCCTGAAAACCTTTCTTGCAACATTTAAGGAAACAAATTTTTGACTACAAACAAAAATAGGTAGCTTAAGCAACATATGGCATGTTTCTTGTGCTCCATTGTCACGTTCAACAATCGTTTCTACAAGAAATATTATCTAAGAACATAAATCATGATCCTCACGGGAAATAGAATTTGAAATTATAGTTAACATATTATGATAAATTTCAGACCTTTTTTCTACTTTTGATGCATACTTCGCAATATATTTTAGGACATCATACCGAGAAAGCATTGGTTGGCAATCAACATTTCCATGCCACATTTTTAGAAGGACAATATTATGTACATTGAGCCTATCATCATTTATTGTCGGGTCATATTCTTTTCTTCCTTGATCATCTATGAACAATCTTGATTCCTCAGAAAGATCCCATGGAGCATTGTGCCGACAAGTGAGAATAATGACCTTTTTGTGCAAATAAGAATATACACTACACTTTGTGTGCCTTTGGACACGTTTTAACAATTCTTCATAATCATTATGAGGATTGCAAGAGAAAATATGATCAGTATTCAATAGGAAAGGGTCATCATTGAGACTTCTTGGAACCATTATTTTGCCAGAATGTATGTCACATGGATTCCATGTAGTTACATAATTATCAAAGAATCTCTTTTCAAGATGTAAATTAGAATCATTTGACCAATCAAGTCTTTCCATGTTAAGAGCGCCTTGCAACCATCGGAAACCATGGATATGTGCTAAACCTCTATGTTGCCACTCAGATCTGAAGAAAATGAATATACAGTTACTACAAAAAATATAAATAGAACCATAATAAAAAAATGACAAAGAATAGAAATAAATTCAACAACACAAACCTATACCAAAAGTATTTCGTTTTAAGATATTTTTGGATAACTTCCTCTTGAATTATATTGAATATATGGTTCATAAATGTGGCAACAACATGAGGCTACTGGATAAAATTCTCAAATTTCATATGATGCTCATTTAAGGAATGAGAATGTGAGGGTACATGCATGAGGTTATGCAACTATGGCCACTTTATGTCAGCTGCACTCAAGTGAAAAAACAAATATGGAAATCCCAACTGAGTAATAATGTCAGTAAATTCAACCCGAAATTTAGTGCAGTATTCCCTTGTACCTCTAAGAGAAGAACCAAACCACATAAGATGCTCAACCAACTTATTATCTCGTAAATCAGAAAGTTGGTGACACAAGTTTTCAATTGTTGTCGGTGAGTTATCATGTAAATGTTTCTTCACAAAAAATGGAGTAGTTGCTTGGCTCCAATGCAGCAATATCATGTTCAATAGGTAATATTGAAAGCAAGGATGGATTCTAGACCATTGATCATAATATCTAAGAAGATTCAATGCATACTCATGAAGTTCAACACTACAAATATGTGGTTGCAACCAATCAACATCACGAGTGGGAAATAATGTGGAGAATTCCATACATAATAACCCCTCATTAATATATTCATTCACTCGAGAAGTTCTAATATTGACCCAATCCATTTCTTGAACATGTGAAGAATCAACATTATCAAGAAAATCTAATTTCTTCCACTTCTCTCCGTTCATTAGTTAGGAGAGAAACAAAAGAAGAAGGATGAGAGGGAAAATGCTTAATAGGAAACCCTTAATTATTAGTTGCATTGATATCATATTCTTCAATATCACAATCAACAAATTTAATCCTGTAGGAGACATCCGTTGATATTTTGGGTAGAGCATTCACTGAATCATAGTTAATTACATCTTGAAAATATTGATGACGTTCAAGTTTGAAAAGAAATGCAGCCATAAATCGATATCTTTTGAGATAAAATTCATAATATTTAGACTGAGGGGCAGGTCTCCTCACAATTATAAAGTCAAGATCTTCAACATGTCGAGGACACCTTTGTGATATTGTAGAAAATATTTGGGAAAGCTAATTGTGTGGATGCTAGACTTATATTTCCCACCTCGAGCATGTGTCAATTACAAAATAGGATTCACACATGCTATTAAAATTTCTTCAACTTGAGTAAGAACTCTTAAAATATGAGGTTGCTCACTAGGATCCATGTTATTATATCCAGAAAAATGATGGGACCCTTTTTCATTCTTACATCATCTGCAAATAGGTCCTTCAAAATCTCTCAAAACCTGGATTCTGGGATATGATTCTTCGAGGATCTGGCACTTCAATCATGCTTTCATCAAAATGAATATAGTCTGTATCAGTCGAACCATGTGGAGAAAGATGTGGAAGAGTAAAATCTATTCTAAGATGTACTTTATTTTCAGCACCATGAGATTCCCTTCCCAAATTTGAAACATGTGGAATCGATATATGAAAGGGCCTTTCCAAATTTATGGTCTGTATTTCTGGAACCTAAGAGGATGATAAGGCGTCTTTAGCATAAAAAAATTAAAATTTAATTTCCAACTAATCATAAATGAAAAAAAAAAATCAAATGCATTCAATATTTACATTTGTTTGGCGATGTGGATGAAGGTTATGAGATAGTTGCTATTCACTTCTAACATTAGTGGATGGAACATTTGGGGAGCTAGTTTCTATGCCTCTATTCAAATGAGTTGTTTCCTGTAAATATTTAAAATTGTAAAACAAATCAAATACATTGAACATTACATTAGTTTGAAAATTTGATGTTTTGGATTCCATTTCTCGAACCTCATCACACGAAATCATGTTTTTCTTTATATAAGGTTATAAAATGCAATGTATAGCTAACAATAAATGAAAAAATGAGGAAAACATCAAATGCATTCAACATTTACAGTTTATTGGTGATCTGGATGAACATTATGAGATGATTCCTCTTCACTTATAACATCATTATATGGAACATCTACGAAGTTAATTTGTATGCCTCTATTGAAATGAGTTGTGTCCTATTTGAGGAAAATAAAGTATGAAATAAAATCCATGTCAAACCTACTAAAAATTCAAAAAATGAAAAATCAAATCAAATACATTAAACATTTACAATAGTTTGCTAATTTGATTGTCGAGGGCTATGACATGCTTCATCTTCAATTCTCAGATTAGTACGTGGAACATTTGGGGAGATAATTTCTAGACCTCTATTAAAATGAGTTGTATCCTATTCCAAGAAAATAAAATATGTTATAATTTTATTAAAAAAAAATGTGAATAAAGGAATGTAATAAAACAACCACTATTGCAGAAAACATCAAAATATCATTGTGTTACGTCCATTTTTCCACGTTAAATGCTATCAGGGATGAATGATTATGTTCATGTGACAAAATTATTTTAAGAAGGGGGATTAGAAGATCTGATGTTTCGACCAACTGGCTCCAAAATATGAAACAAATGTCCAATCAAACTATCATCCAAATCATCACATACAATGTCATCATTGCCTCCACCATGGATGTTTTGCAACCATTGGCCTTGCTCAAAAGATGCAATTATAGAGACATAAGGGTTATGGTAAACATTTTCATCCACGTTATCGATACGATGGTCTTCCCTTTTGTGAAAATTTTCCCCAATATTATGAAAATTTTTAGGAGAGAATCGAACAACAAAATTATGCTGATGAGTAGCATATTCTCACAATGAACTATCAATGGTAAATGTTCTTTCCATGATATCATCCATAGTACGATACCTATGTGGAATCATAAAATAATTTTTAAGAGTGGTTTCAATCATTCTTCTACGATATGTAGCTCTCCTATGCTCATGTATTGTGTCCTTATTTAGTTGATACCGTAAATAACGGCTTTCATTAGACCTGTCACGCGATGTTGGTGACAGATTATGTTTTCTTTTATGCTTGATTGTGCCTTTAGATGACATGTCTACAATGAATAATAACATATTTATTATGGAACAGTAAACATGGAACATATAATATATCTAATATAAATAAACATAGAAGAAAGAAAAAGGAAGAAGTTTTTTTGTTGAAACCATATAAAAAAATTAAAAGTGTATATGGTCTTTTCCAACCATATAAACTTATGAAAATGTAAAAGGATTTTTCCAAATGGATAAAACAAAAAGGCTAAATTTTCATGTCTCATATTAGAATCACAATGGGAAACCCATATAACTGGAAAAAAATACTATAAGATTTATATGACTTGGAAGTATATCTAAATATTTGGAACTATATACAATCAAAATATAAATGTAAATACTAAAATGTACCTAAATATATAACATTGTTTGAGAACCAATGAGAAAAAACTATTTCAAAGACCATGTATAAATTAACTCACAGTAATTATAATTATAAAAACAAAGAAAAATGGATAGCATCCAAACACATTCAAATGAAATTAAGAGAACTAAAGGGGACATAATAAGAAATAATTTCGAGCAAATTTCAATGGGATTCAATATATAACATCTGATACATACACATATAGAATAAATCCCAGCAGAATCCATATAAATATCCATAGAATTATAATTTTAAAGTATTAGCATACAAACCCAAAAGTATGAAAAGTTAAAAAAAATGGAAATATTTTCCACAACCACAAAGAGCATATAAAATGAAAAAATATATAAGAAATCATAACATGACTAATAGTCTAAGACTCCCATATCTAATGGTGGAATCTCATCAATAGAATCCATATGGGGAGCAATTGCAAAAGCATTTGTAGACTCAATCAAATCGTTCCACTCCTGCAATGTTAGAGACCAAAACCCATACATCTATTGATTATTTGAATTATCAATATATGTTGGAAAAGAGAGGTCAGTCATCATGTCATATAATAGGAAAGGAATTCCATTGCAGTTGCACATAAGAACCACACATTGGACTATTCAAAATGGAAGATAACCAAGACATTTTCTATTTATATCGGTAGAAATTTCTTCCAAAAACTTCTATCGGAAGCCCCAATCATCCTCAAAGTAGTCAATTCTTTGTTCAACACAAAGCTACCCAAATTGGAAATTATATATTTCTTCAATTGACCATACAAAAGTGGAGCCATCATTGACAAGACAAATCAACTAATTCTCACATATTTCTAATGGCGCACACCGTATGTTAGTGATTGGGACAAATGAAAAACCCCATTCATTTTTTATTACATCAAACCAATAGATTGTATACCCATATCTAGGATAATCTTCATACTCGCTTTCCAGATAGAGCCAAAACAATTTACTTTTATAAAACATTCCATTTTGAGTGGGTGGAGTGCCACCAAATGGAATATTAGCCCTTTGCCAAACCCTATCAAGACTACTGTAAACATAAAATTTAGACTGTATTCTATCATAGATATGTTTTAGAACAACCCAGTCATATTTGTTGCTACTTACATTTTCCAATAACGAAAAGAATCCCTAGTCTCCAATTCATATTGGTCCACTATTTTTAAAGGCCTTTGTAAATGGATTCATTACAAAATAGTTTCGTGAATGGGAGCATTCTGTTGGTAAGGATAAAACTACCATTGATCCAACAATAGACTCTACTTTGTATCTCGAATCTATGACTCACAAATGAAAATGAGATATGTGCCCATTATGATTAAGGTATTCAACAACAAATTAAATGTCTTCATTATTGAGGAAAGGAACCATAAATCCAAATTCATTTGTACATATATGCTTGCAACACAATAAGAAAGAAGGGTTTTGCAAAACATTCTTCCATTGCTTATAAACAGTGCTAAACTTTATGACAACAGATAAAGGGAGCCAGAGGAAGATAATTTCAAGAATTTCAAATGGAAGACAACTCCAAATAGTTGGATTCATGATCAAACAAGGAAATCATCTAACGTAAAAGAAAACACACTTGATATCAACAAAATAATTTTCAATTAATGTTGAATAGAATTAAAATTAACATATATACTCAATTCTCCATCTAAAATTATAGTAAAATTCACATAAACATATTGTATAAAATCATATGAGAGATAAGAGCATTATTACAATAGTGAAAAAGAACTCACCATTTTAAAAACCTAATGTTTACAATCCAATATTATTAATCTTAATAAATCTATTTTTATGCCTCTATTAATGTCTATGTTTAATATTGATGTAAATGTTTGATGTTCAATATAAATATTAACTTAATTTTTTTTTTAATATTAAAAAACTTAATCTTATAAACCTTGCTTTATAAAATAACATAATGCTACATGAACCAAATGATATAAAAATACCAAATATTTTAATTCTAATGTCATTGAACCTAAAAGAACATAAAGTTAGATTATAATGTCATTGAACCTAAGTAAATCTAAAGTTATCAATCTTATTGCTTAATGAAATATCTATATTGATGTTTAATGATAATGTTCAAAACATTAATGTATAAATACAAAATTTACTTTTATCTAATTTTTTAGGTTTAACATTAACATCTGTATTTATTATTAATTATCTTAATATTAATATTAATATTAATTAACATTAAAAAAGATATTGATATTTAATTTCAATTTTAATAATTTCTTATTTAATTTAAAATATTTGTATTTATTTTTAATGTTAATTTCAATATATATTATTAAATTATTAATGTTAATATCAATCAATATTAATTTTAATAATATTAATGTTAATTTTAATAATAATATTAATATTAACAAAAATATCAATATTAATATTAGTCATCAAAATATTTATAATATTAATATTTTAATATTAATATTGATAATTTATATGTTAATTTTAAACATTTACTTTTATCAATGTTTATTAATATTAATAAAAAGTATAAATATTGAACTTAATAACAAACATAAATATTGAAAAAATGAAAGTTAATAATAAGAGAAGTGCACTAAAGTTGTAAGTTATAACCTAAAAAACATAGAGTTAGATTCTAATGTCTTTGATTCTAAGTAAACTTAAAATTATCAATCCTATTGTTGAAGGAATTCACTTTAATGTATAAATCCAAAATTTACTTTTATATAAATTTTTATATTTAACATTAACATCTATATTTATTATTAATATTAATATTAATCAACATTAAAAAGATATTAATATTTAATTTTAATATTAATAATTTCTTATTTAATTTGAAATATTTATATTTATTATTAATGTTAATATCAATCAATATTAATTTTAATTTTAATAATATTAATATTAATTTTAAATAATTAATATTAATAATAATAATAATAATATTAACAAAAAAATATTAATCATCAAAATATTTATAATAGTGATAATAGTGAGAAGGTTATACAAGAATGTAATTTCCAAGTTAAAGAGCAATGAGGGGTGGTCGAAAGATATTAAGTGTAATATCAGAGTTAAACAAGGTTGCCCCCTCTCCCCTACCCTCTTTGGCATTTACATCGACAAGCTAGAAGGTTGTTTAGAGGAAGCAGGATGTGCTAGCACGATCTTAGCTTGGATAGTCATCATCCTTCTTCTCTATGTTGACGATATTGTTCTTCTTGTAAGGTTCCCATCTGATCTTAATAAGCCACTTAGACTTCTTAAGGATTTGTGCTCTACCATGGGTATGTCTATTAACACTGACAAAACAAAAGTTATGATTATCAAATCCAAGAAGGACACTTACTCTAATTTTATGTATGACAATAGTAACTTGGAGGAAGTGTCTTCTTACAAGTACCTAGGAATTGATATTCATCACAAGTTCAACTGGAACTATAGCATTCAGAAAAGGATTAATGGGGGGTGGAAAGCTTATTTTGGTCTTGAAAATAATTGTAAAAGGGAGAACCTCGTAATGTGGGATAGAAAGAAGTTCCTCTTTGAAACTTTAGTCACTCTTGTTATCTTATATGGATGTGAGGTCTAGGGTTGCAGCATCTCTAGAGAATCCTGGAGAAATATTGGCAAATCCAGAAATGTTTTATAATTTATAACCTTAAAATTAAAAGCAATACACCCTATCCTATTATCCTTATAGAAGTGGGTCTTTCCCCTATCGAGAGCCTAGCTATGACTAGGCTTTTGTTGTACAAGCACAAGTTCAATAGCATAGGAGACCATAGACTTCCTAAGCTAGCGTTAAATTCTAGCCAAAACCACCTAAGGCTTAAACGAGGTTGGTATAAAGACACTAGGGCCTGGTTAAACCATTGGGAGATCGACGAGAATGTTGCTTTGCAAAACATTAATAACATTAAAAAAATTGTTACTTCTAAGTTCAAAGAAAAAATGTGGTGTGAGAAAGATCTAGCAACTAAAAGAAAATTAGGATATTATAAGGAGGTCATCAACCCCACCCTAGAAGATCAAAAGTATCTCTCTGTTTTAACTAGCTCAAAGAAGAAAACTAAGATAGCCAAGATTAAAACAAACTCTCATGAGCTCCATAGTGAAACAGGTCGTTGGACTAAAACACCATGGATGGAAAGGCTCTGCCATCTCTGTGAGAATATTATCATCGAGGATGAAAATCACTTCCTCTTAGAGTGCCCCACGTACAACCACAATAGAGCTCAATTTCATAATCTTTGTTGCAATACTGACCTTCCTAGTATTTTAAGATGTCAAAATTATAGTGAGCTCGGGAGGTTTCTCTCCAAGCTTTTTGAGCATAGGAATAACATTTTAAAATCAAACTAAAAAACTCTTTTCTTTAGATCCCTTAGACCAAAAATTGGTCTCAATGGACATTAACCATCATCATCATAATCATCAATATTAATAATTCATGTTAATTTTAAACATTTATTAATATTAATAAAAAAACATAAATATTGAACTTAAAAACCAACATAAAGTTAAATTCTGATGTTATTGAACCTAAATATTTATATGTTCAACATCAACTTATGTATTTATTATTACTATTAATATTAATTAATATTAAAAGAGATATTGATGTTTTATTTTAATATTAATAATTTCTTTTTTAATTTGAAATATTTATATTTATTAATATGAATGTATATTATTAAATTAGTAATGTTAGTGTCAAAAAAAACATTAATTTTAATACTATTATGATAATTTAAAATAATTAATATTAATAATAATAATAAGATTAATATTAATTATCAAAATATTTATAATAGTAATAATATTAATATTAATAATTTATATGTTAATTTTAAACATTTATATTTATCAATATTTATTAATATTACTTAAAAAAACAAAAATATTGAGAAAATTAATGTTAAAGTAAAAGAACTTCAGCCATGGGAAATTGATTTTTCAGAGACACAAGTTACAGCACCTAAATTTAAAAATTAAACATGACTTCCTCAAAACTACATAACCTACATAGCTGAGAAACGCGTGTAAATAAACCAAAAATAAAGCAAAACTACCATCGAAAGTGAACGATATTCATCCGGCTAAAATGGACTTGACTTATTACGTTGATTTGGCGTATAACTTGGATGCTCCACGGAGTCTCGTCTGATTTCTAATACACCATAAGTTGTACGCTTAATAGAAATTAATAATATATTAATTATTTAATTTTAAAATTATTTAAAAAAATAAATAAATTAAAATTATATTAATAAACGATTAAATATAATATATTGGATGGTAAATAAATTTTTTTTAATCAAATGAGAAATGAGAAATAAGAAAAATATGATTAAAAACATGTTTATTAGAAGTAAAAGCATAAACCCTTTTATCTTAAATTCAATAATAAAAATTTAAAAGGGACAAGTTACACCACCTAATTTTAAAAATTAAAAGAGATAAATCACTCCAAAACTTTAAGTAGCTGTAAAAGAACTAATTGCACTAAACCACACCACAGCGCACGCTGTTCAGTATCTTGGTCACGCAAAAATTTACATGAAAAATTGGGAGTTATATTGAGTTGGTTTATATGAAAAATGATAATATTAAGTAATGTCTTTTTCTTTTTCTTTTTCTTATTTGATATTGTCACCACTAATTTTCACAATATTATTAGAAAGAAAATTAAGGGGACACATAGATTTAGCCATGCTCTTAAGTTTGGAAGCGTTATGTCTTGGTGTTCTCTATAAAATGTTTTGCAACTATCTTCTTGTAATCTAACAATTTACTCTATCATCAATCAAAGAAAATGGGCTCAAGAATAATTTACAAAGTAAAAAAAATATATCTACAAAAAACAATTAACATGGCCATGTTATTGAGCTAACAACAAACAAATCAAGCCAAGCCAAGCCAACACCTCATACTAAATGACCATTGTGTTGTTCTTTCAGTAGCATGGCCATCTTGATTATTTTTTCTTTCTACGTTTTTTATAGTATGAGGTGTTTTGTTGGATTTCATTTTCTGAATTGGTCTACAATCTCATTTTATTTTTCAAGTGAATGAAAAGAAGATAAATAAGTAGAAATGAAATCTAAGCCTGTAACCATATATTGCTAGAAAAACTATAAATTTCATCTGGATAAACCCTTGTCTCCCATTTTAATTTGACCCATATGAGAGAATATGGGAGAGTAGATTCAAGCTAAGGTTATCTCTTACTGACATTTTCCGTTATTTTAAAAATCAAAATAACTAATAAGTTTATAGTATCAAAACAAAGAAGGCCTGAGTTTTACATACATTCAATTGAAAAATTAAAAATTTAAACCACGGTAATTGGGAGTTATATCTAGCGGGTTTATATGAAAAATAATAATATTAGGTTAAATATAATATTAAGTTATGTCCCCTTCTTCTTCTTATTCTATGTTGCCACCACTAATTTTCAGAATGTTGTTAGAAAGAAAATTCCAGCAACACAGATTTAGCCAGGCACTTAAGTTTGGACGGGTTGTATGTTAAATGTTTTGGTGTCCTCCATCAAATGTTTTGACAACTTACTCTATCATCAATCACTAGATCTGCTTTTACATAAAAAAAATTACATACATTGTTGAAAAACAATTCTCACACACAATAATAATAATAATAATTATAAAATGAAATCAATCAAAACAATTCTTACAATAAAAAAAACTATAAATGAAAAACATTCAACATGGTCTACCGAGCTAACAACAAACAAATCAAGCCAAGCCAACACCTCATAGGAAATGACCATTATGTTGTTTGGTAGCATGGCCATGTTGATTGTTTTTTCTTTCTAGGTTTCTGATTGTATAACCTAGTTTTTTGGATTTTATTTTCTTTTTTATTTTTTTATTTACCAAATATGAATTGGTTTGCAATCTCATTTTAGAAGATAAATAAATAGAAATGAAATCTAAGCCTGTAACCATACATCGTAACCATACATTGCTCGAAAAACTATAGATTTCATTTGGGTAAACCCTTGGGTCCCAATTAAATTTGACACACATGACATAGTAGATTTGACGCACATGGCAGAATGGATTCGTGCTAGGGTTATCTCTTACTGACATTTTCCCTCGTCTTAAAAATCAGAATTTCAACAGGTTTATGGTATCAAAACATCAAAACAAACTGGATTTGAGTTTTACATATCTCTCACTTTTTATTGATAAAGGTGCTAAGACCGAATATGTGGCACCTGAACCTGTATCAAATAGAAGCTCTGTCTATGAGCTTATCAGAGTCAATGTATTATATACCGTTCAATGTATTAAACACTGAAATTTTGGAAAAAAACCAATAAACCATAAAATTGGACTAACCTGGATATCAAATTGAAATTTCTCAAGAAACAACAGCATTTGACAACTTGTTGGATTTCTTTTTCTATTGAGTTTTTTCGTGGAATTTGAATGACAACGGTTTCAATTTAGCAAAATTGTATTAAATAAAGAATATGGAACATCAATTTAACATAATTGTATTAAATAAATAATATGGAACATGAGGCACGCACACCTCCAATGGTTGTGATGTGTTCCATGCCATCATTTTAATGTCCTAGTCTAAAAAACCCACAAAATAACCCAGATATTTTTGTAAGAATATGAAAATTTCTAGCAAAGATTTTTGAAAATATGGGTTACAGGCTTTAAACTTCAATATTTTGGGTGCCCTTAGGTTTGATGGTGTTGAATCTATTTCCACTATCAAAAATGCAATTCAAACACTCCAACTACCTGATTTTTTGAATTGTTTTTAGTGAATTCTGGCAAAAAAAAAAAAAAAAAAAAACTGTCCTCTGGGCTATTTTGTTGCATCAGTAGGCAACTCCTATTTTAATTATAAGTTACATAATTTGATTGTAAATAATTTAATTGTAAGTTACATTATTTTGTAACGTAAAATTATTAAAACATCAAAACAATTATTAAAATAATAAATCATCCTTAAAATATTAAAACAATTATTAAAATAGTCAATGAACATTATTATAAAACATAAAGCATGGTGCCTTACTCTATTCTTAAATAGCAATAAAACAGAATAAATTATGTATAACTAATTGTGAATGAACCATTTCTCATTTGAGAATGTGAAAAACCATCATGACAATGAACATGCCCCCCCCTACATAACAAGTTTCATAGTTTTATTGTCTGGCTATAGGACAAGTTTCATAGTTTTATGGTGGTTCAAATAGTGGAGGCTTGTTTCAAAAAAGGTTTTGGATGTTTCATAAGGCCAAGACTTCAAATATGTGAATTTAATTGCATTAATGTTCATAAGTTGTCAGTAGTTAAGTTGCCAATAGTTAATGGCACAATAAAATTTTAATTACATAGTTTTATGGTGGTTCAAATAGTGGAGGCTTGTTTCAAAAAAGGTTTTGGATGTTTCATAAGGCCAAGACTTCAAATATGTGAATTTAATTGCATTAATGTTCATAAGTTGTCAATAGTTAATGGCACAATAAAATTTTAATTACAATTCGGTAAAAAAATTATTTAAGCCGGAATCACTTGATTTAAGCAATTTATGTTCATCAATATTATTCATTGATGCAGTGACAATGATGAAAATATTCGAGCATTTTGTATTTTGAACTCTCGGATTGGAATTTGTGATTAACAAAATTATTAAAGTTGTGATTTCCAAAAATAGAAGCCTATGGACTTAAGTAATGGCTCAATGTTAAAAAATGGGTAATGATTTCATGAGTTAACCATATTCAAAATCCAAAGAAGTTGAGAAAATACTTTTCATCTTCTGTCCATCTAATTACCGTCATCAACAAAACCAGAAAGAATAAATTAATTAAGTAAACTTCTTAATGTAGATTATAGTTGTGTTATCTAAATTACAAAATTCAAAATTTAAACTTTTATCGTAATCTTGTGATCATCAAAACGAGAGAGAATATATTAATTAATTAAATTTTTTAATATATACTAATTAATTAATTTTGTTAATATAAAACACTATACATTTATTTTAATCTAGTAAAAATATAAAGATCAAACTTTTTAAGATGAACACTTTTTTAAAATGCAAAATTTGTGAATAGAATATTTGAACCTCAAATTTGATTCTCTAAATATATTAATTAAACAAACCATATATATAAACCCCTGCCAACTCTAAATTGAACGAGGTTATATTTACACATTTCTCTCAATATATTAATTAAACAAACCATATATATGAACCCCTACCAACTCTAAATTGAACAAGGTTATATTTACACATTTCTTAGCAGTAAAATGTTTCTTTCAATTATAATGTTATTAATTATATTATAAAATTTAAATCCATTACTCTGAATCCACGGCTGCTTGGTGGGGCTCCAGAGTATAAAGAAAAAATGGAATATTCTAGTAGAAGAACAACACTTCTTTTTTGCAAGGCATTTACTTTTTGGGTAGCTTGATTTGTGATGGTTTTGTTATAAAATATTATGTAAATTATGAGATTTCAGGTTCAAATTCTCATGTTAACTTATGTTATTGGAAATATATTAATAGTAGTAGTAATGGTGTCCTAATCCATCCCATAAAATTGACCTAGTTGTCAATTCCTCTAGATGATTAAAAAAAAACATACATATTATGTTTATTTTTTAAATTTATACATGTCCTATTTATATTTAATATTAATGTGTGTTACAAATCGGATCAATATATTATATGTCATCTTTCTCTATGCTTTCAAAGTGGAAAGAATTGGAGGAATCGATTTGTAAGATCATTTTTACAGGTTGGTACCACTTTGGAGAATTGACATCTAAAACATTTTTTTACCTCCAAAAACTCTCACTTGTGCCAAACCCCCTAACGTTGTTTTACTCTTTGAGACTTCTCCAATAGTGCAAGAATCACCTTAGATAGAGTTTGTATACAAAAATTGTGTCCCTCAGAAGGTGACCTAGTATGTTGACCAATATGGTACAAATGGATGTCATTGTGTGTTTGAAGCTAATCACGTGTGGACTTTGAAACTGAGTTACATTTATTGAACATAACATACATGTGCTCACTAACATACATGTGAGAGAGAACTGTTCACTAAATCTAACTTAGTCATGTGGCAAGTCTATATAGACATGAAACTATAACTTATAGTTAACAATGAAGAATGGTCAACTTTGGATCATCAATTTTATTTTTTCGTTATGCTCTAGAATGAATATATTTGTGGCTAACATGTTTTTGTATAAGATATTTCTCTTATGTGTTTGCATATTTTCTAACAAGAGCGGTTCAAAATGGGCAAGCAAGCAAAATGGAAGCATATCATGAATCTTCAGGTGCAAGACCTCAAAGACAAGACGAAATTTTCTAGTAAAGACTTAGTTTGGACTGAAATAAAACGAAATAACAACAGAATTGATCGGGTTGCTTTAATCCCTGTAGAAAGAGTTTCTGAATTTATCAAAGGGGAGGAAGAAAATCATATTGCTCCATGTAATTTCATACGGAAGAATAAAATAGAACCAAGACAAAGAGCTACTGCTGCATCACAATATGAAATGTAAGTATTTCAAAATTCATTGTTTAGGTCCTTTAAAACAAAAGTTATCATTCTTTGTATGTATTGACATTTCAAGATTTTCTGTGTAGATATTATTGCTCATTTGGACCAGAGGATAAAAGAAGAGAGCCTTCAACTAAAAAAAAAACCTCATTTGTGCAGAAGAGGGGTTGTCAGTGCCACTTCATTGTGAAAGTTATGAATGAAAGTCCTCATATAGCAATACTGACTTTTAATATGTATGAACACAAAGATGCAGAAGGTTGGCCTTGTCATGGACAACATGACAATTCAGGTGAGGCTAGGGCCTTGCATAGGCCAAGGCCTTCAAGGGACATCGTTGCTTATGTTGAGAGTTGTTTCTTTTTGGGAGTACCTGTTGATATGGTGTATAGAACCCACATTAAGAGACATATTGACATGGATGTGACAACTCTGGATAGAGACTTCTTCTTATGTAGGAAAGATATTGTAAACATATATAACAGGTTGGCAAAGGGAAATTATCAACTCCACAAAAAGGATGAAATGAGTGTAAACCTTTGGTATCAAAAGCACCAGGAAGACTTTTTCTTTTACCAAAAACCCAATGGTGTGGAGGTCCCTTTTATAATAGGGATTCAAAGAAAGTGGATGTTGGAGACAATGGTCAAGCTACCACACAATAGCTTAATAGCCATGGATTCAACATCTAATACAAATAAATATGGGGTAAGTTGGATAACAATAATTAATTGAATATATGTATTTAATTTTTAGACATTAAATATGATTAATAACGTGTATTTGACTTTATGTAATGTTGAATATGATAGTATCAGTTGTATACACTTGTGGCATTTGATGAACAACATAGCGGGGTACCAGTTGCATGGGTCGTGGCATCACGAAACACATAAGATGATATTGCACTATGGTTGGAGAAGCTCATGCACAGGTGTTTCCAAATCCGTCCTGATTGGAAAGTCAATGCATTCATGGTCGATGATGCATTGGCTGAAATTGATGCCTTGAGGTAAATTTAATACTGTCATCATTTAATAAAAATTCATTTATTCTAAATTTTTTGCACTAAAATGCATTGAATATGGCAAGAGGATCACAGGTTGTGATGTTATCTTATGTGTTTGGCATGTACAGAGGGCTTGGTTAAAAAACGTGAACCGGTTGGCCACTAATTCCATAAAATCCAATGAGATATTCAGTGAGTTAGGTTCTATCATGAAACACACTCTCAATATTGAAGTGGATGATGCGATCAATCGATTTTTTATCAAATTTGCAGATGAAGAGAAGTTCTTAGACTATTTCCACAAGAATTGGGTTGTTGGCGATAAGATTCGTAAGTAAACAAACTCTTTGTATTGTATCCATGTTTGTTTTCTATAAAAATGATATATTTAGACTAAATTAATTCTCTTTGCATTTAGGGATGTGGGTGAAAGGTTGTCGGGAGTTTCCTCATGCAAATCAGGAGACCAACAATGCTGTTGAGTCATATCATTGTTATTTGAAAACAAATTTTTTATCTGATAGAAGAAAAAAATGTGCTCGTCGGATGGATTGGTTGTTGTATATCCTGCTAACAAGTGTTGAACCTTGTTATCGATATAAGGAAATATTGAAAGAAGAAGGATTTCTAAACAACTACAAGAAAGAGAAACAGCTTGAGTCATCAGTGGAAAGAGCAAGAAAAATTCTGAATAGTGATTGTTCTCCTCATGAGAGCATAACCAATGCTTATTGGGTGAGAAGTCAAACAGATCGAGATAAGAAGTACCTTGTCAAATGGTATCGCATGGATTTTATAACATGTGAATGCCCATGGTCTACTCGTGGCAACATTTGCAAGCATGCAATAAAGGTTAATTGGTTGTATTTCCACTCAGATAATCCATATCCATTACTTCATCAACATGGAGTGGATAACATATTCAATGACTCTTCTGAAATCAATATAGAGACCCAGAGCCATGATGTAGATGTTGATGCCACTCCTATGGCCACAGATATTGTTGATGCAGATGTTGGAGCACTTCATTTGGTAAACGAGGAGTTGTCTAGATACATGCATTTCATTCTAGATAACCCTCCCACTACTTTGACAAAGGCAAACCAATTGCTTAGTCTAGTTAAAAAAATGATGGATGAAGCCAACAACTTGCATATTATGGATTTTGACTTCACACCTGGGTTGGGCTCTCTTGATTCATCTTTGAAGAGGAAAAAGAGTTTCATTAGCCCTACAAAGAAACAAAGGAGCAAAAAAAACAATGGTTTGGAAATTGATTTGAATGTCCATCCATCAGAATATGAACCATTTGAGTTTCAATACCTCAATAGGCGAGGTCGTCCTCGATCAAATAATGCACTGTCTGTGGTTCCAGGTTTGTTTCATGTATTCAATATAGTGATGGTTTTAGATTTGTGTATTTAGTCATAAACAGTCTTTAACATGTGATATGTTTATTTTTACAGCGATGCAACAATCCAAAGTTATGGAAATAAACCAAGACCAAAGGAAGATGCAAGAGCATCCAACATTTCCTGCCATTCCAGGTACATTTGAATGAATGTGCATCTAACTAAATCCTAAATGAAGGAGAAAAAAGTGATATTTGGCAATGCAAATGACAAAAATGATAAATCTAATATAGAAATACCATCTACTCAACATTTAGGCATTTCCTGTAGTTTTCCCCTCCCATCCACTCAATATAGTTATGTTTGTACATATACCTTAATGCTTTAACAAATTTCATTATGCTAACAAATGACACTTTGTTAGGTAACTATGGAACGGGTGGAGAAGCATCATCTTCTACAATGGTTGAACATCCATGTAAGGACTTCAACTCTAATGGGAATCAAGCTAGGCACAAAAAATAGGTATGTACTTTCCAAAGAGTGTATAGATGTACTTTCTTATGTGATGATCCAATTAAATGTATAGGTAACTAGTATATGGTTCTTTTAGTTATTTGGTTTGAGAGATAAAATAGTCTTAATATGGTCACATCCTTGGTGTAGTTTGACTAATTATCAAAGTTCATGGTATTTGTTAATAATGTGCATTAATATTGGGGTTCGAACTTAAAATTTTCTTTTATTATTCAGAAAGTCTTGAATCTGGTCAAGCGAAGAGAATACTACTTCATGAGGTGGTCAGTCTGCCCACCAGGCTGGGGTTAACTCATGTAGTCATCTTTTAGGTGTAGTAACTTTTTGTTCATTCTGTTTACCACTTACCTGACGGAACCTAGTTCGACCCTATGATATGTTTGATAGGTGACATTTGACAGGTCCGTTCTACCTTTTCTAAAAGAACCCTCACCATATGAATAGTGAGTGACTCCGTCCCTCTGATTCCGACCTAGCTTGTCTACACAAGAGAAGGAGTACATTTCATATGCCCGTTTGTGTTCAACTGAACCCCCATCTCCTATGGTATGGAAAATGATGATGGAATCACTGGAATAACCTAATGGAATGAATGCTACTCAATGGATCGAATAACCTTATAGAATTGGGCCCCTAACCACCTCATCCCTACGGGACCCTCCACTGTTGATATTCTCCATAATCCCTAATATTACGCCACTTGGAGACGTGAAACCACCGCAACGTATGTAATACGATGTAGGAATTTCGCTACTGCCACTTCTGCTCTCCAGGGCAAGGAGAACTAACTTGAGTTCAACTATCGGTCTCCATCCTTCCACCCCCTGGAAAAATTCCCTTCCCTCAGGTTCATTCAAGCATGCTTTCATTCGATCCAGCTTCCAGCTCCAGCTATTAGTCTTTCTCCGCTCCTATCCTCCCACGGGCAAGCAACTCGAGGGTTAGCTGGGTTGGATGGTTAGCTGTGATGGTTAGTGAGGTTGGTTAGCTGGGGTAGTTAGCTGTGTGGTAGGTCTGTAAGTCAGATCATTAGTTTGTGATTGGTGGAGTGAGTAGGGTATGATAGCTACTGTACTTCTCTCTGTATCGGTATTGGCAGAACAACCCAAAGTTTCTACGTTTTCGCATTCAAAATCTCTGGGATTACGAAGGGGGCAACCGATCTATATTGTAATGCTTTTAAGGCTCTATGAGATATTATCCTCTAGTGCGTTATTGAAATCCTTGCTCGAGCTTAGGATGGGGGTTGACGCTATTCTTGTTGCCCGCAAGCTGGGAATCCCGAACGAAGCCAATGAAAAAGTAGCTTAAGTAAAAGACCCCTACCCAAAATTACTATTGAAAGTATAAGATCTCTTAGGTCTAGAAGCATCCGTAGAAGCACTCCTAGTGGACCTATTCTAAGTAGATCCGATGTACCCAGTTCCTTATCCAGTTCTTGATGATCGAGACCCAGATGCATTCGTTCTTTCGTCTCTAGGTGATCCGTTCCATACCCATATCCATAGCCAGAGCTAGTAGCCCTTTCTCTAGATCCTACAGTAGCAGGACCAGGTCCATTACTGGTGCCATGGCTCACACGCTTTGATACGTAAGTGGGAGAGCCCACCTTCTCTTATGTGGTACTGGTCCTATAACTTGATCTGAAACTAGCTTTGTAGGTAGTGTGGTTGGATTAGGTATTATTTGTAGGTCCATACTGTCCAGTAGGAGGGGAATGATATCCATCCAGTAGCACAAGTAGCAGACCCATACCTCTAACTAGTATACCTAGGCGAAGCAGAACAAGTTGAGACAGTAGGAGCTTCAAAAAGCATGGTTCTGTTCCAATTTCTTCGAATACATAGAGCCCTGATGCGGACTCCGCAATCCATTAGTGTTTGCGCGAAGCCCTGTTGGCTCCAGCATTAGGGTAACCCCTTCCTCTGATCAGTGCAGCAATTAAATAAGCCCCAATAATATCCAGTGAAGCAATGAAAATGGAGGTAACCTTTGGCTTCTGGCATGGATAAAAATACCCCACTTTCCTAAGAAAAATGCGTGTTCTCAGTGGTTGGATGGCTTTGTATCTGGAATCAGAAATATTCCACAAGTGACACTGATGAATGAGTGAGTCGATGGCGGCCCTCACCCTTATGGTCGAGCCTTAAAGCGCATCATGACTGGAAGAAATGAATAATTACATATATAATAGCAGCAATTGTAAGGGTTGGTTTTTAGGACAGTGAAAGCAGCAGCAGATCCTCCAGTATAGATAGAAGCATAACTATAGGTACCAAAGGCAGAGCCTGTTCGAAAGTCTATTGACCATGGGAAAGCAGCAGCAATAGCACTAGCAGAGGAAAAATCCAACCCCTGAATAGTGAGCCGATGGTGGCCTATTGTCGAGAGTTCGTCCCTCACCCTACCGGGCTTACCGGGTCTTCAAAAGCTTGAACTTACTACTGCCGAGAGCCTATCTTCCAAATTACGTAATTCATTATATATGTAATTATTCATTTCAATTTCCCTACCTTTTTGTTTTAGGTGGGGGCGTTGCTCAATATTCCAAAACCTCCGCCACGGTCAAATGGCCAATCTCGTAGGGAAGCCTGTTGAAACCTCCGCCAAGGGTGAGCTTGTCGTGTGAGGATAGGACCCGGTAGGACCTGGTAGGGGTCTCGACTAAAAGGCCGCCATCGACCTCGACCAAAAGGCCTGTAGGGACTCGGTCGAGGTTACGAGGTCAAGGAGAGGAGTGTTAATGCTAACCATTCATATGGTTAGGAACAACTCTCTTTTGGGGCCCCTCCCCCAAAAGCCGCCATCATGCTACAGCATGACTTGACCACCGCCATCAACTTGAAGAACTATAAGGCCACCATCGACTCACTATTCATATGGTGAGGGATTATCAGCGCACCAACAAGCACGAGGTGCGGGTCCAAGCCCGAGGCAACTTAGCATAGAGAAAGTATCTTCTGGTAAGTACTGTAAGGGTTTAAATCGTATATCTGGTAAGACCTTTACTTGAGTCTACTTCCTTATCTATGCGAACATGTATAGGAGCTCAAGGTTTATGGATCTAATGATTTCTTTCATATAATATAAAACACGGGAAGGCGCTTTGGGGTCAAGAGATACCAGAGCTTACAAAGGAAGGTCAAAAGCTTAATAAATGTGCATTAGCCGCTGCAGGGTCAGCCGGGGTGGGTTCCTACTATTTAGGACATTGAACATTACTCAGGGTATCATGAACCACCAGCCCTAAATAAACACCAGGACAACTGCAACAGACATAACCACGCCAACTGGAACAGACATAAAGAAACCAGTCAAACAACCCTCCCTATAGCACTACGCCTTGATCTGATACCCTTATGGTCATACTACAGACTACTATAAGAACTGGCCAGGCACTGATACCTTTAGCTCTTATACCTGCCTGAGACGAGACACGGAGGAACCGATTATGCCACGGAGGAACTGATTCTTTCACACCTCGATATTAGCTCCTGCCAGATGTGCTTGACTTGAATTAGGGAGACCACCTAGAACGATGTGGAGACCTTTGCCATTGGGTCACATTCCTGTACAGATATTCTTGTTAAGCTAGAGGGAATTACTTTCACTATGATATTATGGCTTAGCCAGGATCTGTTCTCAGAGACTGGAAGAGCTAGACCGATCCAACCAGCCAAGAACTGAAAACCTATTAGGTGCCATATCCACTGGTGTCAGCCCGATAAACTGATCTTTTATTTGTAACATACTCTATTATTCTCTTGCGACCTTAACATTCCTACCTAGATACTATGACCTATGGGGAAACAACCTAACATACTTTTACTCATACTAAGCCCTACTTACTTTTTACCTCTGGGATACCACAATACAATCATACTACAGACTACGCTCCCCCATGGTGGGAAGAAATATGCCAAGGGATCGCTCAACTTCGTTGACCTATTCTTGATTATACCTCGGAGGATCTTCCCTGTAGCTTTGATTATTTTCTTTATGGTATGCTTCTTAGTTCTATGTCTGCTTGCCCTTACCTCTGATACTACCCGCCCCACATCATCCGAATAAGGAACGAGCACTACACACCAGGAAAGGAAAAGAAGGAACGATGATCCTCTAGACCTCTTTACCATGATTATTCATCTAAACTGACCTTAATAATCTCCTCATAATTCACTATTTATACATCTACTCATTTTCCCTAATCCTCCCAACTTTTCAAAGAATATTTGGTGTCTACCCTTGATGATGGACTCACTTAAGAACTCTGAAACGTTGGGTTATTAAAAAATTCAGAAACAGGTTATTCCTCTCTTTTGAAATCATGGAAGAAGCTTTCTTACTATAGTTGATAACTTGATAGTTTCCTTTCACTCAAGAATGATTGTCATGTTGTGGGGTCATTGAATTAGATTGTATCCATGAAAATGAATGAGGTTGGAATCATGTTTGAAATTGAAATTTACACGGTTCACTTGGTGAAGTTGAACATGATAAAAAATGAGATATTTTTGTGCTAATCATGTCTAGTGTCCATTGTACATGTCCAATGTGAATGCAATTCCCTTGTTTATTGTACAGGTATCTTGAAAGAGGGACCTCAATTACAATATGAGAGCCAAATTCAACACAAATTGTATATAATTTTCTCTATGGGCAAATATCCTATGATGGGGTCAAATATAATGTGCCTTTGTGAAGGATGACTAATTGTGTATTCAATCTTTCATAGGGATTTTAATGTTTACTGTCCATTCATTAGTGATGGTTCTATTGCTAGTAGATTGGAGGATTGTATATCTGTCCATGGGCATTGGATTTTAAGTTTTAACCATTATGTAGAGGGATCAATGTCTTGAATTCATTCTTATTATGATTGAATTTTTTTTTTTCTGAAAGGTAATTTGATATAAGAAAAGAGTAGTTTCACAATATGCTAGTCATATATTTTGTTCTAATCTTTGTCTTATTGTCCATACATGATAGGTTGTCTCCATACAATTAGGATCTTTGAAGCAAGTTTGAAGCAATCTGCAAAAGTTTTCGGAATAGGTATAAAGGTCTCTCAGGTCACTGACAAAGATGAGATTAAATACCAAATAGCAAGCTTCTAGTGCTGAGAGGGAACACAAGCAAATCCCATTGTTCTTGAGGAGAACCTGACACCTTCCATGTATAAATAAGGTGAATAGTGGAAGAAAAAGGAGCCAATGGAGCAGCCTAATGATCCCAAGGACTTGGCACCCATAATTTGAAGCCTGGTTTATCTTTTTTTTCTAGTAGTTGCCATGCATAGATATGGGAAGGTCTTTTAGAATGATATTTTTTTATGTATATCAGTAGATAGGATAGTTTGTGTAGACTCCTTGGACAAACAATTTGGTATCCACTTGGTGGAGGACTTGGTTTCCTCAAAGGTAGGCCTCCACCAGATATTGCTGTAATTTTTTTTTATATATATAAAGTGAATATGAATCGATATTAAGATCAGCATGTGAATCTGAACATCATGCCACATATCAATCGATCTTGTTCTTTTTAAGCAACATATTAAGATCCAAATGCAGAGAGTGCAATGGAAAGTTTCAGTTGTGAATTAATATTTTTTAAAGGGAATATTGAGAATGTGTCCTCCATTCTATAGCACAGTTGAAAATTGAATATTTGTTGGATTTTTTTTAAGGAACTTTCCACCAGAGGAAGGAATGAATTATGGTTGATTCTCGGAGTTGTTATTATGGAAAATGGAATCCTGGTTACGTTATGATATTTTTATTCATGGTCAACATCTTTAGGAGGTTGAGGTTACTAGTAAAAATAGTACCATAGATGACCTGGAAAAACATTTTGATGCTTGTGATTTTGGTCTTGCTTGGATTATTTTTTAAAGTGTTTTCATGATATAAAATGTGGTTATCAGATGACAACTCTTATTTTCAGCAAGGGATCATGTGCATCAATTGTAAAGTTGATGGAATAAGAGGTTTTTTTGCAAAACATGTAAATTTCCTATGTTATTCCCTCAGATGTATAGAAAATGTTTTTCCCTGTAAGACAACTTCCAAAATGGGTCTCATATTTTTAATCCCTGCCTCACAATTTAGAGTTAACATATTTGCATGATGTGACTTTTCAGGATCAGGGAGAAGATTTCAATGAATAAAGAGAAAACAAGGGGTGTTTTGATGATCAATACAGAGTCAGAAAATTTGCACTGGCAAAACTTCCATCTCTATTTCACCATGAATTTTCTGTGCCTTTCTGTGCCTGAGTGTTTATGGCAAAGAATTTGTGTTCATTTGCATCGTTGGAAGGTTTGATGTGATGAGAGGACTGGAAATAATATTTTCATGCATGTTAAGTCAAACCTTCGAGATGAAAACAGTTAATGAAATGCATTCAAAGTGGGACATTTTCTATTGATTTTATAAAGGAGGGAGAGGATAGTTTGAGTTAACGCAAAGCCTCTTTAGATAAAATCGATGGCCAAAGGAAGCCTCATGTGTGATTGATGTTTTTAAGCACATAGGAAAAACATTTGCAGCACTTACTCCTTTGCCAGCACCAAGGAAATTTGACAGTTTTGTATGGATTTTTCATTCTGCAATTGTGGTTGCTAAGATGGTTATGAAAACCAAACATGTTTGTATTCATTTTTTTCATAACAAAATTTGTCAGGATTTGCTCAAATTTTTGTGGATTGATGGGTTTCATTTTCCTAGTGATTCGATGGGTGTTTCAATCATTTTCTACATCCAGAAGATCTGTTGTGACTATGATTTTGACAGTTGTTGAACGTCCAATGACAAGTGTCAAAACCATTGATCAAGAGAATCCAATCACAAGAAGATAGACTTGTTTTCAATTATGCATCATGTTCCAGATTGAGTGGAAATTTTGTTGGAAACTATAGCATTCAAGGATACAAGATTGAATCTTAGAAGTCAAGGCACAAAATCAGCGAAACAGTGAATACCTACAAAATTTGTCAGAATATGAATCGATATTAAGATCAGCATGTGAATCTGAACATCATGCCACATATCAATCGATGTTGTTCTTCTTAAGCAACATATGAATCGATATTAAGATCAGCATGTGAATCTGAAAATCATGCCACATATCACAAATGTAGATATAAATAACATTTTTCCAGCAGGTGAATTGCTTATGAACTAATAAGATGCAAATCACAGTGGATACTATCTCGGTTTTCTCAACTGCTCTGTTGTTTTAGGATATCTTCTCATTCATTTTTTATATTAACATGAATTGAATATTACTGTCACTCTTTCTTGCAAATCCATTTCTATCATTTAGATTTATCTGGATAATGACATTAAATAAAGATGTTGGAAATTTAGTTGTGGACTACAATTGCTGTTAGACTACACAATCATTGTTGTTTTAGGATATCTTCTCATTCATTTTTTATATTAACATGAATTGAATATTACTGTCACTCTTTCTTGGCAATTCATTTCTACCAGTTAGATTTATTTGGATTATGACATTAAATAAAGATGTTGGACCTAGCACCAAACTGTTCAATTGAATTAAATAAATACAACATGATTTAGGTCGAGTATTGGTGGCTGAACATTCATATAGTGTTGTATAACATTCCAAAACAGAGTAATAAATATATTTATGTCTGTTTTAGTAAGATTTAGAACTTCAAAATACTAATTAAAACATTAATATATTTATTAAGGTATAAATATGTCTTTATTGTAACGAGATGGAAAAATGAGAGTAGTGATTGAGAGGTTTGAGCTTGCCTGAACGTGAAAGAAAATTCTAACAACTCTATTGGTTTTACTCTTTTATTGGTTAAAAGTGTGATGTGAAAATTTTCTTTGATTTTTTTCATTCACAGATGGGAAAATCCCTCAATATGTTTCCAATAAAAAACTGTGTAACCAGGGAGAAGTCATTTTCTTCAATGTCACGCACGAGAAGGCTTCACTAATGCATGTAATAGGCATAAATGAGGGTGGGTTCTGAGACAATGTGGGGTAGTTGGGCAGTACAAAAGCTTGAATTATTGGCAGGGAGTGATTGAAATTAAAAGCAGCAAGGGATCATCATCATAAGCCCTTTTTCATCCCACTTTTGCCTGCCTATCTCTCTGTGTTTTTCTTTTGGTTTTCCCTCTGTCTTTCTGCAAGTCTTGACAGTGTTCGGAATGGCCAAACCTGCAAAGGTGAGGATGGACTCATCACTCTACTAGTTTGATATTTAAACCTATCGATACTTGGTTAACTCATCAGTCTACTCATTTGATTTTTGCAACTGGGATATTTACATCATTAGTTTTGAAGCTGAAAACAAGTTCCAATTCCCAAAAAAACATGGTTCCTGAAAAAACATGATTCTAAATACCTGACTGAGTTTAATAGTTTATTTGTAAAAGACCAAGGGTTGGCTTTTTGAACTGTGAATGGTTAGACAATTTTTACAAGTTTATTTACAAACTTAAAATTAGCTTCAAAAGGTGAAACTAAAGTGGTTAGATCTGGATATAACCCAGGGTGTACTAAATTCAAAACCCATGGAAACATTGAATAACTGTATACACAAGCCAAAAATGTATGATACTAACAACTACCCTCCCAAAGGACTTGGATCCTCCATACCTTGATGAGTTCACCATTTTATTAACTTTGGTTATATCTGGGAAGGCTCAGCAACTATTTTTCTGAAGAATTGAGCCATTTATCCCCCGGTTTAATCAAATCAATTATTCCATTAGATATGATTACATAAGAGAGGCGTTCACATTTATCATTTTTATGAAATAAGAGGTGCATAATTGATGTTTAAAGCTGCCACAGCAGTCATCACAATCCTGACAAGCATGTAACAAATTACAGCACGGTGCACACAATTATTTCTTTACACAGACCCCAAAAGAAATATTTCAAGTTATCACTCTACTAGTTTGATATTTAAACCTATCGATACTCGGTTAACTCATCAGTCTACTCATTTGATTTTTGCAACTGGGATATTTACATCATTAGTTTTGAAGATGAAAACAAGTTCAATTCCCAAAAAAACATGGTTCCTGAAAAAACATCATTCTAAATACCTGATTGAGTTTAATAGTTATTTGTAAAATTTTCACATCACACTTTTAACCAATAAAAGAGTAACACCAATAGAGTTGTTAGAATTTTCTTTCACGTTTAGGCAAGCTCAAACCTCTCAATCATTACTCTCATTTTTCCATCTCGTTACAATAAAGACATATTTATGCCTTAATAAATATTAATGTTTTAATTAGTATTTTGAAGTTCTAAATCTTACCAAAACAGACATAAACTATTAAACTTAAGTTGGATTAATGTTTTAATTAGTATTTTGAAGTTCTAAATGTTCTAAATCTTACCAAAACAGAGTAATACATTTCATTAATTTAAATTTGTAAAGTCTTCTCAGCCTTCAAACCGTCCAAGGCTACAATGGAAAAACGCACTTACATTATTTTTCCAATGAGAATATGTAGTCCCTCATTTACATCCATTACTAATAATTATGGCAGGTTTAATGGCATTCCATAGGGCAGTTGTAGGGAAATTCTCCTCTGGCAAGCAAGACTAACATCTGATTACAGGATGAACCTAGACACTGGATCAATTCACTGTGTCCTCCCTCTTGCCAAGGTAATTTTCCATTTATTATTCAATAAAGACAGGCAACAATACACTAGAACTATGAGAAAATTACCTATTGAGGCCAGACTTTCTGAACTTAAAAGAAAATTTCAGCTTCAAGAGCCTTCGCAGAACTGAGGCCATTTTACACCAAAATCGATACATGTGTAAGCTGAAATTGAATTGCAATATTAGTGAATACACCATAAATCAGTATTTATGTTTGTGGAACTGACATGCATATCGAGCCAAGGACTATAAGCAACAAGTGAAAAGTATGAGTGTTAATATAGTGATTGTTAGTCACTTGAATTGCTCGCTGTGACTATTAGAATGTGTGCTGCAGTAAACAAAGGAACGTGTTGCCACTCGGTAAATAAAAAGGCAATAAATAGATAAATAGCTCAATTGTCTAAATCTTACCAAAACAGAGTAATAAATTTCATTAATTTAAATCTGCAAAGTCTTCTCGGCCTTCAAACCGTCCAAGGCTACAAACATGGTACCCCCATCCAATATAGAAAAAGGCAAACTCTAATGCCGAACCTGAAACTCTTACTTTCCTCCATTATTACTGGTATTGACTCATTAGAAACATCTAAAGTTTTACTCTGATAATTGATATTGTAAAAATTCAATCTCTGTATACATACAAATCTCTGTCAATAACTGCGTACAGAATAGCCCACTGATTTTAAAGCTGTGTGGTTGTGGTCTCGACACAGTCCCATAACGCAGGCAATTATTGTCACTAAAATCAAGCGCCTTAAGGAGATTAAGGAGACTATGAAGACGCTTGGAAAATTGCATTGCACTGAGAGCACTCAACACCTCTGTGGGAGCTGCCCTGATTTCCATCCTTCGACGCCATCTGTGTTATGGCAAAAGTTTTGTCCACCAATTCAAAAGATACAGATTTTTTCAAATGAGCTCTGGCGCGAATGGGACTATTTTGAATCTAAAACCGTCCATCCCATCGCGTTGAATGCCAGTTCCGTCACCCACCAACTCGCCACCGCCGCGGCCTTCCAGAGGTCTGACAAAAGTGGGGTCATGTCGTGATCCCGAGGCAGTCGGCGACGTGAAACTGAAAGGGAATTCGGGCAGCGAAGTTTTCCGACGGGCAATGTTTCCGGGCCAAAACGCGGCCCCCGTAGACTACTCCTATTAGAAATCCGCGAGACTCCGTGGAACAACATAGTTATACGCAAAATCAACGTAATAAGTCATTTTAGCCCAATGAATATCGTCATTTACACGAGTTTCTCAGCTATGTAGGTTATGTAGTTTTGAGGAAGTTATGTTTAATTTTTAAATTTAGGTGTTGTAACCTTGTTTCTGAAAAACCAATTTGTCATGGAGGTAGTTATTTTATTATTAACATTATTTTTTTAAATATTTATGTTTGTTATTAAGTTCAATATTTATGTTTTTTAATTAGTATTAATAAATATAAATATTTAAAATTAACATATAAATTATTAATATTATTATTATAAATATTTTGATGATTAACATTAATAGTATTAGTATTAGTGTTAATTATTTAAAATTAACAATAATAATTTAATAATATATATTGATATTAATATTACTAATAAATATAAATATTTCAAATTAAATATGAAATTATTAATATTAAAATTAAATATCAATATATTTTTTAATATTAATAATAAATACATAAGTTAATGTTAAACATAATAATATTTATATTTTTTATTAAGTTTAATATTTATGTTTTTTATTAATATTAATAAATATTGATAAAAAAATGTTTAAAATTAACTTATGGATTATTAATATTAATATTAATATTAACAATATTAATATTAATATTATTATTATTATTATTATTAATTATTTAAAAATAATATTAAAATTATTAAAATTAATATTAATATTGATTGATATTAACATTAATAATTTTATTTTATATATTGATATTAACATTAATAATAAATATAAATATTTCAAATTAAATAAGAAATTATTAATATTAAAATTAAATATCAATATCTAATAGTAAATATAGATGTTAATGTTAAACACATAAATTTATATAAAAGTAAATTTTGCATTTATATATTAATGTGAACATTGTCGTTAAACATTAATATAGATATTTCATTAAACAAAAGGATTGATAATTTTAAGTTTACTTAGAGTCAACGACATTAGAATTTAACTCTATGTTTTTTTAGGTTATAATTTATAACGTTAGTGCACTTCTCTTATTATTAACTTTCATTTTCTCAATATTTATGTGTGTTATTAAGTTCATTATTTATACTTTCTATTAATATTAATAAACATTGATAAAAATAAATGCTTAAAATTAACATATAAATTATTAATATTAATATTAAAATTACTACTATTATAAATATTTTGATGATTAATATTAATATTGATATTTTTCTTAATATTAATATTATTATTATTATTATTATTAATTTAAAATTAACATTAATATTATTAAAATTAATATTGATTGATATTAACATTAATAATTTAATAATATACATTGAAATTAACATTAATAATAAATATAAATATTTCAAATTAAATAAGAAATTATTAAAATTAAAATTAAATATTAATATCTCTTTTAATGTTAATTAATATTAATATTAATATTATTAATGAATGATGATGATGATGGTGGTGGTGGTGGTGGTGGTGGTTAACGTCCACTGAGACCAATATTTGGTCTATTGGACCTAAAGAAATGAGTTATTTAATTTGATTTAATATTTTATTCCTATGCTCAAAAAACTTGGAGAGAAGCCTCCCAAGCTCACTATAATTTTAACTTCTTAAAAGGCTAGGAAGGTCAGTATTGCAACAAAGATTATGAAATTGAGCTTTAATGTGGTTGTACGTGGGGCACTCTAAGAGGAAGTGATTTTCATCCTCGATGTTCATATTCTCACAGAGATGGCAGATCCTTTCCATCCATGGAGTTTTAGGAACTGTCCAATGACCTGTTTCACTATGGAGCTCATGAGAGTTCATTCTAATCTTGGCTATATTAATTTTCTTCTTTGAGCTAGTTAAAACAGAGAGATACTTTTGATCTTCTAAGATGGGGTTGATGACCTCCTTATAATACCTTAATTTTCTTTTAGCTGCTAGATCTTTCTCACACCACATTCATTCTTTGAACTTAGAAGTAACAAATTTTTAAATGTTATTGATGTTTTGCAATGCAACATTCTCGTCAATCTCCCAATGGTTTAACAAGGCCCTGGTGTCTATATACCAACCTCGTTTAAGCCTTAGGTGGTTATGGTTGGAATTTAAAGCTATCTTAGGAAGTCTATGGTCTCCTATGCTATTGAGCTTTTGCTTGTACAACAAAAGCCTAGTCATAGCTAGGCTCTCGATAGGGGAAAGACCCACTTCTAACATAGAAATTTATATAAAATTAAAATTTTCATTTATACATTAATGTTGTGAACATTATCGATAAACATCAATATAGATATTTCATTAAACAATAAGATTGATAACTTTCGGTTTACTTAGGTTCAATGACATTAGAATTTAACTTTATGTTCTTTTAGGTTCAATGACATTAGAATTAAAATATTTGGTATTTTTCTATCATTTGGTTCATGTAGCATTATGTTATTTTATAAAGAAAGGTTTATAAGATTAAGTTTTTTAATATTAAAAAAATTGTTTTAAGTTAATATTTATATTGAACATCAAACATTTACATCAATATCAAACATAGACATTAATAGAGGCATACAAATAAATTTATTAAGATTAATAATATTGGATTGCAAACATTAGGTTTTTAAAATCATGAGTTCTATTTCACTATTGTAATAATGTTCTTATCTCTCATATGATTTTATAAAATATGTTTATGTGAATTTTACTATAATTGTAGATGGAGAATTGAGTATGTATGTTAATTTTAATTCTATTCAACATTAATTGAAATTTTTTTTTTTGATATCACGTTTTTTTCTTTTATGTTAGATGATTTCCTTTTTTGATCATGAATCCAACTATTTGGAGTTTTCTTCCATTTGAAATTCTTGAAATTATCTTCCTCTGGCTCCCTTTATCAGTTGTGATAAAGTTTAGCACTGTTTGTAAGCCATGAAAGAATGTTTTGCAAAACCCTTCTTTCTTATTGCATTGCAAGCATATATGTACAATTGAATTTGGATTTATGGTTCCTTTCCTCAATAATGAAGACACTTATTTTGTTGTTGAATACCTTAATCAAAATGGGCACATATCTCATTTTCATTTGTGATTCATAGATTCAAGATACAAAGTAGAGTCTATTGTTGGACCAATGGTAGTTTTATCCTTACCAACAGAATGCTCCCATTCATGAAACTATTTTGTAATGAATCAGTTTACAAATGCCTTTATATTTTATGTTTACAGTAGTCTTGACAGGGTTTGGCAAAGGGCTAATCTTCCATTTCGTGGAACTTCACCCACTCAAAATGGAGTGTTTTATAAAAGTAAATTGTTTTGGCTCTATCTAGACAGGGAGTATGATGATTATACTTGATATGGGTATATAATCTACTGGTTTGTTGTAATAAAAAATGAATGGGGTTTTCAATTTGTCCCAATCACTAACATATGGTGTGTGCCATTAGAAATATGTGGTAATTAGTTGATCTTCCCTGTCAACGATAGCTCCACTTTTGTATGGTCAATTCAAGAAATAGATAATTTCCAATTTGGGTAGCTTTGTGTTGAACGAAGAATTGACTATTTTGAGGATGATTGGGGTTTCAAATAGAAGTTGTTGGAAGCAATTTCTACCAATATAAATAGAAAATGTCCTAGTTATCTTCCATTTCGAATAGTACAATATGTGGTTCTTATGTGCAAATGCAATGGAATTCCTTTCCTATTATATGACATGATGACTGGCCTTTGTTTTCCAACAGATATTTATAATTCCAATAATCAATAGATGTATGGGTTTTGGTCTCCAACGTTGCACGAGTGGAACGAGTTGATTGATTCTGGAAATGTTTTTGCAATTGCTCCCCGTATGGATACTATTGATGAGATTCCACCATTAGATATGGACATGGAGTCTTAGAATATCATTTATGTTATGATTTCTTATATATATTTTCATTTTATATGCTCTCTGTGGTTGTGGAAAATATTTCCATTTTTTTTTACTTTACATACTTTTCGGTTTGTATGCTTATACTTTAAAATTACAATTCTATGGATATTTATATGGCTTATGCTAGGATTTATTCTATATGTGTATGTATCAGATGTTGGATATTGAATCCCATTGCAATTTGCTGGAAATTATTTCTTATTATGTCCCCTTTAGTTCTCTTAATTGCATTTGAATGTCTTTGGATGCTATCCATTTTTCTTTGTTTTTATAATTATAATTACTGTGAGTTTTTTATACATGGTATTTGCATTATTTTTTTCTCATTGGTTCTCAAACAATGTTATATATTTAGGTGCATTTTAGTATTTACATTTATATTTTGATTGTATATAGTTCCAAATATTTAGATATACTTCCAAGTCATATAAATCTTATTGTAGTTTGTTCCAGTTATATGGGTTTCCCATGATGATTCTAATATGAGACATGAAAATTTAGCCTTTTTGTTTTATCCATTTGGAAAAATCCTTTTACATTTTCATAAGTTTATATGGTTGGAAGAGACCATATACACTTTTAATTTTTTTTATATGGTTTCAAAAAAAAACTTCTTCCTTTTTCATTCTTCTATGTTTATTTATATTGGATATATTATATGTTCCATGTTTATGGTTCCATAATAAATATGTTATTATTCATTTTATACATGTCATCCGAAGGCACAAGAAAGAATACAAGAAAACATAATCTGTCACCAACATCATGTGATGGGTCTAATGAAAGTCGTTGTTTACGGTATCAACAAAATAAGGACACAATACATGAGCATAGGAGAGCTACATATCATAGAAGAATGAGTATAACCACTCTTAAAAATCATTTTATGATTCCACATAGGTATCGTACTATGGATGATATCATGGAAAGAACATTTACCATTGATAGTTCATTGTGAGAATATGCTACTCATTAGCATAATTTTTTTGTTCGATTCTCTCCTGAAAATGTTCATAATATTGGGGAAACATCTCACAAAAGGGAAGAACATCGTATTGATAATGTGGATGCAAATGTTCACCCTAACCCTTATGTCTCTGCAATTGCATCTTTTTAGCAAGGCCAAAGGTTGCAAAACACCCATGGTGGAGGCAATGATGAAATTGTATGTGATGATTTGGATGATAGTTTGATCGGAAATTTGTTTGACACTTTGGAGCCAGTTGGTCAAAATATCAGATCTTCTAATCCCCCTTCTCAAAATAATGTTGTCCCATGAACATAATCATTCATCCCTTATAGCATTTAACGTCGAAAAATGGATGTAACACAATGATATTTTGATGTTTTCTACAATAGTGGTTGTTTTGTTACATTCCTTTATTCACATTTTTTTTTTACTAAACTTATAACCTATTTTATTCTCTTGGAATAGTATAAAACTAATTTTAATAGATGTCTAGAAATTATGTCCCCAAATGTTCCATCTACTAATCTGAGAATTGAAGATGAAGCATGTGATAGCCCTCCATTGCATTCTCATCGACAATAAATTGGCAAACTAACGTAAATGTTCAATGTATTTGATTTGATTTTTCATTTTTTGAATTTTTAGTAGGTTGGACATGGATTTTATTTCATACTTTATTTTCTTCAAACAAGACACAACTCATGTCAATAGAGGCATACAAATTAACTTCGTATATGTTCCATCTACTGATGTTATAAGTGAAGAGGAACCATATCATAGTGTTCATCCAGATCACCAACCAACTGTAAATGCTGAATGCATTTGATATTTTCCTCATTTTCCTCATTTATTTTTAGTTAGACATTTCATTTTATAACCTTCTATGGAAAAAACATGATTTCATCTGATGAGGTTCTAGAAATGGAATCCAAAACATCAAATTGTCAAACTAATGTAATGTTCGATGCATTTGTTTTGTTTTACAATTTTGAATCTTTACAGGAAACAACTCATTTGAATAGAGGCATAGAAACTAGCTCCCCAAATGTTCCATCCACTGATGTTAGAAGTGAAGATAAAATATCTCATAGCCTTCATCCACATCGCCAAACAAATGTAAATATTGAATGCATTTGATTTTTTTTTCATTTATGATTAGTTGGAAATTTTATTTTATTTTATTTTTATGCTAAAGACACATTAACATCCTCTGAGGTTCTAGAAATGTAGACCATAAATTTGGAAAGGCTCTGTCATACATCCATTCCACATGTTTCAAGTTTAGGAAGGGAATCTCATGGTGCTGAAAATAAAGTACATCTTAGAATCGATTTTACTCTTCCACATCTTTCTCCACATGGTCTGACTGATACAGACTATATTCATCTTTATGAAAAAATGATTACATTGCATAAAATATTTCAAGAAAATATATATAGCTTGTCAGTTTTCCAAATGTGCCACATCTTCCAAGAATCATATCCCGGAATCCAGGTTTTGAGAGACTTTGAAGGATCTATTTGCATATGATGTAAGAATGAAAGAGGTTCCCATAATCTTTCTGGATATAATGACATGGATCCTGGTGAGAAACCTCATATTTTAAGAGTTCTTACTCAATTTGAAGAAATTCTAATAGCACGTGTGAATCCTATTTTGCATGTGACACATTCTTGAGGTGGGAAATATAAGTATAGCAGCCACACAATTAGCTTTCCCCAAGATATTTCTACAATATCACAAATTATTCCTCGACATGTTGAAGATATTGACTTTCTAATTGTGAGGAGACATGTCACTCAGTCTAAATATTATGAATTTTATGTCAAAAGATATCTAGTTATGGTTGTATTTCTTTTCAAAATTGAACGTGATCAATATTATCGATATGTATTAACATGATTCAGTGAATGCTCTGCCCGAAATATCAACAGATGTCTCCTCCAGGATTAAATTTGTTGATTGTAATATTGAAGAATATAAGATCAATGCAACTAATAGTTAAGGGTTTCATGTTGAGAATTTTCCCTCTCATCCTTCTTCTTTTGTTGCTCTCCTACCTAATCAACGGAGAGAAGTGGAACAAATTAGAGAATTTCTTGATAATGGTGATTCTTCACATGTTCAAGAAATGGATTGGGAAAATATTAGAACCTCTCGAGTGAATGAATATAATAAGGGTTATTAGATATGGAATTCCCCACATTATTTCCCACTCGTGATGTTGATTGGTTGCAACCACGTATTTGTAGTGTTGAACTTCATGAGTATGCATTGAATTTTCTTAGATATTATGATCAGTGGTTTGGAAGCCATCCTTTCTTTCGATATTACCTATTGAACATGATATTGCAGAATTCGACCCAATCAACTTTTCTAGTTTTTTTGAAGAAACATTTACATGATAACTCACCGACAACAATTGAAAACTTGTGTCACCAACTTTCTGATTTATGAGATAATAAGTTGGTTGAGCATCTTATGTGGTTTGGTTCTTCTCTTATAGGTACAAGGGCATATTGCACTAAATTTCAGGCTGAATTTACTGACATGATTACTTAGTTGGGATTTCCATATTTGTTTTTTAATTTGAGTGCAGCTAACACAAAGTGGCTAGAGTTGCATAACCTCATGCTTGTACCCTCACATTCTCATTCCTTAAATGAGCATCGTATGAAAATTGAGAATTTTATTTTGTACCCTCATGTTGTTGCCACATTTATGCACCATGAATTCAATATATTTTGAGAGGAAGTTATCAAAAATATCTTAAAGCGAAATACTTTTGGTACAGGTTTGTGTTGTTGAATTTATTTTCTATTCATTGTCAATTTTTTATTATGGTTCTATTTATATTTTTCGTAGTAACTATATATTCATTTTCTTCAGATATGAATAGCAACATAGAGATTCATCACATATCAATGGTTTCCGATGGTTGCAAGGTGCTCTTAACATGGAAAGACTTGATTGGTCAAATGCTTCTAATTTACAACTTGCAAAGAGATCCTTTCATAATTATGTAACTACATGGAATCCATGTGACATACATTGTGGCAACATAACGGTTCCAAGAAGACTCAATGATGAACTTTGCCTATTGAATATTGATCATATTTTATCTTGCAATCCTTATAATGAATATGAAGAATTGTTAAATCGTGTGGCACATAAAGTGTAGTGTAGATTCTTGTTTGCACAAAAAGGTCATTATTCTCACATGACGGTAAAATTATCCATGGGATCTTTTTGAGGAATCAAAATTGTTCATAGATGATCAAGGAAGAAAAAAATATGACCCAACAAGAAATGATGATAGGATCAATGTACATAAGGTTGACCTTCTAACAATGTGGCGTGCAAATGTTGATTTCCAACCAGTGCTTTCTCAGTATGATGTCCTGAAATATATTGCGAAGTATGCATCAAAAGTAGAAAAAAAGGTCTGAAATTTATCATGATATGTTAACTATAATTTCAAATTCTATTTCCCGTGAGGATCGTGATTTATGTGCTTAGAGAAGATTTCTTGTAGAAACTATTGTTGACCCTGAAATTAGAGCACAAGAAACATGACATATGTTGCTTACGCTACCTATTATTGTTTTTAGTCAAAAAATTGTTTCCTTCAATTTTGGAAGAAAGGTTTTCGGGAAAGTATCAAGGGATGGCATGCAATGTTCATCTGAGAATACTTTTTTTCAACATTTTCAGAAGAGGCTTTTTTTCCTTGAACATCTATCTTTGATAGAAACAACAATATCTTGGACATTTTATAGAAAGCGTAAAAAATATCCCTGGAAGCCTAGAGATGTTCATGCTATTGTTCGGGTTTGGCCATAGTTTTATTCTATTCCTACTCTGGGTTCAGACGAATTTGAAACCTTTTGTTGGACATAATTGCTCTTGTAAAAGCCATTTCATGAAATTTGTGTAGAGATTGGGCTTTCAGCTCAAATTATTATTGAAAATTGGAGGAATTTACAATATTGAGCATGACATGTTGATCGAAATCCATCAATTTTCGACAATATTGAAGATGGAGAAGATGGTGATTTTGCTAACCAGGAAATGAACCTCGAAGATGATGTTCAAGAATGGGAGCTTTTCTCTCGCTTGGTTCCACCAACTAGTGTGAATGTTTTTGATCTTCACACCCTTGGTTGAAGGATTTTGATATATCCTTTGACTGGAAAAGTACAACTATTTCTGATGATGTGGGTAAAGAAGCTATTAATTTTATAAGGAATGGACAATTAAGGGGTGATATTTTTGACCTTTCAAATAGAACATTTGCATCTCTAGATTCATTGGTAGAAAAAAAAACAACTTTCTTTTGAAAACATTTTAAGGCATTTTGATGAATATGAGATTCATGAAGCTCTTCTAATGATTGTTCAGGGAACTGCAGGCACTGGAAATTATTTCCTTATCCATTTTATTTTTAAATCTCTTTCTATTTTTTCAAGTAATGGAAGAAGTCCTTTGCTTCTTCTTGCCCCAACAGGAATAACTGCTTTTAATATACATGCCAAAACAATGCACTTGGCTCTAAAAATTAAAATTAAATATATGAAACCACTACAAGTGCAATCACTAGGCGTATTCCAAGAAGAAATGAGGCATATTTGATATATATGGATTTATGAAATGAGCTTTCGAGGATAAAGGTTATTTATGCAAATAGATGCTCGATTACGAGAAGCATTTATAGAGAAAAATAATTGTCCTTTTGGTGGAAAATCCATCATCCTTATGGGTGACCTTGGACAGCTACCTCCTATGTGAGATAAGCCTTTGTATGTAGGTAATACAGTTGGGAAAGTCTTGTGGAAAAAATTCAACATTATTGCCACTCTTGACACAATATTTTTCCAACAAGGGAATAATGAGAAACAATCTTGTTTTCGTAGAGTCCTCAATAACATAAGAAGTGCAGAACTTGTTCTTGAATATTGGGAGTTTCTTATGTCGCGAGTTGATATGATGTTGCATCCTAGAGAAAGGGATTTATTTAATGTAGCAGTTCACATGTTTCCAACAAATAATTTGGTGTCCTTCCATAACAGGCATATGTTGAAACCATTAAATTATCCAAATGCACGATGTATTATTGATAATTCAAGGCGTTCAGAAATAAGTGGTGTTGATGATGATCAATTGGACCGTGAAGTTTTGTTGTGTCGTGGTCAATGTGTTATGTTGACATGTAATTTGTGGGTTGAAGCTGATTTGGTGAATGGTGCACTTGGTTATGTGAAGATATATTTTATATGCCTACCTCTAAGCCACCTCAGCTTCCAGTGTTCACAACTATTGATTTTGATAAGTATGTTGGTGTTCCATTTGATGCAGCCAATCCAAACATTGTACCTATCACACTAGTGATAAGAGGAAATAAAAAAAAAAATCCTTTAAAGATGGCATGGGTTCTTACAATCCACAAGTCACAGGGTTTGAATTTAGAATGAGTATCAATTGATATCAGGAATAAAGAGAAGCAAGGCCTAACATTGACAACCATATCAAGAGTGAAATCCATAGATGGTTTACGCATTGCACCGCCTTTCTCTTTTCAGTGTTATGCCAAGATGAAATACGATGCATATGTTACAATTAGGAAGAAAGAAGAGGATCAATTGAAGTCCATATCGCTATGACATGCAACTATTAGTACTTGTAGCTCTTTATATAATGTTTTTTGAATTTATTTTATTGTCCTCTTTATTTAATTTTAATATAATACTAATTTTCATATATTATTGAGATGAATACATTCATCATATTCATAGTAATATTTCAAAAATTTGTTTACATCATTTTTTTTTTTGTTCAATTTTTTTTTTTCCTAAGTGGTTATTGTTCTTTTGTTTGCAATGAACCATTCAGGGATAAACAACTAGTTATATGAGCCAATCATTAAAAATCAAGATTGAATTCCATATCACTATGACATGCAACTAATAATATTGTGACATATTTATAAAATGTTTTTTAAATTACTTTTATTGTCCTCTTTATTTACATTTAGTATAATAATTATTTTCATATATTAATGATCAAATGTATACATTCATAATATTCATAGTAATATCTGAGAAGGTTGTTACATCTTTTTTCATATTGTTCAATTTACTTATTTTTCTTAAGTCGCTATTTTTCGTTTGTTTACAATGAACCATTTAGACATACACAACCAATTATATGAGTCAATCATTAAAATCAAGATTGAAGTCCATATCCCTATGACATGAAACTAATAATATTTACCAATGTGATTTGGTGAATATGTTGTGGTTTGGTTCAATGACAACATATTTATATTTGATATTAATATTAAACTAAAATTAATATATACATTAACACTAATTTAAATACAAATATAGAATTACTAGCATTATTAATATTTGATTTTAAACATTAATTTTACAAAATTGTTATTTCTTTTTTATTATTGTAATAAGGGTCATATCACTCATTTAATTTTACCACTCATTTCATGTGTACAATATGTATTGCTAATGAGGTTTATATTTGTAGAAATTTGTATATCATTAACATGTAGCGTTAGGTCATTTTAAAGCATGGTGCTTTTAAGATTAAGTTTTTTAACAATAATAAAAATTGGGTGTTATATATATGTGTGTGTGTGTGTGTATTAATTTTGATTTTGTTGTTTTTCCTTTCAAATTCAGATGTGGATAATAATGATGGCATCTATTATAATCAAGCGGTAGAAAATATTTCTAGAGTGATAAAAAAAATTTTGTATCTTCAAAACAAGTTCAATAGAAAACATGGCTTCCATCCTGATTTTATTGGTGAGAATATTTGTGTGCTAGATGAAATGAAAATGAACGTAAAATACTTGTTGCATGTGCACATGAGGGAGGCTGGGAGGAAAACAAGAAAGGATTGGTTGGAAAGCGTTAAGTATCATAATCTTTATCATGTTGATTTGAATTGGTGTTCCTTTTGTCGTCGGTCTAGTTGTGTTTTGGAAGAGGCTATTTGAAAAATGACTTTTGATGGAGAGTTTCAAGTCCATTTTTGTTGTAGGATTTTTTGATGTAAAGACAACAAAAAATATATGTTACTTTCAATGTTCTTCCTTTGGTTGCAATGACGATGGAATTGAATATCACTTTAGTTTATTAATTCATTCAGTTTATAATATTAACACTTAGTAAGGTTGATTGATCCCTTGTGGTTTATAATATTAATAATCATGCGAGTTTATCAATCCTTTGTATTTAAAATATTAAGTCGTAGGCTTTATTAAGATCTTGTGTTTTTAATATTTGTCCCTTGCCCTTATTTATCCCTTAGGTTATTAATATTTATCCCTTGGGTTCACCAATTCCTTTGGTTTATAATATTAAACCCTTGGGTTTATTAGTTCTTTAGGTTGATAATATTAATAATCCCTTGGGTTTATTAATCTCTTGAGTTTAAAATATTAATTTTGAGTGTTTATTAATTTCTTTAGTTTTTTATGTTACTTTGTTAGCTTTATTGATTCTTCGACTTTATTAATCACTTAGGTTTATTAATAATTTTTATTTATAATATTAATCTGTTGAGTTTATAATATTAATAATCCATTCGGTTTATTGATGTTTTTTGTTTATAATATTAATATTCCCTTGCCTTTATTGATGTTTTATTTTTATAATATTAATATTTCCCTGCATTGTTTATCCATTGGGTTTATAAAATTGATCCCTTTAGTTTTCTAATTATTTTAGTTGGTAATATTGGTCCCTTCAATTTATTAAATCCAAATATTAGCGGTTAAATATTAGTGCTACAGTTTAATATTAATGCATGGTCCAATGTCACACTATGAAAAAACATTGTCTCAATATGAAAATCAACCATGGGAAACCATCGTTAATCATCGTTATCCATAGTCAATCAATGTTTTCGATGGTCGAATGTCACATTGTGAAAAATATCATCTCAATATGAAAATCAACCATGGCCAACCATGGTCATACATGGTCCAACGTCGCATTGTGACAATATTTGTCTCAATGTTTAAATCAAGCACAGTCAACCATGTTTATTTCACGGTTTATAGTGTTTATCTAAGGGTTGTTATATACTTCTAGTTTATAATATTAATCTCTTAGGTATAATATTATTCCCTTCAATTTAAAATATTAATAATCATGTGACTTTATCAATCCTTTGTTTTTATAAAATTAATTCGTATGCTTTACTAATCTCTTTATTAATCATGTGAGTTTCTCATTCATTGGTATTTAAAATATTTATTCCTAGGATTTACTAATATCTTATGTTGTTAATATGGATCCCTTGGCCTTGTTGATCTCTTATGTTTTTAATATACGTCCCTTGGGTTCACCAATTCCTTTGGTTTATAATATTAAACCCTTGGGTTTATTTTAAATCCATAATCGATCAATGTCTTCGATGGTCAAATGTCACATTGTGACAAAGATTGTCTCAATACGAAAATCAACCATGGCTGACCATGGTCATACTTGGTCCAATGTCGCATCGTGACAACAATTGTCTCAATGTTTAAATCAAGCATGGTCAACATTGTTTATTTCACTGTTTATAGTATTTACCTAAGGGTTTTTATATAATTCGGGTTTATAATATTAATATCTTAGGTTTAATATTATTCCCTTTGTTTTATAATATTAATTATCATGTGACTTTATCAATCATTTTTGTTTAAAAAATTAATTTGTAGGCTTTATTAATCATGTGAGTTTCTCATTTATTTGTATTTAAAATATTTATTTCTAGGCTTTACTAATATCTTCTGTTTTTAATATGGATCCCTTGGCCTTGTTGATCTCTTATGTTTTTAATATTTGTCCCTTGGATTCACCAATTCCTTTCATTTATAATATTAAACCCTTGGGTTTATTATTTCTTTTGGTTTACAATATTAATAATCCCTTGGGTTTGTTAATCTCTTGAGTTTAAAATATTATTTTTTAGGGTTTATTAATTTCTTAGATTTTTTAGTTTAAAATACCAATTTCTTAGGGTTTATTAATCTCTTATGTTTTTAATATTGATCCCTTGTCCTTATTGATCATTTATGTTTTTAATATTTTTCCCTTGTGTTCACCAATTCCTCTGGTTTATAATATTAAACCATTGGGTTTATTAGTTCTTTTGTTTTATATGATTAATAATCCGATGGGTTTATTAATCTCTTGAGTTTAAAATATTAATTATTAGGATTTATTAATTTCTTGGGTTTTTGAGTTTAAAATAATATATCTTAGAGTTTATTAATCTCTTGAGTTTTTAATATTAATCCTTTGAATTTATTGATTCCTTAGCTATTTAATATATATCCATGGGGTCACCCATTTCTTTGGTTTATAATAGTAAACCCTTGGGTTTATTAGTTATTTTGGTTTATAATATTAATAATCACTTGGGTTTATCAATATGTTGATTTTAAAATATTGGTTATTATGGTTTAGTAATTTCTTAGTTTTTTTATTTTAAAATATTAATTCTTATGGTTTGTTAATCTCTTTTTCTTTTACTATTGGTCCCTTGGCATTATTGGTCCCTTAGGTTTTTAATATTCTTCCCTTGGGTTTACCAACTCCTTTGGTTTATAATATTAAAACCTTGGGTTTATTAGTTCTTTTAGTTTATATTATTAATAATCCCTTGCGTTTGTTAATTTCTTCAATTTAAAATATTAATTTTTATGCTTTATTAATTTCTTAGGTTTTTGGGTATAAACTATTAATGCTTAGGGTTTCTTAATCTCTTCAGTTAAAAATATTAACCCTTAGGTTTTATTAATTTATTTGTTTATAATATTAATATTTATCCCTTAGGTTTATAATATTTTTCGATGGGATAGATTCTGAGAGCTTGGCGACGGCCCATTTGGTCTGCTAGGGTTTGTGATTACCAACGTCTGATCGCGCTTCATGTTGGAGCTGTTGGTTCCCTTCTTCTAAGGCTTCGGTTTTCTGTGGCGTCCCTTTTGAGCGCTCCAAATGTCCGCCTCCCTTGGAGGGGTGGGTAATACCCCCCCTCCCCCTAACTCTGCCTTCACTGCCATGTCTGACTCGCCGGATATCGTAACGCCTGGAATGCAGACTGTTCCTAATAGGGTTAACACTACAGACAACATTCCTAATGCCAAGACAAGTTCAAAACCCCTTGGAAATGCAAGTACTGAACAGACTGCTACGGAGGCACCGCAAAAAGCCTCCTCTGCCACCTGTATTCCCAAAGCTGCAGATCGGATCAAAATCGATCTCCCAAGTCATCGTATCAATGGACACATTCAGTTCATGAAGGATCACACCCTCATCGGGAAGTTCATCGGACTTTGGCTGACTGAGAAAGCTTTGCATGGTTGGATAAAATCCAAATGGAAACCCAAGGGTCAAGTTACCTTGCAGCTTGTACCCAAAGGTTTTTTTACTTCCATCTTTCACTTCCTTGAGGACAAGACTCGCATCTTTGAAGAAGGCCCCTATTTCTTTAACTCTGTTGGCCTCTACCTTCGTGATTGGATTGAAATATTCCATCCAGACAAGGAATATTTCAGTTGGGCTCCTGTGTGGATTCGAATGTACTCCCTGCCTTTGGAGTACTGGAACGAAGAAACTCCAAGGGATATTGGCAATGGACTCGAAGAATTCATAAAGGTTGTTGAGGAAACAAAACTCCGACGATACACTTACTATGCCAGAATCTGCGTTTATATGCACCTTTCTAAGCCTCTCACGGATTCGGTAAGTCTATTCCACGATGACTATGAATGGATTCAGACTATTGATTATGAGCACGTCCCTTTCCATTGTAGAAAATGTCATGAGCATGGTCACCTTTTCAGAGACTGCTCACTGAACCAGAAACCTGCTTCCTCTTCCCCTAATGATGGAAAAGATGCTGACGGCTTTACTAAAATTTCTTCCAGGAAGAAGCACTCCAAGATAACTCCTATCATCTCTACCGCCCCCAAAATCCCCAGCACTAGCAATATTTTTGAGGTTCTGGCTTCTCAGGTACATTCAGATGCTCAACATGGGCAACCTCTTTCCTCTAGCCCCCCTCCGAATGCCCCAGAATCAAATCTCAAATCTTCTTCAGCTTCTGATTTATCCAAAGCCTCCATAGTCACCTCCTCGGTTGAGATCCAAACCAATCCCACCACTTCTATGTCTGTGCTCATGGATATAGACTGCTCCCAAGTATCTATCCCACCTTCAGGGTCGGAAGACTTTGAACTGAATATCCCAACTATTATGGAGGAAAAACCTGATAATGTCGACATCAGGGAGATCGACATTCTGGCTCTGGAGGAAGCCTGCCATCAGAAAGAATACAGTAAAATCAAACCTCATCAGATTGACAAGTTAGCAGTGGTCCTCTCTCGTGCTCAACAAAGAAACTCCTTGGGCATCCAAGCTAGAGGGCCTTGGGACAGCAGGAAAATTACGAAGGAATAAAAAAAACGTGGGAGAAAGACAACTTTGCAGAGAACCATCATAGCAGGATAAATACTGGTGGAATCTGGCAGATTCCCTCAGTTGACAAAGTTCTACAAGTCCCTCCCGACCATTTCCTCATGAAGCTAGTTTCATGGAATGTGAGAGGGCTAAACAGCCCCTCAAAGCATAGGATGATTAAAAATATGATTCAGAAATACAACCCCTCTATGGTCTTCCTTCAGGAGATGAAATGCAACAACAATACTCTTGAACTCATTTTGGCCAAAGCTTGGACTAATTGTAGATCAGTTTCTATGGATGCGTCTGGGGCTTCGGGTGGGTTAGCAATTCTGTGGGATCCCCAAATCCTCTCTTTGTATGACTTCCACGCCTCCCATTTCTGTATACAGTCTATTTTTCATTTTTTAGGCACCAATATCCATGGACACCTAACCAATGTGTATTTTCCGCAAGAAATTCAAAAGAAATTAGATTTGCTCAACACCTTGACAGATCTAAACTCTACAAGGTGCTTCCCACTCTGGTTTTGTGGAGGGGATTTCAACATGACCACCACGTTAGAAGAACGATCCGGAGGCAAGCACATCCTTGAAGGAGACTGCGTAGGCTTTAAAGAATTCATTTCAGTTAATCAGCTTGTGGATATGCAAACCTCTAATGGCACTTTTACTTGGACCAACAAACGTAGTGGGCCGATGCACATCGCATCCCGGTTGGATCGATTTCTCATGACAGACAATGTTATTCATCTTGGAGGGAATTTTTATTCTTCCATACTTCCCCTCGCAGGCTCGGATCATTGGCCCATCCTCCTTCAATGGTCTCGACCGGGTGCGCATTGAAATAGACCATTTAGATTCGAATCATTTTGGTTTTCCCATAATGGTTTTAAAGAATTTGTCACTAAGGAATGGCGCTCCTTTATTCTAGCAGATGGCTCAAAAATGTTCCAATTCCAACAAAAACTCAGAAATCTCAAGCTCTCTCTCAAACACTGGGATAAAACCCACTTTGGCAACATCTTCGACTACAAAAGGGAGTTCGAGGTTCAAATGAACCTTCTGCAGCAGAAAATCATTACCGAAGGCAGAACAGAGGACTATGAAAAACAAAAAATGAGCTCCTCACAAAAATTGACAAGAGCAGGCAGCAGGAAGAGACTTTCTGGAGACAAAAATCTCGTATCAAATGGCTTCAAGAAGGTGAGAAAAACACCAAGTTTTTCCATAGATCCACTATACAGCGAAGGATGCATAATCATATCTCCTTTCTTAGTAGCGATCAAGGGACTCGCCTAGAAACGCATGAGGACATTGACAAAGAACTCAGAGAGTACTTCAAAAAAAATTTGCAGGAACTGGACGGAAATCACGAGCAAGCTATTTCCTCTGTCACCCAACATATTCCGAAAATCATTTCGGAGGATCATAATGCAATGCTTCTTCAGCCGGTTACTCTACATGAGGTTGAGAAAGCTATAACTCAGCTAAAGGAGGGGAAAGCGCAAGGCCGGGATGGTTTTACTGCCAATTTTTTTCACGCTTTTTGGGAGCTTATCAAGCTGGAAGTTTAGGCTTTAGTGGAGGAATCTCGATCCATGCACTGGATCCTCCCCTCACTGAACACAACCTTCCTCTCTCTCATCCCTAAAGAGGAGAACTTAGGTACCCCGGATAAAGACAGACCCATAGCGCTTTGCAATGTTAATTACAAGTTTATCTCCAAAGTTATTACAAACAGACTTAAGCTCTCCTGCCTCTTCTTATTTCACCAGAGCAGACTGGTTATGTGGAGGGTCGTCAAATTTTGGATGGAATAATCCTTTCACATGAAGTTATCCACTCCCTCAAAATCCTCAAGAAACCAGGTATGCTTCTTAAACTTGATCTTTCAAAAGCTTTTGATAAATTAAGCTGGCATTATATCAAACATGTCCTTTTGGCTTTTGGTTTCAATGCGGCTTGGACTAGATGGGTAATGAGCCTTCTCTACTCTCCCAGTTATTCTATCCTTGTCAATGACTCTCCTTCTCTTCCGTTCAGGTCTTCTAGGGGTATACGTCAAGGGGACCCCTTATCCCCTTTCCTTTTCATGCTCATGGAGGAGGGTCTTGGTCGTCTTATTAGTCACGCTGCCTCCTCCGGTTCTATCAAAGGTATCTCTCTCCATGGCAGTCTCCCCATTACTCATCAACAATTTGTAGATGATAATTTGCTCTTTGGCCATCCTTCTGTTCAAGAGGCCCGAACCCTCAAATCTCTGCTTAACACTTTCTTGGAGGCCTCTGGTACTACCATCAACACTGCTAAATCCCACATTTTCTTCTTTAACACCCCATCCATCTGTCAGCATAATATAGCTCAAATTTTGGGCTTCAAGATTGATGTTCTTCCCTCCAAATATCTTGGCGCTCCCCTGATTGACTCAGATATAAAGCATACCTCTTGGAGAGCCCTATTGGATAAGATGGAAGCTCGCCTTTCCTCCTAGACCTATCGCTCTCTCAACTTGCCCAGTAGAGTCATCTTAATCGAATCTGTTCTTCAAGCCATGCCTCTTTACCTATTTTCCATGCTGGCTGCTCCTAAATGGGTGCAGAAGAAAATTCGCAACATTCAAAGGAATTTCCTCTAGGGATCCTCGAGTCTCAACAGAAAATGGGCTCTTGTCATCTTGAAGAATTTCAAATGAAATCTAATACTCTAATCCAGTAACTCTGATGCAAAATCAAATTTCAAGGTACAGAAATGCAACACTTCAAAGATAATTCCACATAAAAATCACCATATGTGATCCTTTTCAAAAATATATAAGACAATGGAGTACAGAAATGTAATCTCCAAGTCAAAAAATATTAAGATCCAGGACCCTTCTCTAAATGCATGAGAAGGGTTTAAATACTACTTAGCTAAATCTAAAAAATAGTTGTTAAAAATTAAAGTTGGTTCAATGGTGGCGTCGCTTTTTCTAGGCTAAAATACAGTAAAATTAAACTAAATCTAACTTCTCTATGAACTTGATCTGCAACTTAGGACATACAGCATAGTTTTGAAGATCTGATTAGCCAAACTTAAATTATTTATCTTTGAAAAATGATCGGAAAGTGTAATACGCCAATCTTCTCTGTAAATTGATGATACAATTAAGCACCTTGTGATGACTATGTGGCTTCACCAATGCGTATTGGACAGTCCCAATTTAATCTGGTGACCCCTTGGATTGATTTCACTCTTTCTTAACACTTTTTCCTTCATTAAATTTAGGTTGATGAGCACAATAGGGAATATCCTGGTGGAGTTTAAATTAAATTAGCTTTGTGTAAATTATCATTTACATGATCATGAAGTGTTTGTTGTAGCGCCTCCTACTATTTGCCTTCTAATATTACGATTTGTGCATCCCAGTTATTAAAAAGTATTTCTTTATGATTTTCATTAATAATGGGTGCACCAGCTTTTCTGCCTTCTTCTATTTTTTTCCATACTAAATAATCATTGATATTTTCATTAATCAAATCATAATCATTTCGTAAATCTACGACATGATTTGTGATTTTATCACTCTCTTGGCAAAAATAATTCCATTGCAAGATTTTTTGGCATAATACTTCTTCTTGTTGCAGTAGTTGATTGTTTAAAGAGATAGTTTCTGAAATAAATTCTGGAAGCTTAGGATTATCTTTGTGCTGATCTTGGATAATCTGTATTTGTTTTTCTTTATCAGCCAGATTTTTTTTATGTCCAATTTGCATTTCTTGAAGTTGTTGCTGTAACTCTTCAAGTTTCAACTGTGCTTCATTATTGGCCTGTACCTGTTGCAATTGTTGTTGTAGAACTTTTATCTGTTCTTTTTTTTCATTCAACAAGAGTTGTATCTCAAATGCTTTTTCAATTGTTGCAGAAGCATAAGCCCCTGTCATTTGAGATAACTTAGTAAGATTCTCAGTAGGCTCTGTGGAAGGATCCTTCCACAAGACATCTAGTTGTTCTACTTCAGTAGCAATTGCACCTTCTAACTTTCTCTTTTTTCTCTGTTTCTTCACTACTGCTTTGTATTTTGGGCTGTAGAATACATCTAGAGGAGGAATGTCCTCTACATTAAGTACAATTTCAGAGGATGGTGTTATTGGTATGTGCTCAGTCACTATGATGGTGCTGCTTGTTCCTGTGTTCAAAACTTTGGTTGTTTGGACAGGGGTCCGTACATTCTGTCCTTCTACATTAATCAATTGGTTAAAAATTTCCCATTCTTTGTCTAACTCAATGATGACTGGCTGTTTCTGTACATTGGTTGGAGGAGGATTTGTCTGTTGAGAAGTCAAAATTTGCTGTTGAGTAAGTTCTTTTGATTGCGCAGAATATTTCATGGATTCTTCCATTTTATCTTCCTTTTCATTAGACTTATTGGAATGTTCAGAAGTCTCTCTGTCAGATTTTGATTTAGATTTATCTGTACTCGAACTGCCGTTAAGACTAACACTAGGAGTTTGCTCCCTTGCGGGCTCTAAGCGTAGATTTTCCAAAGGAATAGGAGTTAGTCTTCTTTCTCTGTAAAGTTTGAATTCCTGGAATTCCTCTGGAGATAACTGTGTTTGAGCTAAATTCAAAACTTCTTTAAATGAATTTCTTGCTTGGAACATATCATCAAAAAGATCATGTTCCCCGGAAAATTCCCTTACTCTGATTGCATTGGTAAAATTCTTAACAATATCATTTGGGTCGAATAACCTTCTCGAAAATTTGAACAGCTGTAGGCATGTAATGTTGCCTATCTCTTGGAATGCATGACCAATATCGAATAGTGAAAATGTTCCACATTTTACGGGAAATTGTGGCCAAATGCCTTTTTTCTTCTCTTTTAATTCCTTTGTTAAACCCCCTTGGCCACAGGTCTGATAAGCAATTTCCCGAGCTACAAGTCTATCTGGAACATATAGGGGTAAAACATGGGGGGAAGAAAAACTTCCAAAAACCCTAATATAAGCGAACAATTCTTCTCCAAACCATCTCGCGACGGGGAGAATGTCAACCTCTGTTTCTGGGGATAACCTTGGGGCATCCTTATTATACAATGTTCTGTACAATGGCAACATTACACCATGGAAAATTTGATAAAAATGGGGGACAAACTTAGACTCCCATAGTTCCTTATGATACACATGAATAGGCAAAGGATCATGGATAGTCCATTGCCAACCCATCACAGGGAATTTAGAGACATAACAGATAGCGTCCATGACATAAGCAGATAAATAAAAAGGCGGATAAACCCGCTGAGAAACATTTCGCTTGGACCGGTAGTGAAAAATGGCAGTGGTCAAATTATCAGATAAGATTTTGGCCCAGTCTACAATTGTAAAATTAACGGCCGCATTCAACAAAGGGAGCCATTCAGGCAAGATCATATTTATGTCAGGCTTTCCAAAAAGCCTGCATAACATGGCAGCAGTGAAACAATAAGGAGAGGTAAGTGAACCCGTGTTGTACATACCTTGTTTGTTTTTCTTCAATGATTCACTTCTTTTGGTCCACTCCTTTATGCATTCTGACAAATTTGCATGTTCTCTAGCGAAATCTTCCATGAATTGCTTATTATAAGTCGCCTGAGGTTCCGGCAACTTATACATCTGCCTCAAATCTTCTGTGGTGAACGACCCGATTAGTTCTTGAGCTGGAGTTCTGAATTGCCTGTCTGAAATATCAGTGCTGTCCAGCACCCATTTCACCATGTCTGTATATGGGAGAATCCTTGGCCTTGCCGCTATCCTATGGAGAAATGAACAAGCCAGTTCTTTGAGGGTTGCCTCAGATGTATTACTAGAACCTACTGTAGCCACAACTTTCATGACCACAGGATTTTCTTCTTCTAATAAATTATACATTCCTTCCCAAGTGGATATATCGGCATCCTTATTGCAAGCGGTGTCTGCATACAGTGAAGCCATTTCTCTGTTTTCAGAATTCGAGCTCTTGTCCTTCTTACCCATAGTGTTTAGTGAAAGCTTTGTATAGACGTTTGCTCCTTCGTGCCTGCGTTTTATGAGTTAAATGAGAGTAATGGCATGAGAAAGGTGATGAGACTGTTTTAAATGCGAAGGTGGATGAAATATAATATTTTAATCGTGAAACAACTTTCAATCAAAACAAAATCTCATTTACCATTAATTGTCAATCCAATCATTTAATCTAATCATTAAAGCGCATAACAGATTTGATATATGGGAAGATTGCCTTTGAACAACGCGCCTACATGAATTTGCGACATTGCGATCTGCGATTTGCTGTGCAATATCACAATATTGCAATGTCGCAATATCGCAATATCGCAAAATGAAGCCATCACAGTTATGTAAAATAGCACAAAAGCAGAAATTGTGCAATAACGCAAAAGCGCATATCGCAAATCTTGCAAAAGCGCAAAATTGAAAATAACGCAAAAGGTATTCATTAATCACTTCTGTTTTCTGCGCTATGCGATCTGCGACCAATACGTTTATTGTATAGGCTTTTGGGATCGCATTATCGTAAAAGCGCAAAATCGCATTTTCAGTTTTATAAAAGATATATACCATTTTGTTATGGATGCGCTATTTTGTTTAAAGAGCAATTTTATTGTAATCTATCATAAACTTAAGTGTTTCTTAATGTTCTTTCTAATGGATTTCTATAAGTTTATGATAGAAAGTTTTATTTGAAAAGGAAAACAAATCCTAATTGATTTTTTGGATTTTTTAACTAAGGGTCCCCATTTATTTAGCATTATTACTAATATTAAATAAAAAGGGGGGTTGTTGCTGGTCACAACAATTGGCGATTCACTGAAAGAAACAGTTATCTCTGAAAAAATAAAATGAACACTATATCTTTAGTAATTAAAGATTTTTAAAGATAATGAAAACTATCTTAGGATAATTCAAATAAAATGTAACTTATGAAAAAGAAATAAAAATCATTCACAATTTCTTTCTAATTCCTTAAGAACAAAATCATTTTGGGTTATCTCAAGCTTTGATTGGTGTTAATAATGAAGTAAGTGGATTTATCCAAGTTTTGGTTTTATAATATACTCTATTGCCATAGGTATTTCCTCTGCTGCCAGCAAACGTTCATAGTCTCGACAGGGTTACCTTTAAACCATTAACCATTCATTGTCCCATCCAACTAAAATTATGACTTTTTAAAAGATAAATTCATAAGATCTATTATCTCATGTTTTTTTCTTTTATTTATTTTTTATTTTTAAGAGCCATTGTTCTGGTTTGGCAGCCAGTTAATAACAATGCCATTCACTAGTTATAATTAAACTGAACAAGCTGGCTCGTGATGAGACCCCTTGTCTTATATTTATAAGCCATTACCCTGTTTTGGTATGTAGTATTGGTAATGTCAGTTTTATTACTCCTTATGAACATGGTAAGTCGGCTCATAATGAGACCTCTTATCTCTTAAATTTTCATATAATTTCTTAGAATTACATTCTAAAAAATCACAACTTAAATGGATGGGGTGAAATATTTTTATCCTTAAGAATCAATGGATGACAATTTTCAGAGTTTTTTGAGTTCCAAAACCTTGAAAAAAATCTTTACTTTTATAAATAACCTTTCTCTACTCAATAAACTTATAATGATTTATATTCTCTTCAAATTTTCAAAAGGTCATGTAAATGATTGAAATAATCTTTCGAAGTTTAACATCTTATTTTAAACTATCCAAAAACTGTGATCATTCCTTTAAAAATTCTTATTTACACAAAATAAATATTTATAATATTTTTCCTAAGAAATTTTCCTACATAGTAAACAGTCAATTATAGACCTACTAACAACTTTTATTTGCAAAAATAATCAAAAACTTTGCAGAAAGGAATATGTACAGTTTAAGAAGGAGTTACCTCCTTATGAAAAGAATTTCTTCAAGATAAGCCCATTTACAGGAAGAGATTCTCTCTTACCTGTTAGATCTTGGAGTATGAATGTATTTGAGCCTATCTTTTCAACGATCTAAAATGGTCCAAGCCACATTTTCTGAAACTTGGTATGCTTACCTTTTTCTTCATGTGCTTTATCCCATTTCAGAACAAGATCACCAATTGACAAAATTTTTGAGCCGGTAGAACTTGCATCAAAAGAAGATTTTACAAGCTGTTGATGTTTTTCATGAATATTTTTTGCTTTATCTCTATCTTCTTCTAGTTTAAGGATTTGATCATATCTCAATTGAATGGATGAAGAAGGATTTTCTTCAATAAATTGCACTAGGGCTAATGATGGAAGAGTTAAATTTGATGGTATCACAGCTTCTTTTCCATAAACTAAATTGAAAGGTGAAGTCCCTATTGAAGCTTTTTCAGTGATACGATCAGCCCATAATGCAAAGATTAAAGACTTGTGCCAATTCTTTTGATTTTGATCAATGGTCCTTTTAATGATTTTGATAAAGTTTTTGTTAGTGGATTCAGCCAAACCATTACCTTGTGGATAATAATTTGCTGAATACTTTAATTTAAAACCTCTTTTGACTGCAAATTCTATTAAACTATTTCTAGAGAAGTAAGATGCATTATCAAAGACTAGAGCGTTAGGTACACCAAACCTGGTTATGATGAATTGATCTATGAAATCAATAATTGCATCAGAATTGGCTACCTTCAACGGGATTGCTTCTACCCATTTTGTAAAGTAATCAGTTGCAGTAAGGATGTACTTGTGTTGTTTGGAAGAATGAGGTACTATCTCACCAATAATGTCAAGCCCCCATTGTTCGAATGGTTGCTCAATAGTCACTGGTTGCAAAGGAAAAGTTGGTTTCCTTTGTCTTCCACTTGCAGTTTGACAAATTCTGCACTTCCTTACATAATAATGCGTATCTTTAAAAAGGGTAGGCCAGTAATAACCAGCACGAATTATTTTGTGAGCTGTGGTATCACCTCCAAAATGACCTCCTGCTGGTCCATCATGCAAATCCTGCAAAACCTTTTCAGCTTCAGTCTTTTCAAGACATCTTAATAAAATTGAATCATAATTTTTTCTAAATAACACATTATCAATGATCTCATATTTAATAGCCTTTAATCTTAAAGCGCGTTTACTCTTATAACTGAGATTAGAAGGAGCATACCCATTTTTCAAGTAATAGATAAGATCAGCATACTGAGATTCAGAATCTGTAACACTTATCTGACTTACTTGAATATCTTGATTTGAATCTTGATTTTCTAGTATGTTATGAGCTCCTGCCAATAATCTACAAAAACCTTGTCCTCTAACAATCTTAGCTGGTTTAATATCAATATCATATTCTTGCAAGGCTGTTACCCAGTTAGCTCTCTTTTCTCCTACTTCTTTTTGAATTAATAATTGCCTCACTGCAGAGAATGGGACAATGATTTGTGTATGTGTTTTCAAGAGAAAAGGTCTGAAATGTTTGATTGATTTAAACACAGCAAAGGCTTGTTTTTCAACATCGGAATAGTTAAGCTCGGCTCCTTGCAGATTTGAGCTAAAGAAAGAAATTGGTGCCTCGATTTTCTGATCATTGAGTTGTGTTAAAACAGCTGCATAGGATGTCTCAGTGGCCAAAGTATA